>JAJKLF010000014.1:600000-925549 GCA_022984865.1 Hypomontagnella submonticulosa
TGGCCATGCGATGGCCGTCTAGTCGATGCTCACTGCTGACCTTTCTGTTCATATCAGCGTGCTTAATGAAGACTAGAGTGAGGAAGAGGGAGACAACAGAGAGCGCGAGCCAAGTAGCACTGACTGCCTGAAAACCGAATTTGTACGCATCGTAGATCGCGTCCCTTACTGGCCCGTCTTTGAGCTTGTGTAATTCTGCGATGTAGGCCTCGGCGTAGTCAGCAATGCTAGTCGGTAGTCCCTCCCATTCGAGTTTCAACTTCATTACGTTCTGGTAGGTTGTAGCTCCAATACCGACGCCGGTGGCCATGCCGAACTGCCGGACGAAAGCATACATAGCGGCGGCGGCGCCTTCGTCTCCAGGGCGGCACAGTGCCTGCGTGGCGAAATTTTGTGCGGTGAGAATGGCGCCTTGAGCAAAACCAGCAATAAGGAGGCCGACGACTATAATTGCTGTGCTGTCGTTGATTCGCCAAACCAGATACATAGCCACCCCGACACATGCAACAAACCAGCCGATCCAAATAGCCCAACGGTAGTTATTGAATCGTGTCACAAGACGACCTACTATAATCCCGGATACTGCAAATGATAGGAGAAACGGGAGCATGGCCACTGAAGCAATTGGAGTTAGTATAGTTTACGAATTTGCCTCGAGACTGAAGTCTCTTCGATGTATGTAATAGGATGAATTAATCGAGATACTTACCACCTGCATCAATCGGGCCGTATCCTTTCACCGATAAGAAGTAAAAGGGGCAACTGGGTAGGAGGTTAGCTATTTAATACTTATGTATTCATCATATGATTGTAGATAACTTACTAGTACATCATCCCATACAACTAAGAACATTGCATACGTTAGTAGGTGGGCGGAAGCAAATGAAATTACAAGGGAGGTGCGTACCATAAAACCTTGAAAGCCAGCAACGAGGTATGCAATGATGGAGCTGATATCTCCAAACAATTCTTTCCGGAATAAAGGATGTTCGGCGACATAAGCTATGTAAATGATAGCGACGATCAGTCCGATGGCACCAATTATTAGAGGGGCCAAAGTCGCCGCGCTGTCCCATGGGTGCTAGTCCAGTATGAGTTGTTGATCTTGGTCGCCGAGCGGTATGATGGTTAGGAATATTTACGTACCTGTAGGCCGCCCCAGGAGATCGCGATGAGAAACGTGGTTGTAGAGCCAGTGAAAAGAAATCCTCCCAACCAGTCAATCCTGCGGAACTTCTCCTGCATGGTAGCGGTTTTTGGCCGTAGGGTCAGGAGGTATGGTATAGTAACGAGGCCGAAGCCACAGATAGGGAACATTAGATAGAATATCCAGCGCCATGTCGTCTTTTCGGCAATGGCACCACCAATGATGGGCCCAGTGGAGAGGCCGATAGCCCATGCGGCAAGTCTAGCAGCGCCTTTGTCAGTTTTACAACACCGCGGCAACTTGGGATTCGGTTCAAGTCTTACGTAACACCGTACCACTTTGGTCGCCATCTCAGAGGTATGAAATCAGTCTGAGTGACCAAACTTAGAGAGTGGATGCCTCCTCCGCCAACACCTTGTATGCAGCGACCAACGAGCATAACTGTTATGTTTTGTGCAACACAGCAGAGTATTGTTCCTAGTGTAAATGCAGCAATAGCGAAAGTGAGGCAAATCGGCCGGCCGATAACTTCGCTGATGGAGCATATCATTGGCATTGTGACTGCGTTCACGAGGAGGTACGACGTGCCGATCCAGAAGGCCTCGGTTGTTGTTCCGCCTATGTCGCCAACAATCGCCTAGAACGTCCACGTTAGTAGATGGCTTTACCGTATAGGTGTAGCTAGCGTCTATCTCACAGCCAGGGACGTAACAATGATTGTCGCATCAAGAGATACGATGAGATTGAGGAAAGCCAGAGTGTATATGATGGCTTTCTCATGTTTCGAAGGTACCCATTCTTCCTCTCTAGATGCCTGCGTTTCGTTTGCTACGGCATCCGAGAATGATCGATCAGAGCTGGGAGGATCCCCAGGGGCCATTCCGTCCCCTGATAGAGACGTGTCGGCAGCTGAGTTGTACATACTGTTGGGATGATAGTCACTAAACGGCAGAAAGAAGAAGGGAAGAAGAAAGGGAAGTTCTTGCGGAATATTCCAATGATACGTCCGCGGAGTGGATAAGTCAGATACTCTGTTCCTTAAGTTTAGGTGCGGCAGAATGGCTAGGTACTTATATTTTGGCCACAAGCCATGATACAACTACAACAAATGCTGGCAGCCGAGAGTCGCCAAGAGACATATCAACTCTGACGCGAGTTGTTTGCGTGGCATGCTAGTAGAAATCATAAAACCTGCGAATCGGTGATCTTAAAAAATCTTATGGGTTCCAACATTGAGAATCAAGCTTGGGGTCGATGCGAGGGAGCGCGACCGGCTCGAGCGTTCCAATTCTAAATTGTGAGGTAGTACATGAATTTCGGCGTCAAAGACGATATCTCGTGTGGTCTCGATGAAACTGTATTGCGGCTCAGCCTTAGCTCTTGATTGGGGAACCCCATATAATTGGGTGGCATTTATAGAATGTGATGGAGGGATAAATGCGACCTTAGAGTGGTGGCGGTTTAAGGTTCATCTGGTGCTACCAACAGCAATTATAGAAATACGCCTCCCTGACTATAGACACTCAGGGCTGCAGCCATTCTAATGAAGAGGGTCCGGAGCCTTGTTGGTAGGTAATAACTGATTCAGGGTTTCGGTACGTCGCAGGTTGTGGCTTTCCGGTTCGCATATTTCCGTGCCAGAGAAAGTACCTCTGCATAGCTTCTTATTATGTCCCCGGGAAGGTATTTCATAAAACGTCGTTAGACTATCGTTAGACATATGTTATACTTAGAACTATTCGTAATCCAGTTGCATGTATGCTAGAATAGAGAGGCTGGATAGTCTATGAGAGTCTGACAAGTGATCCACCCATTGTCCCGAAGTTGTTGACTATATGTAAGCTTTAGGGACAAATCCTAGATGTTACTGAAGGGCTCCCTAAATTCCTCAGCTCCCCAAACATAATAGAGCCTGTTAGCTCTAGGCCTTACCAAAACCTTATATTCCTTACGATGATGGCCGCCACTACGGCGCGTTGGCTTGACGCATTAGCGTAACTGGCCGCCGTCTTGTGTCGTATTTCTGTATCACGCCGACTACATGCATGCGGATAATTCCCCCACGAGTGCGGATTTGTGTGACCGCTTGTGCTACATATCGAATTAAACGTTATGTGGTAGCTGGGAAATCGACAGTACATGGTTGATATACGAGCTGAAATATAAAGAGTGATGGTGGCCACCCCCAAGTTCCATGTAAATCTGTGCCTCGATGCCGCATCTCTGCACGATAGTTCGGGGGCTTTCATCTAGGACGATCGTTACAGCACGGAAGTTATGTCTCGGCTAGGTGGCTTCTTGAAAACCTGTTATTTACCCGAAGTGTTGGCAGCAATCAATATCGTACGAGGTATAAAAAATAAACTGATGGGACGTAGGCTCGCTTATATCTCTTGTATTAGAAGCGAGTCGGGTTGTAACACAATGGAATACTTTACCAATGATATCTTTTATCTTCTTCCGGTACGCCAACTGATACCTACATGTAGGCATCATGCAGTTGGTGTGGTTGAATTTGTGAAGTCGAAGACGGCTTACTAGATCAATCAATAGCTAGGTGGGTTTGAAGATTGAACAAACATATATTTATGACGTCTGGGACGCATCGTGAAAGGCATTACGTGACCTGCGTGTTCCGTTACTATACGTTTAACTCCTATCTGTTAGTATTTGGATACGGACTTAGACACTATCTCGGCCATTCTATAGAATGTCTCACAATTTTGAAAATCGTCTAGATGGACCTGCTCTTCAACCACCTATCGGAGAAGTGCCCAATTTTCAGAACCCTTGGAATCTGAATAGCATAGGTCATTTTACAAATGCTATATGTCTGCTATCATCCACATTTGTTGTCGTGCTCCGAATGTTAGCAAAATTGTCAAGCGGAAAGAAATTTGAGATTGAAGACGGTATGACGACGATCCTTCTCCCTGCATACGAAAATCTAATAACATACAACCATATATGATAGCTCTTATATTAGCGTGTATGGTACGTTGACCTCCCTTCGTCTGTGTAGAGGTTCAACAGCTAATTCAAGGTCTTTAGGGTACTTACTGTGGAAGTATCTGGTGCAGCTACCACATCATCTCCACAGCTGGCCTGTTCACCCATCAGTGGGATATAAGGCTGAGGGACTTACCTTCGCTTTTCTACGTATGTGATTTCTATATGTAACTATCATGGAATTGACAATGATGTAAAAAAGTCTGAAGTTACTGATAACCTGGACAGGTTCACCATGTTGGATCCAACTTAATCGCCACTACGTTATCCCTTGGAAAAGCTGCCATCCTCATTGAGTGGAGCCGCATTTTCGTTCCTCGCGGGACACGCGACTCATTCTACTGGATCTGCAAAGCGGTTTTGGCTTTCAGTTCCATAGGCAATATTGCTTATATCGTAGCCGAAAATATGTCCTGTTTTCCACACAAAAGAATCTGGGACAAAACGATCTTGGAAGGGTACTGTATTGATTCGGAGATCTTCCAGATTCCTGGCGCACTCATTAACCCAATATGTATCGCATTCATCATAGCTCTGCCCCAAAGGGCAATATGGCGTTTGAATATGTCAAGCGAGAAGAAAATTGGAGTTTCCCTCCTATTTCTTGTCGGTCTACTGTAAGCGTCTTGAGCTTCGTCTGTGGCGTCGCAAATTACTAACGAGAGCAACCAACTACTCTAGAGCTTTGGGTTCATCGATTGCCCGCCTGGTTGAGACTTTCAAGTATCTACACTCCACTGACAAAACGTTTACGATTAGCAACGTGTATCTCTGGTGTCTGGCGGAAATGACTTGCAACTTCCTTGCAATTTGTGCCCCATGGTCACCAAAAGCATTTGCCAAGAATGGACCGATAAGTCATTTCATGACTTCCTTCAGGATTCGAGTCGGCCAGTCTAGAAGTCAGCCAAGCCTAGTAACTAAATCGCATTCGTGGCCATCGCAGAAGCCACCTGCAGTGGCTGATTACTGGGACGTAACGGGGACGTACCACAGAATGAAGGACACCATCGTGCCATTGGTAAGATACCCGTCGGCTACAAGTGCGAACGAGCAAAGAGATGACATAACTGTGCCCCGGGGCGCCATTCTTATGACAACCGAAATCACTGTGGCGACAAATCATGCGGCGGGGGATCCATCTAATCAAGACTATCCTTGGACTACATAGATTTCAGGTATCTGAGGAGCTGGGCGGAAAAGCGAATCTGTATACCCAATAGCGGAAATATGTTGGTGGCTACGTTCGAAGGATATCGCTACATACGGCGATGAAGCAAATGGATGTATCTCTTATCCCCTTTGATATGAATACCGACCTTGCACTATGAATACATGCTAGGTATATACAACGGATGGAGCACTCAACGTTAGAGGTGAAGAACTAACATTGATTCTGGTATAACCCTAGCTCACGCACAACACACCTACTGACCCCTTGTGGTACGCCAAGGGTCTACAGGGAGGCGGTCTGCTAAACACTCAATACACACGCCCCTGTGGCAAAGGTGTTTATGTATTGTTTTACTTCCGGTAACTACCCAGGTATAACATCGTCACCATCTCTGTTCCCTTATCATAACTCGTCCTTTGAATCCTGTTGATTGACTCCTTCCGACGTTCCACAAGGAGGATCTCCTGCATTGCATGGCTGTATATCAATAACTGGGCAGTTACATTGAGTGCTTGTGTCACAACGCTTCTAAGTAATAACTCGAAGTCTTTGCTGTTTGGGTATGTCAAGCAATACGTGGCTGTGAAAATTCACCGAGAACCTCTTATCCGTCGTAACCGAATTCTGCAACAACAGCATATGAGGGTTGTACCAATCGCGATGGCATGCATATATGTAGGCAAGTATATGGGTGTACCTCTGCCATAACCCCAAAATGAAACTCAATAAAAGGGTGTCTGGCGTGGGTTTTCCAAGGCAACGATAGAAATGCTGGGTAACACACAAACGATGTTGGAGCATGGCGATTCGCTCCCCCACCGAAATTCTGTGCCAAGACTTTTCCGACCCCACGATATGTCGTCTGCCGTTCATATGATATCTTGTCTCTTATTGGTTGATTATATTGAGACCCGACCCGACAATCCTACAGGCTGGTCCGTGTGTCCGTGATTAATCCAGCCTCGTTCAGTCCCGTTCAATCGCTTCAGCTGCCCTCCACCAACGCACCCGAAGCTGCCCGAGGGTGGTAGAAACTAGGTTGCCAATACGCTCCGCCTGTGTTGCGAGCCTTGTTCCGAACCAGGCCGGAACATCACCAATGCAAAACATCATTCAAGCAGGGAGAGACTTAACGCACCTTTTTAAGACAGTGTTCGGGGGATAAAAGCATGTTGTATTAGAAAAGGTTTTCAGGTAATCTAAACAGGCTGTCGAAACACCTTATCGGTCTAGCGCCCCACAACAGCTTGTAATCATAAACGATATACGATAGATACAACTCTTGCCTTAGTTCAATAAATAGACTGAATGCATATCTCCGCTACCATCATAAGTAATTATCAGCTTTAAAACTGCGCCTCAGTGGCTTTTCCCCCCGCAATCCTAAACCTTTTAACGATTTTAAGGACGTTAATGCATATGAGAATATATGCATAATAAGACATGATAAGAGAAATAGCTTAAGATAGTCATGAGGGACCGAAAAAAGGTTTCAGCATGTTCTTTTCTTAAGTAAGATGTACGTACCTAGATGGCTATCATAAACCTTGTCATCGTTTTACCAGTCTTTGTCAATGAAGCATTGCAGCACTTGAGAATGAACCTGCTATTGATGTCGTTCTTAAGTGAAAATTGACGGTCGAAGCTTTTGGCATTGAAGCGTTGAGGTTTACATAAAATATACTTTTCGACATAAAAGTTAATTCTCTGAAAGCACTACTATTCAGTGTTCATATTAATAATTAGAAAAGTTGGTATTTAATTGGAAGCCATTGTGAGAGTTCACAATATCACGGTTTAGGTTCAATTCCTAATAGCGCTGTCTGGAGACTCGCTTATCCATCATATTTCTGTAGGATATCATCCCGTAATTTGAGCTTAGCTTAGTATTTCTGGTTTCATATCGCCAATACTGAGCTTAAACATCAATAGCAAATCTTTTCTCTACGCTACATGCCCCTTACAACAACTATAAGTTCAACCCGAGTTTCCAAGCGACGCCTGATTTATAAGGTGATCAGTGTTGAGCTCTGAGCCCATGATTCTCCCAAGATACGGTTGCTTATGGAAAGCAAAATGCTGATGACTTTTATTTTCGTGAATATGGCTAGTAGTGAGACTCGTGGGTTTACACATACCAATGTTGATTCTTCTAAGCTTCTTAGCCGGTATCGTAGTACCTCGTCTCAATTATACAATAAAAATCTTGGCAGATCTATTCTGAAAGATCTCAAAACTATACTTATAATGGTAGGTAAACAAGGCCTCAGCCATATCAGCCGGCACTTGACGCATACGTGGCGAATGGGATGGTGGTTCACTTAATAACATAATGAGGGGGACTAAAAAGCCTTGGGAATAACAGGTACATGTGACGTTCTGCGATGATCCTCAATTCCTACTGAGTCAAGATTATGAACCTATATACCCAAGAGGTCTTTTGTCTTCTGTGAACACCTTATCCTAGGAAGAGAGCCCCCAAGTAGGGATTGAGGGACCAAAGGGCTAACTCCCTTACTCGTGGCAAAAGGTCTGGCCTTCCACTAAGTGAGTGATACGGCTCGATCTCATCGTAATACGTGGCAACACTTGAGATGATAGCTATAATATAAGGTGTTAAGTTTCTCGGGGAATCGATTATTCTATCGGTCCCGTAAAGAATAAACTACATGTAGTATCGACATACATATAGTATTTTTAAGGACTACTTACAACGACCAGTCTACTTTGAGCATGTATGTCCGTGGCAACATTGAGCACGGCCATAACATTAAGCCAGAGAAGGGTGCTGGGGGTTGGGATAGAAGTTTTATTCGAGACCTGACGGTCTCGAATAAGCTCTACGCTCCAGCCCGTAGGTCACGCTGCGAGAAGCTATATACAAAGTGTCACGTAACGCCGCCTGAACGCCCTGCCCCAACTTAACTTGATTAGTAAACGTATCGAGCGATGAATGTCAGGACGATGCAGTTTGAATATGCGCTACGTGCACTAGGGAAGTCAACTAGGCAACATAAAATAATCCCGACCATTTTCCATGCCAAGTAGTAAGAAGAATATATGAAGTATATGAAACAAGGGTGATCCCGGACATTATTCATAAAAGGGCCCGAATAGGGTCTTATTAACATTACAATGTATCGAATTGACGGATCAATTAGTTGTCACTCCCTGAAGATATGTTACAGAGGGTACCGCGTACTGCATACATGCATCATCCTAGCTCTCCTTGAGAAATCCCTTACATTTTCACTCTCCTTCTGATCCGAAATGGGGTATTGCAAGTAGGAGGAAGAGCTCCGAAGGGCGCAAATTTCATGTCTGGCTGTATCTTACTCGTGTCTGAACTCGTTAGCTCGAAGTCGAACTTCGAGAGCAGCACTGCGAAGGTCAACACAATCCCATGTTTGGCAAATTGGCGACCCGGGCAGATGTGATCGCCCCCACCGTAGGGTATCCATATCCCCAACAGACCATCTAGGGAGAACCGACGCTTGGACAAGAGCTCGATTGGATCCTCCGTCGACGTCCTCCTTGCATCAGTGGCGCGGGGAAACCCTGGGCGAGTCCAACTGGAACTAACAAGAAATCTCTCGGCATCAAACTCTTCGAGTGGCTTTCTGATGGTTCTTCCAGCCTGAGTCCATGCGTCATAGTTAAGCGCCATGGTCCGACTATACATGATTAGGTAGCTATCTTTCGGAATAGTGTAGCCTGCAATGCTAATATCTTCGTACTCGGCTACACGACTGACTACTCCGGCAATGAAGAGACGTAGAACCTCGGCATAGGTTGATTGCAATAAGGGTTGAGTTGTGAGCCTTTTAATATCGATTTGTGTGTTGTCGCTGGAGCCGCACTCGGAGACCTCTTTCATTAGTTCTTGGAGGAGATGTGGATCTTTAAGCGCCTCTAATATGAACCAAAAGATGGATACTACGAGGTTTGAAGTTGAGCTGCGTCAATGGTCAGTTCCAGCTTCGAGATAGGGCGAGTGAAGAGCAAATGGTGATAGTGGGATAAGGAAGAAAACAATATCTCAGTAAGTAAGTAGCTTACGTGAATATCAAGCCGAGATCCTCGGTTGCACAAGCATCAGGGCCCATTGCTTCAATATTGCTTGTGTATAATTGCCTTGTCCTGACGATTTTGGAGCCGAAATAGGGCTCCCATTCGGGATCCTCGGGTCCGACCTTGGTAAAGTCAGAGTGCTCTGAGGCAAACTGGTGCCACCGTTTAATACCGTCCAGAAGTCGTTTGCGTACCTGGATTGCTTCAGGAATAAGCCAGCTGGGGAGGAGACTTGCAAAATCAGGAATACGGGATTGAAACACCAGGAGGTCTTCAACAAATTGGGGGTAGATTTCAAGGAGCGCTGTTCCGCACAGGGCCTCAGTAATTGATCCAACTGCAGCATGTTGTACAAAGGTGTAAAGGTCCGGGAAGGTGATCCATTCACTATCGACTTCGAGGGCATCAAGATATCGATGTAATATAGTCAGATATCGCTGATCTAAGGCTTCAAGGTGGTCGGGCGACATGAATTTCTTAAGGTTATTTGCAATTAGGAACTTAATTCTGTTCTCTGGAGCTGTGCTGCTCCCTTTCCGAGGTGTTAAACTCGCACCCGAGTCATCAGCTTGATAGAAACGGACAGCACTTTTAGGGAGATTGAAAATATTTCGGAGTGCAAAAAGGGTTGTAAACTTGTTAGTCGTTCGCTTCGAGTTTCTGAACACAATATTGATATGTTCCGGGTTAGCGAAGACGAAGAAACGTAGAAACCCAGATTTAACCAGAAGGGGTTTCTCAGATCCAAACTTCCTCCTGCAAGCAGTTAGTACTGAAGTGGTGTAAGAAATAATAAGGCAGCAACTGTATGCCTTACGTCAGCTGTGAAAGAGACAAGGCTGGATTCAATAGCGACATGCTATGGAAGACTCCAGGTATCCAGTATGGTACTACCGGTGTCTCTGGTGGACTGTGCTGGCTGCGTTTCTCCATACACGCCCGAAACCGAACGGTTGATGAAAAATATGTGAAAGACAACAGGAGAAAGCACCCAATCAGCCATAGTATCTGTGTCTTTACCCAAGAAGAATGGCAGAGTGAAATCAAAGCGTTCCCTGTCTGATCCTGCTTGTAAGAAAAATATTAGTTTAAAGCTGAAGGATAATAGGGGAAGTATAAATTGCTGCCTACCGCTTGGAGCTGTAAAACATAATTGACAATAGTCAGACCACGCGACAATTGGAAATGTGAGAGATTCCCGTGGCCGCCGGCAATATCATCTTCAACCAAAATTCCCATCGTGTGTTCTGTACGGTAATATGAAAAAGAGGTTGTTGTACGCTTGGTATAAAGCTCACAATATGGACCGCACCTTCAATCTTATAACAAAAACTATAATATAAATACTGCTGAAGGAGTGCTTGCTTGGTTGTACCCCTAAGCCAAGTACATAGCCTGATAGATGGCGACAGTGTAGGTCGACGCAAGCCATACAGTACAGGTCAGGTAAACTTTTGGCTCCCAATAAAAACTTAAATAGGACCTGTGTAGTAGTCGGTGGTGGCGTAAAGGAACGTGGGCGGATAACGGGTGTCAAGGCCGTAATTTGTCCGTATTCCTTCTTGGCGCTTAAGAGTCGGGGTGATAGGATACTGGAAGTATACGGTATACTCCTTTATATGCTATTTTTATACTAGTTAGGCTTCACGATACTACCTGTTGGTGTAAGTGTACTTTCAAGTTAGAGTACATGTTGGTAGGCGGGTAGCATTGATGTACCTGTTGGTAGTGGCAACGCTTACTTGCATATGTACGTATACAGATACCTTGTGTCTGTACATGAGGTACATTGCCAATACCCCCAAGCTACATGAAATCCCCCAACGCTTTCGGTGGATGCCCTTCCAATGAAAGAAGGTGGTCGAATACAGAGAGTTGCAGTCTGAGCCGTCCTGTAGTGGAATGAGACATGCCTTATCAATTCAGGTCGCCGGCAGGACCCACGGGAAGCAGCTCAAACGTCACCCCTGATGCAGTCTCTTCCCACGTCCTATCAATAAAAGCAATATGTATCTAATGGACATCTCTATACTACCTCCAGAGGGGTCTCATCATCACGTACCAACGTATACAACAGGATTGATACGAAGCATGGCCGAGCGGTTGGGATGGGGTCAGCGTTCTTTTCTTTTGGCCTTGGACGCGTTTAAGCCATCGTGGCGCCCGAGGCGGCTATGGTATTCCCGAAGCCTTATTCACCATAGGTAAGCGCCGCTGAAGACGGCAATAGAGGCCAAATATATGGCGTCTCTACCTCGATATTCGAAGTTATCCGCGCATCTACACTCTTCATTGGAGTTCTCTACCTATCCTATTCTATCAAACTTCTCCCGATCTCAGCAGTATGGACATCGTTACACGTCAGAGTTTACCAGGGATTACGCCCCTAGGAGTCCCCTATCATGCTTTCTTGGTAACTCGAACTCCCTCTAACTACGTGCAGTTATAATAAGGCTGATACATGAGAAAGGCTACGATATGGGCAGGAGTCGCCATATCCGGGTTGGTACTTGTATGCCGGCTTTACTCTCGATTCAGGGGTCCACGCCGACTGTTTTGGGACGATGCATTCGCTATTCTAGCCTTCATTCTAGTCCTAGTCACTGGGGCATTATGGCAATGGGCAGCCAGAGACATGTATTATGTCATAAACGTCGAATCTGGTATCGAAGCTTTCAAACCAGACTTTTTCGAGCGCGTCGAGCGTTGGCTGCTCGTGTCGTTAATTGTCGAGCTCTGTTTCTATACCTCTTTGATATCTATTAAGCTCTCCTTCCTGTTCTTCTTTTGGCGACTTTGCAGTGTTATAAACTATTTCAAGTATATCTGGTGGGCCGTGCTCTTCTGTTCTTTGGCGAGCTACCTCGGCTCCGTCGGCGATGTTAACTATAAGTGTCTCGTTGGTCCCGTTGATACAATCCTCGGAGAATGTAATGCCCCCGAATTGATCGATTGGACGAATATGACGCTCAAAGTTAACTGTGCTTTTGATGTTTTTACTGATTTTCTAAGTATGACATCTACCCTACCCGACAACGAATTGGCTTCTTCTGACTTCATGCTCACTAGTAATGCTCCTTCCTGCCATCCTACTCTGGAATGTGCGCATTAGATGGTCAAAGAAACTTGCCCTCCTCGCCCTCTTCTCGCTATCCATTATCACGATGGTTATAGCAATAGTGCGCACGGCGACTATTGTACTGAATAGGAGACCCGATGGGAATGATGATGTTTCCTACCTTTGGTTGTGGAGCGCTATTGAACCACCAGTTGGTACGTGAAATGAATCAATGTTCTTAATATGCCCCATTTGCCAAAGCGCATGTCTTCCTCTGGTCACACGCTGATAGGAGCTTCTGAATTAGCAATAATTGTATCTTGCTTATCCGCCTTCCCCCAACTCTTTACTCAATCGTCTCGAAAGCAGCGACCAGCATTCACGCCATCGGACACGTACCTCAAGATGATATCACGTATTCGGAGGAGGAAAAGACATCCAGGTGAGGGCGATACATGGGTTAACCTTACGACTGTCTCTCAATCCCAAGATTTCGACTGCTCTCGGGTCGCCCCTGATCTAGAGGCCTCCTCTCAGAGGACTGAAGACAGTGGGCAGCCTGTCCTCGTTCCCAATATGTCTAGACCTATTGTACATGCCTATAAGGGGGAGTTCCAGGGCCAGATCGCTGGCCTGGAGAATGGAATAACGAAACAATTTGAGTTTGGAGTCACAAAACAGCCCGGGGCCGGCATAAACCGGAGAGAGCCCCCTTACTAGGGGTGTCATGAATTAAAAGTGGCGTTAACCTTCTTTTTCTTCGAGTTCGTCCACTTCGGTTAGTTTCATGGGATTGGATATTACTACTAGTTTTGGGAATATGTTTCAACACAATGGCCTAGGTATGTAGATAGGTACATGTATGTATTACCGAAGCGACGACGCCAGTCATTGAAGATTATCGTCAATCGAATATGATTACTCGCTGGCGTCAGTTCTTGGCGGTTTTGATTAAACGCGAGGCTTTTGGTAAGCTTTGGAACGCTTCACAGTTAGATAACTCTTAGAGGGTAAAGATACAATATATGAGTTACGTCAATTCATTAGGTTAAGATGTGATATCTTATGTCTACATGTGAATACTAATTACTTATATGTATATAAGGTACGTTCGTTGGCACGGTAGAAACGTGGCTATTGATTTCTCTTCAATTAATAGTGATTACATAGTTTAAAGGAGATGCTCTCCTGAGGGTAGGGATAAGCCTAGTAGAACATGAAATACTTGAATTAACCCTATCCGTTCCGAATACAATGTACATCCACCAGAATCGGGTGTAAGGGAGGCCATTAGCCAAATTCGCTTACTCCCTTCTCCAAACCAGGGGCGCCCGCTCCGGATGCAGCATCTGAAGTAATAGGACGGTCCCTGAGTCGGCCTTAATGAGATCCAAAACTCGTTCCCGTGCAGCATGGATACCCTCACCGCTGGCCAAGACCGGATCTACACGCCAATGAAGAAACAATACAGCCATCGTTGCTACGAACTCAACCTGGGAGAACTTTTTGCCTGGACAGTCGCGTGTACCCTCGGACCAGCCAATGAAAGCGCCTCGTACGTGTAGATCTAATTCCTCGTTGCCAGGAGTGGCAGCCTTAATCCAGCGGGAGGGTTTCCAATCCAGAGAATCTGGGCCCCAGTATCTCGGATCTGTCTGTATGGAGCCATAGCTTGGTGCTATCATGTGGTGGGGGGGAAGAATATACGTTTTGTCGCCAACGGTGACCGGTTGTGCCTTGTTATCGGTCCATTTGATTGTAGGCACCGGGGTGTAGAGGCGCATCGTCTCCAAGAGGACCGACAAACAACGTTTGAGACGTGGAAAGTCAGCGCGATAGTCCCACTCATGCGGTTGGCGATCTCCCAGAACACTTTTGACCTCCTCCGACACCCAGTCTTGGACATCCGGATTCGCCGCTAGGAAGTATATCGAAAAGGTAAAGGTGTTGGCCGTTGTGTCGTGACCAGCAAAATTAAAAGCAAACATATTTCCATAAATCTCAGCCTCAGTAAGGCCACCCGAAGACTTCGCCTCCTCGTCTTGTGAGGCGCGAACAAGTGATGTCATGAGGTTATGGTCAGTGACCTTCCCCTCAGCACTGCCACCTTTAGTCAACAAATGTTCTTCTAAAGCCCTGGCTTCTGAAACCTGCACAATGGGCTGGGATCCCGGATCGACAGAAAGGTAGTCGCACGGGTAATTATTGTAGATTTAACTTACAATGCGCGTTTCTCTTCCTCATAGAGGCTCGTCATATACGCTCGGAATGAAACCCACGCCTCATGGACGATGCGGAACTTGCGCGGCAGCCACGGATTCGCGATGAATTTGGTACCAAAAGCAAGGATAAGGACGCAGTTCTCTAGGATGATTTGGAGGGACTCTTTATAGTTGCTAGATGGGCTGATATTGGATTGTCTCTCGTCGTGGCCTTCGAATGGGAAAGACTTGCCGAAACCAGCCCGAGAAAGCACGTGGAGAGACAGCGTGCGCAAGTCGTCAGCAGAAGACTTGATTGAGGCTTTCGAAGTCCAGTAGCGCAGCATATCATTAGCCAAAGTGATAGATTCGGACCATACAATCTCGTTGTTTTGCTCATTGAACGCGCGAGTTGCTATTCTCCGCTGCGTCTTCCACTGCTGGCCTTCTGCCTATGACCACACATCATTTAGTACAAGGTTGGCAGGGCCAGGGTAGGATTGAAGACCTTACAGTAGATATGTTTGGTCCAAAGACGTTCAGGATCTCTGTATGCATTCTACATCAGCACCACAGCAGTGAATGAGGGTATGGTTAGCGAACCTGACACAAAGACGGGTCGCGGGAATTCGGTTCCCCTCCGGAAAACCGACATCAGAGCTTCGGGGTCATTGATGTAAACCCAATTTTTGAAGGGCGTGACCAAGACCCAGATGTCTCCCATCTCATGATGCGAACGATATCTGTCCTCAATTTCCCATCCACGCCAATTGTACCTGGTAAAGCTATTGTCGCCAAAAGGCAAACGGCGGAAAATCGGAAGGACTTTCCTATCCAGAAGAACCCAGAACGGGTTAAGAGGGCTGATAGGGATAAAACGTATAGGGGCGCCAATCGTGCGAGCTGCCGAATAATTCCATAGGAGGCGTATGCTAGTGTCAACCGTCCATACTGCAGCAAGCAGGAGAGGCGTGACCAACAGCACCATGAGCCAGGCCATTCTGTGCGCGAAAAAAAAAAAAAAAAAAAAAAAAAAAAGAATCAGCGGTATCGCGCGACAAGACAAGTAGAATGACGACGCGATGCGTTTCAATAGAACAGGCTATGATACCAACAGGACATGAGCAGCAAAGGTAAACATGTTTAGACAGGATCCCGCCAAAGGGGGAGGAAGGGATGGGAGGGCTGGCGGGAAGCGGACGTCCAACGAGGTCTAAGCCATCGTGAAACGTGAGGGAGGGGTGGCGTTGGGGCGTTGGTGATGTTTCCCTTCACCACATGCAAATGGATGTTAATTAAGACTGCAACATCTTCCGTGCTGTTGCCTAATGTTTCATTTTGATTCGTCAAATTCGATTTTCAGGCCCCTCAGGAATGTCACTGCTACCCGTGGAAATAATTATGATCTGGCACTGTGCTAGCCTGCCTTACCTAAGTACCACACCGGCATTCAGTACCTAGGTTTTAGAAATGAGATAAATCACATCACTTGTAAGCTATGGAAAATTTCGGTAGGTAATATCCACGTTATCATTGGATGTCTGCAAGTGTTGCCTAGTACAGAATCTTACGTTGATATTTCTTTATTCGGCCATACATGCATATGTGTATATGTACATGTATGTATCATTAAGTGCTCATGAATGCAATGCACATATTAAGTCTATTTCTATTCATACATGTACATACCCAATATTAGGTACTTACATATGTACTAAAGTAGGTACCTACCTAGTACATTTATAGTAGTATCGACAGGGGATATATTATGTTAGTTATCTAGTATGCTCGCAGACATCGTTCTTCGTCTACGTGTTGTGATTCGTAACAAGATCATAATTCAAAGTAGTCTTAGAACATATTATGTCGATTATCTCCCAGTAAAGTGATGAAGCGATATGATTGTTGCTTAGGCGCCAGCCCCTAAATACATCATGGAATTGGCGGCCACGGGTTGCCTATCTGGTCCAATCGCTAGTGCACGCCACCACAAATTCCATGAGGCTTGCCGCCAAGGACAATTACTGATAAATGCGGCTATATGAGGATCCACCTTTGATGCACCCATGCACCCACCCGCGTGAGCTGATAAGGCTGTGCTTGGACATGTGCTTGGACAACACTGACTGTACAGGTACCAATACCCCTAAGAGTTCAGAATTGCGGCTCTGCTCTGTAACCGGTCACACACAAACCAGGCCCTCATTGTTGCAAGTACTTCTGAATGGCCGCGGACTCGTCTACCTATACCAACACCTACTCACTTCTAAGACTGTTTCTTGGAGATCTCGGCCCGACAATGCAACCTCCATGAGTCTCATGTCTTATCCTAGCGGCTTTGGACTCCATGAAAGGCTAACACACACACCAAGCACCAAGCCAAGTCAGTAAATATAGAAACGGAGGACTTATGCAAGCTGTTGGCTGAGGTAGGTCTAAAATGTATGGTAACATTACTCACCCTTTTCGAGTGGCTTTTAGCTCTGAGATCAGTTGGTGCTATTTCATCAATATCATCAACTATCAAAGCTAAATAGGGGCGCAAAGAAGGATGGAGGTCATATAGTCTACGACAAGTGACATCAAATGCGTCCTCTTAAACTTCCCAACTATCCTTCCGTCACGAAATTGGTGCATCTCTCCCATTGTTCTTCTCAGTACGCATAGTCTTAGGATTAAAATGCTGCGGGAATTATTCCAAGAATCGTCTCCTGGCGCAACCAGTGTCCTTCTCCCAGTGTGCCTTCTCCTACTATGGCGCTCGTGGGTATTCACCCTGAAGCCTTTGCTATGGCCTTCCGAGCCAAAGGAAATGCCTTACTGGATACCATGTAAGTGGAATAAGGGATACGAAAGTTCAATATAACTAATTACTTCCTAGTTCTGGGTACGAGGAACTGGACTTCCTTCAAGCCTGATTATTCTAATCCTCATAAATTTAGGCCATACACTCACATTCTTCCGGAACTATGTTCAACTCATGGAAGATGGCCTGTCAGTCGCTCGAAAGTTTGCTCTTCAGGCAGAGTGCTAACTAACATGGCCTAGTAACTCGACGGGGCGCACACGAGAGCCTTTTTCCATTCAACTTCTCGGAAAGAAATTGTACATATGCACAGCTCCCGCTGATGTATCAGCCATATTTGACAATACGGTTGGCTTCAACTTCGATAGCCACATTACCGGTCTTCTTACCAGCTTTGGAATTTCAAAAGAAGCTCTCAAGCGTGCCTGGCACGAACCTAAGCCTGGAGACTGGTGTTATGTCCCAAACAACCCTATTAATCCCAAGCAGAAAAGTCTCATCCATTGCGTCGAAGACATTTACAAGCAGCAGCTCCTCCCGGGGGACCACATGGATGACTGGTGCAACGCATTTTTAGATTCGGTACAGATGTCTCTACGTGACATGAGTAGTCTAGAGTTTTGTACTACACAGTACGAGGGCTGTGTATGGTGCGGGGACTGTGCGCCTCGGAATGTTTCTCTCTACTCTCTCGTCTCATTTTTCAACGTACAGGCTACGATTCGAGCCATGTTTGGGCCTCACCTACACGATATCGATCCGTCGGTCGTACAGTATATGTTATCATTTAATGAACATGTCTGGATGATTGTGTTTCGATGTCCAAATGTTTTTGGTCTCCCATCCGACGAACCCCAGCGCAAACTTTTAGGAGTGTTCTAGATGGTATGGAGACCGTCGGAATGGATATGGAATCCAGAGCCTGTATGATACTGATGATATCTTGGGCGTAAGTGGACTAATCTACTATGAAACTACCAACCCAGTGGACTAATAAGACTACAGTGCCGTTTCGAATGAGCATAACAGCTGCTTCTGGCTCCTCACTCATCTCTTATATGACGAGTCTCTCTTCAAAGCGGTGAAAGAGGAGACAGAAGCCGGGTGGCGGTCTGGACAACTGGACATCAAGTATCTGTGCGCCAACTGCCCTCGGTTGGATGCTGCCTTCAACGAGGTACTACGTCTCAACAACACTGCTGCGGCCGTCCGTGTTGCAACACATAAAACAACAGTTGGAACTAAGGTACTCCAAGCAGGCAGCACAATTGTGATGCCTTTTCAGCAGCTCCACATGAATGAAAACGTGTGGGGAGCAAATGTGTCGCAGTTTGATCCATCAAGATTCCTTAGAACCAAATCATGGGCTCGCCATCCATCATTTAGGCCATTTGGAGGAGGAGCAACTCTGTGTCCTGGTCAGACCCTAGCTAGACATGAAGTCTTTGGATTCGTCGCTATCTTCGTCAAGCGATTCCGTATAAGTCTAGCAAGAGGCCCGGATCAGAAGAAACCCCCATTCCCACAACTGAATTCGATGGCACCATCTTTTGGCCTTAATGGACCTTTGAAGGGTACAGATGTTACCATTAACATTATGGAGGCAGACTAATGGTTCTAAGACAGCTAGGATTAGGTACCTGCATACCACTTCGTAAACGCATTTGAAATATATGATAGCATACCATGACTACCTGATATCGAGTAAACACAGGATTGCTGGAACTATCATTGCCCTCTTTGCTTATTTCAATTTTTAGCGGAATGACTACATCCACAAAAACGAGTGCTCTGGCGGGGTGCGTAGTCCTTCAAAATTGTTAAAAACAGATGAGCTGTCGATGAAGCGACTGACATATATCGCATCTAACTGAGACAGCTCGGATTATAAGACACGGACCAGCTGCAAGCTAAAACCAGCTCCTCACCAATCACCATATAAAGACTCCTGCAGTGGTCTTCTGAACCCGTATGAACTGGCTCCGAAGTACATATAGCCTTACCTAAGTGCAGTTATGCTGCACCTAAACATAGAAGACAGAAAAATCATATACTATCTAGAACATAGTACATGTAGATCTGTGATATCATCGTAGTACAGTATGATCAATTTTCATTTGTAACACGCAGCCGCCTTATGTAGGCTCACAGAAGAAATTCACTTCCCGTGTTTAAGCCTGACCTGTATGCCAAGTAAGTATCTGGACCTCAGCCGCTTATCTGCATGGGGCGGGCCGTGGGCTTGGCTGCATTCTTCATGTACCAACATGTAAGTATGGTACACTTACAAGTACCCACCTAGTACTCAACTCCAAGATAAGAAGTACATTTTAATACATATCACTTTAATTGAAATGTGCTTGTGCAACACACCTATGATTCCAAGGTAGTTGGCAAACAAAAATTCGGCACCGGCTCAAACCATGGTTGGCCCCTACCCCTTTCCTCGCTCATTATTCTAATATTTCTTCAAGTATGGTATTATTGCAATTATCGATTTTATGTTCCATCAAAGTCATTGTAGAACCATCCCCTCATGACAGTTACACAACGCCTTTCATCCCTTTTTTCGTTCTCAATCTTCTTCATGTCCGCTTTCTTCAGCTTCCTGAGCTTTCATAGATAACCCCCTTAGCTTGAGTAACACGCATCAATCTTTTCGATCTCTTTGCTATGCTTGAAGATAGTATCACGCCTCCAGGTCCGCCCGAGAAGGACGATGCTTATCTAGGCTCATGGCGTCTTTCCGCTGTCATTGGCAGCTTATGTCTTGGTATTTTCTTGTTCGGCTTGGATATAAACATCATCGGTGTTGCCATTCCTCGCATTACGACCGAGTTTAGCTCGTTGGCCGATGTAGCTTGGTATGGTTCGGCATACATGTTAACTCTGACAGCATTTCAACCCTTGTTCGGTAACCTCTACAAGTATTTCAATGCCAAAGTTGTCTACTTAGTGTCGCTGGCAATTTTCGAAGGTGAAGGTTTCTCGATAAAAGTTGCTATTTCCTATTGGCTGCAGAAACTGATACTGTTACAGTGGGATCCGCCATTTGTGCTGCTGCGCCAGGATCTGCCACTCTCATTTTTGGACGTGCCTTGCTCGGACTTGGCGCCGCCGGGCTCCTTCAAGGAGCACTCGCCATCATTAGCTTCGTTGTTACTATTGACAGAGTGCCCTTTTTCCAAGGCATTGTAGTGAGTTCAATGGTCGTGAGCGTTTGTTTTGGTCCAGTTATTGGTGGCGCTCTGACAGAATACGTGAGTTGGCGTAAGTCTTCAGAGCCCTAGAAGTATTGTTCACATCGCTAACCTTCTCCTAGGATGGTGCTTCTGGATGTAAGCCGTCGAATCCCACGATATATCGAATCTCGTCCCTAATCTGTACCATAGAAACGTCCCAGCTGGTGTCGTCGTTATCATTATTGTGTTCCTGATCGTACCCATCCGACAGTCCTCTAACAGAGACAACGAAAGTGTACCCATACGTGAGAAGTTGAGGCATATGGATGTGCCTGGCCTCGTTCTGTTCCTTAGCGCAATATGCTGCCTTCTACTCGTGTTGACTTGGGGTGGGCAGACGTACGCCTGGAACGATAGTAGAATCATCGGGCTCTTCATCGGCTTCGGACTCCTTACACTGTGCTTCTGCTTTTGGCTCGTCAGACACGGTGATCTTGCCCTTATTCCGCTTCGCGTTCTCAGAAAACGTTCGATATATGTGGGGTCCGTGGTTCTATTTGGCTTTGGTGTGTTATCCGTAACTGTGAGTACGGTAATCTGAGACCAACGAAGTTTTTGAATTCTAACCGCAGAGAGGGCTAATTAGTATGGCTACTACCTCCCAATCCTATTCCAATCAGCACAGGGGGTATCTACCACCGAGAGTGGGCTGCGTTATATTGCCCTTGTTGGCCCTCAGATCGTTGCGGTCATTTTCACTGGCGCAATGGTGACCAAATGGGGGTACTATGTCAGTAGTGGTGCTATAGATACTTATGAGTGCTGGCTAACTAATTTCTCCCCAGGTGCCTTACATGATAGCTGGTGGAACTGTGTGTAGCATTGGGGCAGGCCTTCTCACAACTATCACTATTGAAACTCCGACGGTGAACTGGGCGGCATACCTGGTACTTACTGGGCTCGGCCTTGGGATGGCGGCACAGATTCCGTATACGGCTCTGCAAGCCGTACTTGAGTATGGTTGAAACAATAATACAACTTGATGAACATATGTATGCTAACACTTCCCAGTCCGGTGGATATAGCGACGGGAAATGGTGAGTTTCGATAATCTCATCGCAAGACGTAGTACTAACTCGTAAACAGCAATCGCCGTGTTTTCTTTTCACCTTGCCGGGTACGTTTACGTATCATTGTCCCCTTTACCCTTACCTTTTCTCGGTATCTAGTTGTATCGTGTGCTGACTTACCAAGGGCTATCGGTACTGCGATCGGCCAGAGTCTTCTGATCAGTGGACTATACGCTGCGGTGCCACAATACACCAATGCCGTCTCCCCTTCCGATGTAATCCAGGCTGGTGCTACGGGGCTGAATACCTTGGCCACATCTCCCGAGGTGTTGACTGCCCTAAGATCCGCATATGCCGAAGCAGTTCGTCGTACGATTATCTTGGGTCTTGCTGGGACTTGTATGACTGTCCCTGCTTCCTTTGCCATGGAATGGGTGAATATAAAACGTGTGGCGGAAGAGAGACTCCGTGCTAAAGAATCTCAATCAGAATCTACTCAGACTGAAGCTTCCGGAGATGTAGAAAAACTGGATGACGATTCCAGCGCACTTAAGAGCGGGGGCGATTGAGATGGAGGGATTAAATGCATCACTTTTAGGTTGCGTTTTGAGGGTTATTGCAAGCGCTTGTTTTTTTTCAAAGCATATCGCTATATGAGAGGCGAAGTAGATTGTGGCATGGATGTAATGATAGTAATAATCTGCATCTCCTGAAAGTGATATCGTTTCTATTTCACAAAGCTTGTTCGGTAATACCCAAGACGGAGATGATCAAGAGCTATAAACTTATGATAGTAGCATACGCTAGGAAATAGGTTTATTCAAGAAACTTTATTCTTGAGCCAATGGTACGTCAAAGCAGGGCTACAGTAGGGGTATAAATCCGCGACCCCCAACCCCGCCAGATTTCTAGGAATTACAACAATTTAATCCTCAACAACGTCTACCTTTCACGATGTCTTCCGCTACAGTACCTAAAGAGTCACAACCTTCATCCACTTCCACAGCATCATCGATGTCAAACGAAAAGAACACTGGCTCAAATGCCAACACCAAGCAGAAAAACCCGAAAGACATGACTCACGAAGAGATCCAAAAACTATTCCGCGAGTCAGAAAAGAGGGTCGCCATGATGAGCCCCGAAGAGAAAGCCAAGGCATTCCCATGGATGGGTAAGTCAAAATCTTAAACATATTTTGATCATTTTTTAATTTAATAATAATAGAAGGTTTAAAGAACGTCACAGGAACTCCTGCTAGTCAGGTACCGGATGCAGTTTGGGATGAAATTTGAAGCTATGTGGTTACCTAGTAGTTTCTCAAAGCGCTTGTGAGTGAGAGTATATGCCGTATTGGCAATGTTATGGATTGAGTATGGAGTTTTGTAGATGGGAGGTTCTGTTAGGAGGGTAAAAAGATGTTGATTTTAGAAGGTTTTCTAGTACTCTAATCAGGCTTTAGAAAAGCCTTATCACTCTACTGCCCCACAGTTCCCACAGTTAAGCTATCTAACGCTAGATACACTAAGGATATCATGATCACATGGTATCATGTGACAGGCATCATAAAGGACGAGTGTCTAGGTAATTAAAACCAAGGATTGTGAGCATAGGAGGTGGCTAGTAATTGAGGCTTGACCCCCATGCCCGTGGCTCATACGTACAATGTCCAGCCTCCCCCAGATTTCTCTGTAGGATTTTCTCTCTAATATAAGTACATAGTATCTATTTCAACAGGAAACCGCAAAGTACGATACGTCGAAGTGAACATATTTCGCCCCCTAGTCATTATATTTACCCCAACTAACCCGAGTGCAGCAGAGCGAATTGTCGATCGTGCAGCGCAGTTGGGAATTACCGATACCACGACATGTCGACGATAACGCGCAACTTAGCGGAGTCGCCGCAGCGAATCCAAATTACAAAACGGGAGCTTCTTGATCTTAAGGAGTGTTAAATACATACCTACAGTATGGCTTCTTGTCTATGGTTTTCACCTACTTTCCTCAAAATAACCGCTTCCATTGGGGTACATACGTAGGTACCTACTATGTAGGTATCTACGTACCGGTAGGTAGACCTACATATTACATGTCACGGGTGTATATGCCTCTAACGGAAACACGTACCCCCCGGCACGTGCATCCTATGGCAACGCTCCAAACGAGGTAAGTCGTAATTTGCTTCATCCCGATCGAGGAGACTGGAGCACACGGCGCGGATATTCTTGTTGTATCCCTCATCGAAATACTACTACGCCAAGGAGCCAGCCTTGACGATATCCCGCCTAAATACTCAGGTATGGTGACGAGCCCTAAACGAAAATTAACGAACGATCCAACGCTAGGCCATCCATCCCTTGAAGGATCCATACTACCAACGTTGAATGCTTACTAGGTAGTATTCGCCCTGAAATATAGGGGCAGCCTCTCCTGTAGCCCAGGTGAGTATTTGCACAGTTTAGTGACTGGTCACTTGCATCCTCACCGCTGCATCCCGATTATCGCCCCTATTATCGATCCGGCTGTCTCATATTGCTGTTGAAAATTCTTAGGGCGATAGTTCCTCAAACTCCCCCCCCGAAAGAGGCGGTGGCCGCTCCGGGTGGATATGTGTCCCGGCTACCGGCTCATAGCGAAACGATATTGCAAAGGTCAGATCGTACAATCCGCCCCCAACGAACAGCCCATGCCACCCCATTCTGCTGGTGAGAATGGCCTACGCCTCAGTAAAAGGATTCAACTTTTCATCCGATACCATGCCAAATCCTGCGACCTGGTCAAGAACCATGCCAGTATCATACAAAAGCATCACGAGGTTGGTACACCGTCAAGCATGCACGATAGCGGCAGTATATTAGTTGCATCTATATTATTCACTCTCAAGAGTCTATATTCGGCCGAAATAAGTGGTGATTGGGTCAATATACATCACACTATACCAGCTCAAATCATATATCGCTTAGCACTCCAATTAGACAATAAACATGAGCTGGGGGCATGTCTGAATGCTGCGACATATATACCGCCCGGCGCTGTGATGTTGACCCTGTTGCGTTAAAATGAGTCGGTAGAACTTCCAATCTTTGTTCTCCCTACTTCAATCTAAGTATCTATCTTCTCGCAAGGACCAATCTTCCGCGAGCCTTTCTGGCCGACCTTAATATCTTTGGTCATGTCCATCCCCCAAGTGACTCTACCCGAGATTTACGCTATACTTGAAGCCTTGCCGGAATGCGGTGTCAGTTCCTTCTACAAGTTCGCTCATCCTCTGTTCAACAACCAAGTTAACAATCTTCTTCGTAGACTCACTGTCTCCTCGGAACCATTAACAACCAATCTGAGTGTTCACTCTTGGACGTGGCATGTACCTGCACCAGCCGAGTCGTACAGGCGACTACAGCCGGGTGCGTCGCTCAGTCATGCACCATCCCTGACGCTCTCAGAACCCAAAACTTGACCAATTCACTATGCGGCATCTCATCTCATCGTGGATACTCATCCGTCATAATCAACTACACTTTTGCTGCTATAGCGTCTATCTGTGTTGCCCTGCGCTTCATCACTCGAATTACCCACCGCAACCCCTTATGGCTAGATGACTACTTTATCTTCGTATCTATCGCCTTTGCCATCGTCTTTTGTGCCTTCACGGGCGTTGGTATGGCGAATCTACCCTTCTGCAAATTCAGTATCTAATCCATTGGAAGCTTACCAGCTTGGGATAGGCCTCGATGTTTGGGCTGTGCCGCAGGAAAATCTGCCAACCGTGTTCAAGGTATGTCACCTCCAGCCAATAGTATCCTTAGAAAGACTCCTCGACTCCTCTAACTTCTATATTTCACACCATAGCTTGTTCTCATAGGTTTAATAGTGTCCATAATAGCGAGATGCTTTATCCGAGTGTCAATCAGCCTGTTCTTGATGCGTATCTTTCCTGTGTCTAATACACGACCACTCATTATCTTAACTCTGGTCCTCAACGTAGCCATTACGATCGTCTTCACGATCTGTGACTCGTTACAATGCACGCCTATATCTTACTTCTGGGACGCATGGGACGGTTTGCACGAAGGGACCTGCATCAAGCAGTGGGATATGCTCCTCGTCAGTGGCTGCATTGCAACCGCGCTGGACGTCTTCCTCATCCTGCTGCCCATACGCTGGATCTCTCAGCTGCAATTCTCGCGTTCTAAAAAAATCGCCACCCTGGGTATGTTTGCTTTTGGTGTAATGTAAGTCGTTCTTTCCGTTTATCTTCCAAGGGAAATTTGGTCTATCTTGTAAGCCCCTATTGACATGGTCGTTACGCTATAAAGCGTTGCCGCTATTAGCATCGTACGCGTTGTTTATCTCCTGAGGGTGTTCACGGATCGGAGTAACCAGACACGCCTCCTGACGGACCTTGCTATCTGGGCCGGTCTGGAAATCTACATCGCCATTATCTGTGCGTGTCTCCCTAGCTTGCGGCCGTTACTCAAGCTAGCTGTTTCGTTTAAGCCCAAGGTGACACGAGGAACCCAAGGCGGCGGCTCCTGGCCGTCAGGTTCTGCCGGCCAGCGGATTATTAGGAGCGGCAAGATGAGACTCCCGAGTGACGACAGCCAGTACCCCGAAACAGGTAAAGGGGGTAGCCGATCCCCGAATATCAGGCTCACCAGGACCGTACAACAGCAATACGAAGAACGACCACATTCACAATTCGAAACAAACTTTACAAGAGCAACTATAAATGACGTCGAACTATCCGACCAGCCACAGGTTACCCCGCGGGGAGGTTCGTGGACATAGGGGTAACTTGACATGAGTTGTAAGCTCCCGGAAGTTCAGAACACTATGTTGGTATTCTGACAACTTTTGATATATCGACTTGCAATACTAGGAAGATATCACACTATCCAACTTAGTAATAACAGGGACGAGTATCGTCCTGGTACCAATGCTCTTCTTTTCGGGACCCTAATCACCTCAGTGGTTTGCATAAGGAACGGCCAACCACCCTTTTCATTCTAATCTTCGGATGCAGTCATTCCTGTATGGTAGTTTTCTAATTACTTACCCCCATGTATGATTACGATTTTAATCAGAACGAACCTTGGTCCTCACGATTCTAGATTAGAGTGCTCTTATCGACGGATGGTTATCGATGTAGCCGCTGAAACCAACTAGAGTGTTGTTTGATTATGCCGTCACAGCTGCGCTCAACTGCTCATTAGCTAAACACAGAGCTGATTATTGAAGTAATCTGGCCAAGTCACTCCCAAAAATAGTCATTCAATCGAAGGAAACACCTACGAGACTCTGCTTTCTCTTGTATCGACTCGAGTTATATGATAGTCCCAAGGGACCCATCCGAGTGATACAGTCACACGTCTTTCCTAAGGTAGAGGTACGACTTTAGGACTTCCGGTCGTACATCACACTTGTTTCAAGACCCATTCGGCATGTTTCACGTTCTTTGTGCGGGCGTTGAACAACACTTCAGTTGAGTGACAATCAGGTGTTGATAAACAAAGAGACAAGAGAATTATAGATGGTTAAAGAGACGCGATACATATAAATGGGAATCTACATGCCGATTCGTCTGAGCATAAGATAGACATACATAAGCGACGAGATCTCGGGTCGTATAACACGTACTTAGATAGTTCACTTAATACAATCCAATATGACAGACAGTCCTCCTCGAAGCCCTCCCCGAAGCCCTCCCCGAAGTCCTGCGCGTAGTCCTCGTAAACGAAAGGCTGACGAAATTACCGTTGATGAAATCGAGGAAGGTGAAGTAAAGGGGCAAGAAGAAGTAAAATGGGACGCTCCGGAGGAACCGGCCCCGAAGAAGCCTAAACAAGATCCCTCAGAAACTATCCATAAGCGCTGGAATGCCGATATGGAGATGCCGCTAGGGGGACCACGACCTAGGTTCTCGGGGAATTCTAAAAAGAGCCGCATGTCCGGTAGTGGTACAGTCAATGACCCCTCGATTATGTGGTTGGGGGAGATTCCATCAGATGTAAAGATGCGAGAGGGCAATCAGGATGTTGTACGCGAAGTCGCCCAGAGTCTTAAGTCAGTCACACATATTTACATTAGATGCGCAGCACAGTCTAGTAAGCCCATTGATAGAGATGGGAAGAGGATCCTTACATGGAACCTCGATGACATTCCCTTCCATTATCGAACCACGGCAGCAGATCCGCATATGTCTGTAGCCTTTGGAACAGACCCCAAGAATATAGTTCTTGAAGGCTACATCAACGTCGCTACCGATAAAGACGGGAAACCTACCGGCTTAGCAACTAGTCGAAACCCGGACTATGTCGAGGAGGAGGATGATAGAATACTTGAGCTCTTCCTATATGAATATGCGCGGCATACGGGCTGTCCTCTTCACGACACTGAAGGACTATTGGACCATTATTGTCGTCGACCCCGTTGGAAAACGGAGGCGTACGGTGATCACTATTGCCCTTGTTTTCATGACCTTGAGGAAAGCGCCGACCACTACTGCCCTTGTGCTCACGATCAAGCGCGACATGAACCCACGTCATACCATTGTCGGCATAGAATCAGTAGAAAGTACAAGGATCTTCATTACTGCCCAATGTATTCATACTAGGTTGCAGGCCACCATGATGTTAGCTTTCATCTTGGCGTCGTAATAATACTTTGCATTCCTGGCTTATAGTTAGGGAAGATAGAATAAAGAAAGCTATTCATGGAAAATTACTCTTCTTAACTTTGTTCTCTCAACGATTGCCATTGGTAACGTGTTATGTTTTTCTTGCCCATACGTTAGTATCGTAAGTAATTTCGAAGAGCCGCCATCAATCTTCCCCCCTTTTTAGACGCACAGACCAGACCTACCTAGGTAACTTACATGTATCCAGTAGTCAGGCACAGGTATCTAAAGAGTAAAATCTTCAACTGGTTGTTTCTTAATACGTAATTTCCGTAAAATGAGTAGAAGGGCTTCATAATATCATGGAGTTTGTTAATTGAATGTGAATGCTAAGTGCGGACGATCTGTCAAGAGTCTCTTCGTGGGATTGAGATAAAATGGGTTGATGGGATCTAACGCCCTCAACCAGTGTCCGCAGGGGTTAGCCTTCTTGTTGGAGAAAAGTTTTGACTTCTGTAATATCTGTATGTACTTGAGCTGTTGAAGAGAAGTAATGTGGTCGAAACCTTGGATTAAAATCTTTAGAAATACCTGCCTGGGGCCGTAAGTAAGAAGCTTGGATACTTAAACGTCCTCAAGGCTACAGGAGTACAGAATCGACAGGTAGTGATTTGAACTTCTAAATGTTTTACTTTATTCTCTATATGCATGTGGGTATCTGTGATCCAGTAAATCAACCGTCGCTTTCCCCCGGCTCCTTGTTACGAACAGACCACACTTGCTTCACCACAATGCCATTGGACGCCCCCGATAATGATTGTGAATGCATGCTGTCTCTATTCCCCGTACTTATTACCGTACGTATTCCTGTTTCAAGACCTAGGCGAAGGTCGGGCATCGTTTCCGAGTATTCGCTATCGTCTCGTCCCATCCCTGAGGATTTGGTGCTTCGTATTGATCTTCCATCGTCGTGTATATCGGTTTTCCTCGAGCGGTCGCCATCCAGCCGGTTAAGTTCCGTCTCGCTTCCATCATCGAATGGCTTCCTGGAACCGTTTGTTCTTAATAAACTCTTGTCCCGGTTCGAGGTGTGGCGTGAAAAGGGGTTGCTACCGCCGAAAGTGTACTTTTGCGGGGTGGTAGATGGCGGCTTGACTGTTTGAAAGCGGCGGGAGAATCGTCGGATTAATGGACCCAGGGCGATGAGGGACGCACAAATCAGTCCGGAGGCCGACTCCGCCTCTCCCCAGGCAGCGACCGGTACGAGATCATATGAGAAGTCGACGCTTATCTTGGCGAAGAAGACCATGCGGCAGATTGATACAATACACGTGCTTTTTCACAGTTAGGAGCGATGAACGCTTAGATGGAATGAAAGGGGAATACTCACAAGAACCCGAGGGTAAATATTCCCATCACCGCCCACTTCCTCCCCTTTTTCAAGTTCAACCTCCACACAACAGGGATGGGCAGTACAAGAACAATTATATCGGTTATGATATTTCCGATTGAGTTCATCCACCCGATGAGATTGCTGTCCAAGCATGTGCTGCCTGGAGTATGTTTCCAATAAGCGTGGATTGGGGTACAAGAAAAGATGAGGATGAATTCTTGCGCGATGACCCAACCTCCAACAAGGGCCATTACGCAAAGATAGAATATGCGATAATGGGGGACCTCCTGAATTAACCGGTAGTACTGGAAGAATAAACTGAATTTTACCAGCATGAGCGTGCTGTGGTAGGTAATTGTCGATGCGTAGAAAATCTACGGCGGATAAATTAGCACGTAACACAACAGGCTGCGCGGAGGGCACCGGTATCCTTACTTTCCAGAATTCGAGCATTTGCGCTTCATCTTTCATATCCCAGAAATGCGCTCCGAGTCCGTACTTCGTATGCACGCATTGTACTATGCCGTTCGTGATCATCCCAAGCTAGTGTCGACAGTCAGGTTTATTGCATGCTCATAGTCGTGCCACCGGAGCGCAACTCACCATGCCAGCTACTGCCAGATAATCATCGAGCCAGAATTTCCTTAAGATAAAACGTCTTGTGTATAGTCGTAGGCACACAGCTATCGTCGCGAGAGACATACACAAGACGACGGCTACTATTGTGTCGGCGGATCGATTGTCGTGAGGGAGGGCGGCGAGTGCCTCCGCGTCCATTCCCGGGTAATAACTCATCTTCGACGCCTATCCCCTCGGACCCGCGTTGAGCCCAGCAAAAGGTTCGAAAGATTCAATCGAATGGGTTTCCATAACAGGATACCGATATTTAAGACATTCCGAAGTGCAGTTGTCGACGTAGTCCAGAAGACGGGGAGGCGAAAGGAAGAAGACAGTTAGAAGTAGTTCATCCATGCAACCAAACCACCTTGGGTTTTTCTTCAACTGCGGAGTCTTATTGTCTTTTGGTAAGTTCGATTTCGTCCGTCTAGTCTCTCTCCACACTGGCTAGCCCTAAGCTGATCCCCGAACCTAATGATTGCGTCGTCAGGGCAGCGATTGGAGGGGGAATTATAAAACGGCATAATAGAGCCCAGGGTCCGAATTTCGAAATAAGGAACCCATGCAACCGGAACCGGTGGGCTGGTTGCCGTGACGGGACGCTATCACGATAAACGGTTAAAATACAACTCTTGGCTGGCAGCTAGACTTGGGAGTTCTGCAGAGCTGGCGCAAAGACGGACCCGAGCTTAACCGTTTCTGGAGCTATCCCGACTGATCTCTGTACGCTATGATAGAAGCTATCCGCACGAAGGGCTAGCTTCACCCATCGTAGTTTCGAACCATGGAGTTGGCTCCTAGGTCGCTTAGATAAACCCACACGACGAGAATAATTACAGCGATGATCCTATTTCTCGTTCTCCCAGCAGGCCACTTTGACGTACAGCATACACGGAGAGGTACTGTCGCGCATAGGTGCATTTTCCAACCCGGGGAAGGGTTGTGTCTGCACGATCGCATGCAGCCCCGAACGGTATGCAGCGAGAGCTGCAGCGAAAGTGCGTCGGGAAATGAGCTTCAGCCTGTACCACGAAACGGAATTTGTCACGCGCAGTAGTCTGCTACATAATCGCCTATTGACCCTTGGGGTAAGACCAGGAGGTGGCAGCGATTCTAGAACGGGGAAGCGGAGTAATGCGGTAGTAAGGGGGGGAAGGGGTAACAATTCTAGGTTGTATTGCAGGAACCGTTTCCTTGGAATTTACTGGGCAAGGAGTTTAAACATCAAAGTGTCAAAGCTTATGGCCTTTTGAGAGTCCATGCTTCACGTGTAGAGAATCGATCATTCGCATAAAGGCATCTTATTCAGCAATCTCACGGCGACCTAGTCCAAGGTCGATTCGCGAACCATGGATGAAGGACGGTTGGTTCTGGGGATAGTTTGCGCTTTGATCTCTTCGGGGGAGACAAGGGTTTCGTCAGCTCATCTTAGTCTCTCCATCCTAGCCTCTCCCGCACCAATACAGATTGATCTTAAATGAAATTTCTAGCAACGGTAGGCCAGCCCTACGATATTAGAAGTAACAGACAAACTTGCAGATCTCGAGGAATCTCGTTGCAGATTACCTAGCTAAGGCAGGGTATGAAAGTCAGGGCTGTCGCTGAGAATTATCTCTTAATAAGTCGGGTTTCAATATGTTGTTAGATAGAACTCAAGGTGCGGCTGCTAGCGCAATAGACGACCTCGACTAAATAATTTAGGCCCCGGATGGTGTCCCCGGTGTATGGTTCAGATGTTAGGCGTCCTCATCGCTTCCAACTAGGAAACCCTCGTAGTCTGGAACTGACTCAGGGCAAGGAATGTTTCGCTCAAAAGATCACTAGTCCTACCGAGCAACGACGCTCATCCGGCGACGTTAATTAGAGAATAGACACGGTGGATGTTGATTACTCTGTCAGTCATGGCTGGTTTCTCGACACCTACTATTGTATCTTCTACACCAATTCCGAAATGAGTTAGCCGTTCGTGGATGAGACAGCAGAATTGCATATGCTTTCTTCAACCAGCCCATTTCACTTTGGACATGACTCAGGAAGCCTTTCTTACGGATCTCCTCCCGATAACTAACAATAGTGACGTTTTCCGAGGTGCTCGATACTCCTCTCGCTGTGATTCTACATAGAATAAGCCTTAATAGATTGAAGTCACCTATCCTAGCTACGCTTAGATGGGCTTAATCGGCAGGGCCTTGAATAGGGGCTTAACCATAACCACTAATCGCAAGAGCATAGATAAAACAAGCTGACGGGCCGTGCCTTACTGTTTATAACGCCAATAACTTAAGACCAGTACCCAATATAGCATTGAGAGTCCTAGCTAGACCGATGTCGTTTCAGCTGTGTTCTTATTTTGTGCTTACGACCTAAATGCCTGATCGAGGCCGATCCTATATGCATTCTTCGCGTTTAATCAACGCTCAGTTTTGAAATGTATCTGCGAAAATCCCAGGTTCAAGCAATGTCCTGTAAGCACTTCGGAATGACCGCGAAGCGGGAGTTTCGAATGGGCTTTAAGCCACATAATGGACAATCCTATTGTCCAGAGAAATGTTAGGATCGTGACGGTGAACAGCTGAGTGAAAGAAAACCCCCATTAGTACTTCTAAGCAGTGGACACCATTCGGGGGATGAAGTTGGTATTAGGTCAACTCGCACATCTAACACTGGTTGACAGCTGCGATGATTCTCTATAAAATCCAGAGGATTCGTCCGATTCAACAAAAGCTACGTCAACTCCGTCGGATCGCTGAAGGGCTTTCGCAGGGCCAGTGGGTCCGTCCAATTGTTCCCGAAAAGGCCTCCGCGCGGAATGTAGTATGCCGAGATATTGAGCGTTGGGGCCGAGAGTGTGGTGTGCGCTCATTTTGATTCGACGTCCTTACTACCGTAGAATCCGTAAGAGGTGTCTTAATCAAATACATAATATTAAGCAAGTGTTCAATTATAAAACGGAACCGACTTACATTTAGATACGGTTTCGACTAGCTCGCATCTATCTCCTCCGACGCAGCTATAATATTCGACGTCATTCTTGTTTTGCCAGATGATGGGGTCCATGTAGTACTCCGGGAGAGGTCGTGTGACGTAAGTATCCGCGGTCATATTGATTCGAAAGCCATCACATGCGGCTGCCAGTCGGAGAATGGAACTAACCTCCCGCTCCAACCTTGAATAAAAGATTGAGTCACGGGGGCATATCCAGTCATAGCAGTAGCAAGAGTAGGGAAGATGAGCACGAAGATCATGGCCATAATCATGAACACCATCGTGATTTTGGAGTTTAGGCGTCATCGAGAGACAAAGTCCTTCATCAGATCGACCACTGAGAAGAATGTCGGCTCCTTATGGAGAGAGAGACGATCCAGAACGTCTCGAAAGCGACGGGGGAGTGATCCATCGACGTCGTCACATAATGTGAGGAGACATGCCATGATAACATGGCGAGTGCAGCCTACCCTATGCGACAGACAATCTAGAGGAAATTGTTACCCAAAGCGCAGCCCATCATGTTTCAACGACTTACGACATCCTAGCAGATACCGATGACTTTGGCTTGAGTGAAGGTAAGAGACCCAAATGCTAGAGTGATTTGGAAGAAGTCTGAGGAAGACTAAGCGCTATGGCTGTTTGCACATGTATTAAGTTTATCACCCGGTTGACAAGCAGTCAGTCTTGTACCCTAAAGCAGACTGAGATTCAGAGAGCTAGCAAGATAGCTGATCCTGTACAGAAGCAGAGTAGAAAGCAGAGGAATGGTACATATGTATCACGATTTCTCAGAATGAGTATCTCTTAGCACGTCCCGAATAGTTACTCCAATGCTCTGAGATCCATCCACCAGCACCGGCCACGGTCGTCCATTTCTTCGAACTAGGAGAGGCTCTAACAGTGATTGACCAAACGATTCTCGCCTATGGGATGACCCGGACAGTGGCGTGGACTCACTCGGTCCATCTTGGTAGTTCATTGAGTCGAATGCCCTCGGCAGTCTGAAGCCCATACATGGCGTCTAGAGGAAGAGCAAGCTCTGAACTATGCTGGAATGATTGATGTCGCCTCTACACATCATGGTGAGAACATAACACCTGAATGTAACAAGACGGCGATCATCTCGCTGCTAATAATAAGTGATGCGTACCTGAGGGGAGAGATTTCAGGGGAAATGGAACGTCTCAGGCCTTCCTTGGCTTCTGGAACAATGCTGCTGTACTGCCATATGCAGTCATCTTTAGCACCGACCCTGGAACCGGGCTCCAGATTGTGGCATTATGGATGAGCACGCGTCGAAAATATGTATCAGAAGCAATTCGATTTCTCTGTGTTGTACCATCAATTTCTGCGTTCGCAGTTTCCTATCCTTGACAGCTTTACAACCGCGTGGGGAGATAGCAGGCCCCAGCGCCGTAAACCGACCGCTGTCGCGTGAGATCCGGCGCACCCACATGGGGATCGCCATCAGCTGCGATCCGAGCGAAACACGTAAACGACGATCACATACGAAAACCAAACAATACGGGTGAACCCTAAAAGACGTGCATGCCGAAGAATCCTCTAACCAGCCAACCCATTTTCCAGCCATAGATGCCCAAATCTCCATCAAAGCTCTAGTACCATGTAGTTAGTTGATCGTCAATTCGTCAATCATGGTTGCGCCTCAACGCCCACCGCCCGTCCCAGTCACACAACTACAGTATATCTAACACGCAATCTTAGGAAAGAAGTTCTCATTCCTTACTCAGGTCCACCTTGCATCCGTTGGCGGGCCGGAGCGATATCGTAACGACTTGCCTCTCCTGGCCTGTTACGTGCACCGGCTCGCCGACTGGCAGGTTGATGGAGGGGAAGCGCTGCAGGATGCGCACGATGGCGTACGCGCCTTCGGTGAGAGAGAAATCCACTAACAGCAATGTCAGTATGTAGGCCCTAAATCATAGCGTATGTGTTTGGGAGGTTAGCGTACTTCCTAGACAAGTTCGAGGACCGCCGCCGAACGGGAGGAACGTCCACCCCCGGTGCGTCGCGTCCCGGGAGCGAAGGGGCTCCTCGTCCCACCTCTCGGGGCGGAACACCTCGGCGTCCATGCCGTAAAAGTCGGGCCGTCTTTGGATGCAATAGGCGCTGTAGAGCACGCTCATTCCCTTTGGAACGAGGATAGGCGACTTCCCGTCGGGTCCGCCGCCGGTGGGTAGTGTGGTGTCCCGCAGGGCGGTGCGAGAGATCATGGGAACCGGCGGGTGGAGTCGCAGGACTGTCAGACTCAATGTCAATTGGACGCCGTACAAGAATTTCTCAGGTTGGGGGGTTTCGACGTACCTTCTTTCACTACGTTTTGCAGATAGCTCATTCGAAGCAGGTCCCCTCGTGTCAAGGGCGCAACCGTCTCATCGACTTGAGACACTTCCGATCGGAGCTTCGCCATGATTACGGGATGTCGCACAAGATGGAAGCTAGCGGATTGTGAGTACCGTCTGATGGTATTTCGGAAGCAAGCTACTTACAAGGTCCATGATAGGAAAGTGGCCGTGGAGTCCCTGCCCGCCGTGAGAATGTTGATAGCCTGTCCCCTTAGGGTATCTCGCTCAGGGTAGTGTTCCGCGACGGTCATCAGGAAAGGAGGTTTCCCCGGACGATCCGCGGCGTCAGTACCGCCGGAGAGCGTCTTGTCTATAACACGATCGGCGAACTGGTGGATAATATCACAAGCCTTCCGCAACTCCTTGCCACTAACAAGCCAGTACAACTTCTGCAGTTTAAGTCTCTTGGCCGAAATGTTTTGAGCCAAGTCAAACGCCTCTTCGAAATCATGGCTCACTAAGCTGGAGCTCGGCCGCTGGCTCCACACCGAGTCGCCGAAGAGAAATTCGGTGGTCACATCGAGCGTTAGCCGGAAGAACAGCGGCTCCAAGTCAACAATATTCGTGGAGTCGCTGTCAATCGCCTCTAGGAGGTTCTCTAGGTGCGGCCTATATATATCCAGGTTTTCATAATGTCGATGGTAGAAGTGCGGGCGCAGGATATCCCGCGAGTGTTTCCATGCATCACCCTCTTGGAGAAAGATGCCATCGCCGAGGAGTGGGTAGAAGATAGTGCGGCGGAAACCCAAGCCCCAGTCTGAGATGGGTCAACATAGGGATCCGTTTGACTCTCGGGTATGACCTACCTTTGAAGTTCGACAAGAGCATAGTCTCTATATTAGCCGGTTCGATGGTGAGAATAGACGTGTTCGATCCTATGGCCTGTTGGAAAGTATTTCCGAACCTCCGGAAGTTGTCTAAAAAGAACTCTAATAATCGCAAGTCGTCGGATGCCTTCAAAGTCAGTGCCAGCAAGTCGAGTCCCAGAAGCCATTTGTTGGCTTGTGGAAGCGAATTGTAGGTAAGTGCATCTCCCCTCGTGAGCGACGGCCTCCCCTGCGCCAGCGTTAGAATCGGTTAGACATATGAGTTGTAGTGTACCTACCTTTCGAGGATTTATGAGGCCTGCTCTATAACTATAGAGAACCACTGCCGCGACGATGGGAAATAACCAAATGCTGAGCATCGTGAATCGCCAGTGCTCAGGTCAACCGAGCTGAGCGGCTGACTGCTGGTAGTAGGTAAGCCTGTCTTGGGAGGGGTAGCCGGAGTTAACAGAATAGAAGATTCAGAGTCTGTTGGTGACGACCAACATTAACCAGATATATGATTTCGATAATATGACGAGACTTATAGAGTCCCAGGCACCTGGTTTGACAGGTCGGAAATGACGGGAATGTGGTAGGGTTTAATGTTGTAGCGATGCGGGAGCCCCACGCTCTCCGTACATGTTTTCGGCTGTTGGCGTTGGATCACTTTCCCTTTGAAGATATTCCGCTGTGGCTCCATGTAAGACAGCTGTAGGACGTATGACCAATGAACACACATCTTTTTATAATAATACTACCTATCACCTGCACGTAGCGAAGCGATCGCTATAACCTTAGATCTGTCTAAGTCATCGCCCGATGTCTGGCCGTTGAACCGAGTTGTTGGAACGATCTATTTCTGGTGGTTAGCTGTAGTCGGCCGTCGTGTCTTAACCCCCATAGGCTTATTGCTACGTGTACTTGAGGCATTTTGGTTCGCAGTGGTTCGAGATCGTCATATGGCGATTGATCCTTGGCTCGATATGGCACAATATTGATAAATAGGCCAATTCCTATATTAATAATTGGTGTGTATCCCTCTAATGCATCGGGTATGCACCTTTTGCGGAGCCAGCGACGCATCAGAAAGCCACGTACATCATTATGAAATGCGGATGTTAGCGCCGCAGCATCCTCGACGTCCGCACCGGGCTTAACTCTTCTCTTTAAGAGCATCGATTTAGCATTTCAACAAGTCTCAACTTACTCGTGCCATGATAAGAAATTCGCTGTTATAACTTACGGATCTTTAAGCTATGATTCTGGACACCGACCTACCGGCTATCGTGATCCCGCTCCCAGGAGGGGTTGACTCGGCTACCTACCATTCTAGAAAGCCACCTAGGTCAATCAGCCTGCTAGGATCGATTGATATTAGTGAACCGGCCAATAGTTCGATGGCGCGGCCACTCTACCGGTGAAGAGCAACGATCGATGCATCTTTGAGATACCACATGCGGTTGAATAGACGAATCCGCAGTGTCCGCGCTCTTGATGTATGCTGAATGATTCAATCTTCCAGTATCTCTGCAGCAACTACATACATGTACACGGCTGGTCTGTGGCGTTCATGCACGCCCGAGGCGCCGAAAGTGCTTATCTCAACGACGTATTGGGTGGCCGGTGTGCACTAATGGAGGGGATCCTAGGATTCGCTCTTGGCAGGAGTATTAGACCGGGAAAATCTTAAGACGCACGATAAGGGAGAACGGCCGTATGGCATGTATAAGTGTTCTTATTGGTGATCACGCTAAGGGATGAGTATTTGCACCCTTAGCCTTTTACGAGGGCGGCGCAACGCCATTACCCTCGGAACTCTCGCCGCTGTCCTTGGTCATCTCCCATCCGCGATTCCTGTATTTCTTAGGCCAGATACCGCAGCGGCCGGGTGCCATGATGCCTTTAGGGTCGAGCGCATCCTTCAACGTCTCATGGAATTTCATCAACGCGTTGTCATTCCAATTGTATGTACTCGCGACTTGGTCCATCAACACCAGATGCGTTCGGTACTCGCCATAGCCGCAAGCTGCTGCATCATCGACCAAATGTCTTAGGCAATCTAGTACATCCTTGCGTTGCTTGGGATTCGCCCGGTCATAAACGAGCTCTACGATGAGGTGCATCTCGCGGAGACCGACACAGAACGCAGGGAACAGGTCTATTCCGAATTCATCGTGTCGCTGCTTAGCAAGGTCGTACAGCTTCTTCGCGTCAGTGCCACGGATTGGGCTGACCGGTGAGAACGCGATGTGGGCGCCATTTGGCATCCAGTTGACCCAGCTCAGTTCTTGAAGCTCAGGGATGCCCGCCGCGATCCGGTCGCGCGCCCAGAAGTACTCGTCTGGTGGTAGCGTCGACGGATCAATGCGGCGGGCACCGGGGACTTTCTTAAACTCGGCGTCGATGATGTCGAGCTTGTACTTACGGATATGTGGCGGCCCATAAGACATACCGTAGTAAACCCATGTATGATCGCCTATGGGAAGAGTAGAGGCGATCTCGTGAACCACATTCTGTGGGATCACGCCATCGCCTTTGTAAAAATCAGTTCGCGGCTTACCGCGCACTGCTAGCGTTTGCGTAACATGGCGCAATTGCGCGACATTCTCAAGGATATTGCTGATCCTGAGTGGGCGGACGATTTCGATCTAGAAGCACCATCCTTAGTATTCTGCCCTTGAAATTGTTGTAGTTTAGGAGACCTACCACTTGTTCAAGGTCCTCTTCTTTCTGAAAAGCGTACATCTGCCAAATACAAGATTAGCATTCCATACATCTAAATTTGCCCGTGGCGTCCGAGCCTTACAAAACTCTCGTAGCCACCTGGGTTTGGCATCAATGTCATTCCCATCTTTGTAACGATGCCGAAATTCGACTGCGAGAAGATACCACTAAATTCCATCAAGGGTTAGCCGATGATTGTCGGTACGGGTGCTGGATGAAGACGGCATACTCGGAATATGGTCCAAATCCGTAAGGGAATGTTTGCCAAGTGTTATTGCCCGGAAGAGCCCCCATACCCGTTCGAATGACCTCCCCTGTAGGAAGTACAACTTCTAAGCCGGAATGACAGGCCCAGTGATCACCGTAGGGCGTGTAGCCGACGCCTCGATCTACAGTATTTCCTATGACAGATCCGCCGCCGACGTCCGGTACATCAATCCACATATGATCGTAGCCCTTAGCCTTAATAGCTTCATATAGAGCGAAGAACGAGACTCCCGGCTCAACCAGACAAGTGTAGTCGTCGGGGTTGATGTCGAGAATCTTGTTCATCCTCTTTCCAAGGTCAACAAGGACGGCCCCACGCAATCGCGGCGCTGCGCCACCATATCCGACTACCACTGTTAGCGGCCAAATTCTGTTGCAGTTGATGCCCCGCTGTTCACATACGATTACGGCCCATTGAGATTGGAGCAATGGGTACTTCGTACTTGTTCGCCCATAAGACAATTTTCTGAACCTCTTCGGTGCTGCTGGGATAGACCATCGCGGAGGGGACGAATTCTTCCTCGTCAAGAACAGTCATCATGTCGTGGGTATTCGGGTCTGTCTTCTCTTAATCGGAATGATCTCCCACGATTATTCATACGAGGTAATTACTTACGCTCCATGTACCTGAACCACCAACGTAAAGTAAGAAGATGGGTGTGCATCGGAGAACCTATTGTGATATTGCACTTACCATCCATCCCTTAGAGGTTTATCGTTACGCTCAATATTCTCTGCGCCCAACTCCTTGCTGAGCTCATCGAGGGCAGCGAAGAATGCCTGCTCTTCGATGCCTTGGGGAATGACGGGTAATCTGTTTCTCGACGTTTTCGCTTTCGTTCTTGTTTCGAAGACACCAACCTTTGCTTTCCGGGCTTTCTCTAGCAGGAAGTCAGGGATACCCGAGTGCTTCTCCGAAAGGAGAGGCACGTCCGACTGAGCCTCATCTACAAAAGACATTGCGTATAAATCCAACAGGCGAAATTTTACTACTGAGTACTCGTGCAAGCCCAAATCAGATGTGATGGCACGTTCTTATATGTGTTGTTCACATGTCGTCAAGCCAAGGGGAGTCGTATGGAGTTGTATGGAGTCTACCGGCTACCCCGCAGGTAGGTCAAATTCATCAACCCATCTGCCGAACATCGATCCTGCATTATGCCGATCGCCGGTGCAAAGAGGAGTATTGCAACCCCGTGAGGCTCGCCTATCTCAGGGAACGGCAGAGTCTAGACTAGCTGGATGGGATGCGTTCCTGGGGAAACCCGCGCTAATCTCCGTATGCCTGTCAGACACGCGTGGCAATCTAAGCTGCCGAACAGCGTGGTTTGGCCGAAACCTGATACACAATCGTGGGTGCAACAGGATAGATAATACTAGCAAATAAACGCACGTTGATACAGTCGAACATCGTGAATGTCGCCCGCTCGCAGTTTTCGACCTGCAAGCCTAGATGCTCCGCAAGACTTGGGAACATGGCGTTGTTTGAGATCTAACATCAAGGCGCAACCCCGATACTGAGTACCCAATCGGTTGCGCATGCTATTATTCGAGTGACGGGACTTAGATGTGCCGCCACGAGAATCCGGAAGAACTGAGTGCACGGAATCGTCGTTGCTCACCAGCACTAAGGGAGAGTCGCCATTCGTTCAATTGACTCGCAAAGTGTTGAATCCTACAGGTAACAACGGTACCACAATTCATCCTCGACTTGCGGCCGAGCCCTCGTATAGGCTGCTGTTAAGGGCCAACACTTGTATCAACCATCAGATAGATACATTTATATTATGAATCAAATGAGAAAAAGGTTGTAGTGTTGTAGAAGTTGAAATGAACTCGAACTTGCTCCAGAAATTAGTCATCATTCAACCCCTTCTAATTACAAGACCCCCCTTATACGAACATCCTCTCCCTTATTCAATTCCACACGAATTTATCAGTTAGCATACGAAAGATCTACGTCAGACCCCACATCTTCCCCCTTTTTGAAGCTAGAGCGGTTACCCCACACCAAACAGACCCATTAGTGGGGTCCTTAGCTTCTTAGCTCGCCCCAAACAAGCTCCAGCTGATTTCTCCCTCTACATATGTATCAATCATCTTCTTACATACCTCTCAGTCAGCAACGCTATTCCTACCAAGATGCCCGGAGACAAGCTCAAGCATCCAACTCCCGCCGAAGCCTTCGAGCTTGCCGCGAAACATGCCGCGCTTCTGCGGGGCCTCTTTCTCCACCCTCGGTTCAAGTACGCTCAGAAACCAACGGCAGATTTCGTCCAGCCCGACACCGAACAGACGCCCCCAGCTCTACTCTTCGTTTCCGACTTCGTCCAGAGAACATACATCGAATATGTGATCCCCTTCCTGCCCGCCGGTGCCACCCGCAAGTGCAAAGACATTGCCAACCCCTGGGCTTGGAGTGATCCCAACTATAAGTTCGAGTGGGTATGGAACGCCGCCGAAGCCAGACTGGAGGACGCGGATGGGAACGTAAAGGAGTTCCCCAAACTGCGGGACAGCGAAGCCGTAGAGAAGATGGGCGACCTCGTTGGTAGAGGATTCATGGTTCGGAAGGCTGTCCTTGAGAATAGCACCGACCCTAAGGCCAAGATTCTCCTCGGCGGTCAGACGTTCGACTTTGGCGAGGAGGTAGAAAAGCTGGTCAATGAGACTTATCCGTGGTGATGGGATGGCCCAGCTATGCACGTCAACCTGATCAGACCCGGCTTGTTAGTTGTACCACCAGCAGAGATCGGGTAACTGTACAAGACACCACGATCAGGGTACTTTGCGGAGAGCCGACGTGTTTCTATCTCGGATTAAAGATGCCAAAGTCAATGGTCCAAGCCTTCAACCAGTACAGACGCAAGGGAAAAGAACACTGGTACGCGTTTACGGATAGATAAACCAGGGGTAGCCGGACTATTCCACCAAAAAGGGACATGACTTACATGAGATGAACGCCTGATATCGACGCCGGCAGAAGGAGAAATAAAATGAATTCATTAAATACACTTGGAGCTATTGAGGATATAAGTGAATAAGCTTACAGACTGAGACTATGCGTAGCTAAAGGATTACAACAATCGCAGCACGACTTCCCACTTGACGATACTTGTAGTTTATTAACAATCTTAAATGAAAGCCCACCCCATATCCAATCATATTCCATAGATACACCCACAACCACGACTTAGTTTTCATATCATACACCACAACGACCCCTACAATTTCCCAGTACGAACCTCCATGACCCTACCTCCTCACCTCCTCGCTTGTGCCACCGGAATACCCGTGGCCACCAGACCAGGCGCCGGAACCCATTCCCATGTTCTGCTGTGCAGCAGAAGACATCGCAGCTGCATTACGGTCCCCGGCAGACTGAGCCCGAGCAGAGAAACCTCCTGAGGACATGTCGCCGCCGCGTTTAGCCTATAGCCTAGGTGCTATGGTCAGAAATGGCAGTACTTCGTTCTTGTCTGATACAGACCGGCGAAGATCGGACTCCCCCGGAATCCGACTTAGACATGTCGTGTTTGCCCATCGCGATGGATGATTCCTTTAGTATCTTGTAGACTATTGTGTACGAGTAACAAATTATGAGATTATCCCTCTTAGTCGTTCTTGCCTTCATTCGCTGATGTAAATATCAACGACTTCCTGGAGACCGGTGGCACCCAAATTCTTGGGCGACGTAAACACCTTAGACGGTCTCAAATTAATTCACAGGAGATCGAACTATCTAGATGTTTTTTGGTGGAAGATCCTGGATACATGGAGCCTCATAATCTTGCGTAGAGGCGGGATCGAACATATGCGGCATTACAAGTTAACTTTAAATTGTATATTCCGTTTGAACCGAGTATTACTAGAATACGCCCTAGCACGTAGAAGAATGGGTATTCTCTCCAATATTAGCCTTTCTATCTCCCAGCTTTCGACTACAATACACATTAGTCCCGTTCCGAGTGTCTTAGAAACAGAGCGCAGGCAATGATAAGTTCCGTGGACCCGCTAGAAGTCGCGGAGGCGCAAGAGAGCTATCCAACGCGCCACCTACCATACCCGGGGATATGAATATCCCTAGAAGACGGCGTACGACCAACATAGGCGAGTTGTCTGTGTCAATCCTCATTCACGGGTAGCAGCTCCTAGCCAGCGTAGAAGTCTAAGGCACGGACAGATAGCGCTTACTCGCAACTATCACCACGAAAATTGCTACGTAAATTCCGCGAAGATCAGGAAGACCGCGATCTTTGACAGATTGATTATAAGCGTATTAGGAATACGATATATACCAAGCATTACTCATATGAGTTGGCCGGCGACTCCATAACTTGATTGAGCGTAGGGCTGATGGATCTTCAAGAGATGGTCATGGCGGCGTAAGAACCCAGTTGGCCAAAGACCCTTCTAACCTATATGAGAGCTTACCGTTATTCCCTAGCACGACCATGGTTGCCAAGAGGTTTCAGTTCTAATCTTGGACCCAGGAAGTCGAGAGCTACATAATTACTCCACGAACGCTCTTAAGATGTGGCGTCCATCATACATAGAAATACCTAACCCATGACCGTATTCATGGAAATTAAATATGCGTGATATTTGATACTTAATTAAAGGAGTCTAAGTACACCTGCCCAATCCGTATCCGTGTCCACGCGTGTTCGATCCAGCTTCTGGATTCAAGAGTAGGATTTCATGTCTTGGCGCTCATTAACATCTCCAGCTACCAAGTTTCGGTAGCGACGATCAACCCCACGATGTTACCTGTGCCGTACCCTCATCCAAAAGACTCTAACCCAGCATACAATAGTCTTATCATCAGTCGTCAGCTTATTTCAGCTCTAGTTCTCTTCTCTCTTCTCAAACTGCCTGGCCCTTGGCTATCATTAATGCGAAAGTACGACAGGAATTTTCTTTTTTCTTTCTTCATCGACTAGCCTGAATCCTTCCAGCTTCGGGACTTCGGAACAGACCGAAATTCCGCCGTGGTTCTGGTATTGCCACAGCCCATGGGTCCCGGTAAACGTGGCAGCTGAAATTCGCCCAGCCTCAGACGAGCGGCACAGCTCTTAAAATGACCTCATTCGGTACTTCTTCCGCTCTGATGAACCGGCCCATGGGCCATGGCCAACCGTGATGCTCACTCAAAGCTGGCTGGAAAGGGGGAGTCCCGGCTAAGTGGAGAATGTGGATATTAACAGAACCAGGGATATATGCAAAAAATTAATAAGGCAAAATAATTATGCCACCAATGTAAGATTTTCCCCCCTTTCGAGTCGCTAATGATGATGGTATCTCGAATTCGATCATTAAGTTGCTAAGTCGCCAGTTTCCTTCTTCTTCTATTTCGCGTAGTATTCCAGGACCAGCGGGTCGTAAGTCTCGTTGCCATACGCATTGCCTCCGTAATCAAGGTAGCCGTTAATGTAGGGCGGGGGGATCTCTCGAAGGATCGCGAGCGCGTCGCCAAAGACCCAGACAGTTTGCATGCCTGTAATTGCGCGATAATGTTAGCGTCTCTCCGTTCCAGAATAGGAAGTAGGAAATAGTAGAAAAAAACAGAAACGAACACGCTAGGGGGTTATAATTCAACTTACCCATGATCATATGTTGCAGGATGTGGCAATGCATCATCCACGCGCCCACATTGTCATTTGTGACTCGGATCCTCCATGCTCGCCAGCCGGCGGTGGTGTAATCGGCACCCTTTGAAGCATACCGGTGTAGCATCGTCGTGTCGCGCTTCATAGGCGTGTAATTCTTGAAGTGCTCTTCATTGGCCGTAGCATCGTATGTGCCGTTACCTGAACCAAGGTCCCAATAGTGCTCGCCGTGGGCATGCATAGGATGGTACTCGAACCCTCCAGTAGGTCCGGAATTACTCTGCCATACGATGTCGAGGACCTCTCCGACGAGGGCAGGAAACGCCCTGGTATTCGGGTCCCATCCCTTGTTGGCAAGTGCTACTTCGTAGTCTGGAGTTTTTCCCTCTATGTATGCTTGTATTAGGTATGGCGTGTAACGGAGCTTTTGCGCTTCCACTTCGGTCCAGGACAAGTTGTTCTGCCTTTAGAATTGTTAGTCCCGTATCCCTCGTCTATGGATGGGCTCAATGACACTTACTCCCAAACCAATGATCCAGTCACCGTGCCAGCATCATACGAGCCATTGATGATGTCTTGGCTCACCGTGATGTACAGTGTGCGTGTTACTTCGGAGAGGGGAGGGAATGAAGATGTTACATTTAGCGGCTCGAGGGTGTACTCAAGCCACTTGGCTATCTTATCGCCATCTGGCGGTAGTGTAATGGGTGGCTTGTCAGGGAATTTCGGCAGTTCGCCGTCTTGAGATTGAGATCTGCGGTCAGGTGCCTCAGATCTCTTCGCTTTTAGCTTCGAATTGCCTGCAGTGCTACTGGTGTTGTACTGTATGAGTGCATACCCTCCCATGTCTTGTGGGCGCCCACGACTCTCAAATCGGAACCAATATGATCCGTTTTTTCCATCCGCGTCCAGTTCTTCTTGACTCTTGGTCGTCAGCAAGATGTCGAATCGCTGGCCGCTTCCGATCTGAATGCGGTCCGTCGTGGCCGGCTTTGAATACAGTCCATCTGCAGCGATGATAGTGAGGTTTGGATGATCTTCAATACCGAATTGGACGAAGGATATGGCAGTCCCCCCCACAAATCGAACCCGGTATGTCGTTGAAGGCTCGACATCGACAATAAATGGGCTGCAGGACTCGTCGAGTGCTTCCTCGAACGATCTGTTTCCCGTGCGGTCGTTGAAGATTAATGCGTTTGGTTCCCCTGACCATTTGAAGGGTAGAGACGTGAGGCCCTTCTCGACTTCTTCGTCTGACTTCATATACCAGTCCGCAAATACGATAGGAATGTCCGCATCGTACTGGTACGGCGGCGAGTCTGCGTCCTCCACTACTAGTAGTCCGTGGGCCGTGACGGCTTGGAATCCCATATGAGAATGATAGAAATATGTGCCAGCGTCACCTACTTCGGGGTGAATTTCGTAGTCGAAGAACCTTCCCGGAGCTATGGGCCACTGGGACACGATAGGAGTTCCGTCCGAAAAAGGTGCTGTTCGCATGGTGAGTCCATGCCAATGCTGAGTACTCGCTAGTTAGAGTTGGACACATATCAATATCTCGATCTAATCATGTTCACGTACCACTGTGAAGTTCTTGTCGTCCATATCATTGTATACTCTGACCCAAGTTGTTTTTCCCTCCTTTAAGAATAGCGGGGGGCCAGGCATTGTGCCATTAAATACCACCGACTCTCGCTGCTCGCAGTTCATGGTGATAGTCTCGAAAGTTGCATGAAGTATATACTCGGGCTGCCATGATTCGTCATGAATAGACGCTGTCGTAGCGACAGCGCATGTTTGCAACAGCCCTACTTGTAGTATTAGCGAGGGCAATAGGCTCAAATGCCACCGCATTTTGAAGCGACGAAATGGCAGACCCGCGACGAAAACGAGCCAGTAAACTTAGCATTTCTTACATTGGTAGGCCCTTAGAATGTTTTATACGACCTCACCCTCCGGGGCATGTGAGCCTGAGCCGGCCAAGAGTGGATCCGTGATCAGTCTGGCCAGGAATCAGCAGAGAAGGAATCTTCCCCATCCCCATTGCTACGGTACGTTCCCACGACCCTTGTTGAATTACAGCACCTTAGTTAAACGGCGTGTAACTCAAGTCAGGGGGGTAACCACATGGAGATCTTTCGAGATGTGCGAGATCAGCTATAGGCTAGCCGGTTAGGCAAACTGGATTAGACCTAAAATTGGGTCTACCCGCGCGCCTGGTCATGGGGCGGGATGCTGAAAATAGGTACGCAGCTGAGTTAATGTAGACTTAACACGAAAAGCATCTCATCGTACAACCCGTCCTCTGGCCCGAGAAGATTATCGAGGACGTGGAAGTGCAGGGCCATTATCCCATCCATAATCTGCGGTGACTCATGACATGGTCGAAGAAGGATGATACTGTACGCAGTCTAGATCGGAGACGGAGACTCGGACTCGGAAATGAGATAGAAAGCACGGCGGCTCCAGCCGTGGGGCGTCTATGCATGCTGCAGCTCCGCAGACAAAGTGGTCTACTGATCCCGACTTTTTTTCTAAGACATCGTTTTCGATACCCTGAATCTTGAAGACGAATGTGGCGGGGGTATCGGTCGAGTCGCTCGCCATGTTGTTAAGACGAAGCCGACCGCCACACACACACACACACACACTAGAGTTGGGTAACCATCAGAAGAGATGCCAAGAGCCCAATTTCGACAGTCGAGGGCTACTAATGCCCGTATCGGCATTAGGAACAGCACTTGTTACCCTTTTAGTCCATTCCGGGGGAGCAGAGCTAACTAGACTCTAGCTTAGTCCAGTAACGCAAGAGCAGTGAGTAAGGTAAAATGGGTCGATACGGATTGGGAAGATTATGTAGGAAGAGAAGCGGAAACGATATTGGTGATGAGAGGAAAGTCTAACAATAAACAATGCGCCACCGTTTCATGTTTCGAGTCAAAAGGGTTATGTATGGGAACGACTCATGCTCATACACGTCTTTACCGGACTTGGGCGCGGCTTCTATCCTTTTTTTTCCATATTATGGAAGTAGCGTAACAAATAACAAATAGCAAATGCATCATTCAAGTTTAATACATGCAGGTGTAAGATCAGATCCATGAGGATAAGGTACCAGCTGCCTTCCTAGGACTAGAAAGAGGATACTTGGTTTACCCCTTACCTGATCTGGTCCGCCTCATGCATCATGCAGGAACGATGTATGTAGGCTAAATGTATGTAAATATCCCATATAGCCCCTAATACCCTATATCATGACCACCGCCACACCCAGCCACTTCATCCTCTCCCACTCTTTTAACCTCCTACTCCTCCAGAAATCAGCCGCACTCTAACCTAACATTCCTTACACACATAACCCAGATCAACAACGCAATCTTCAAAGCCAGAGTAATGTGGTGAGATAATCACGTTATATATTGCGATCGATGGCCCATGATATCCTCATCGCCTTGTTCTCGCAGGTCCGATTTCTTTTTACCAGGGTATTTCTTCCGAACAATCGCCTACAGATATGGTACGCCGACCACTTTACTCGTGCATATTCTATCTCGGCTTCCCGTCATGACAAACTTCGAAAGATAATTATTAACCTTCGGAGAGCGGTCTTTCCGAAATGCCGCCTCGCAATCTCTCAATGCCGATTTGCCGTCAAGGATGAGTTATCACGACGACGATGAACGTAGCAAAGACGCGTCGATTCGCCCCAGAATTCAAGTCGTCCAACGTAGTTAGGGCTGCGTATCGCGCTGATGGTAGCGGTAATCCTGAAATAAGAAACCCGAATCCGGAATTAGACTATATTTTCCGGAATTCTTTTGACGTCGTCCAACATTACACAAACACTGGCACTACGGATACGAGCCGTGGCTTTCTAAGCTATTGTTTCACTTCGGTACGGAGACATATGTCCGATCATGTGGTGTTCCATGAACCCCTCCAACAGAACCCGCGTCTCGGCACGAAATGTAGTCTTCTGCATAACCGGAACTGGTCTCCCAAGCTGCACGTAGTAGCACATGAAACTTCAGGGATGTACCGTGGATCATTCTTACAAATTCATTACCGCCTGTTAGAAACATTTTTGAACCTATATACATGAAAAGGCTGTGTTCAATTTGCCTCTTGCTCCTTTTTACCCCCTTTTTTTTGCCCTACAGCGACGCGTCAACTTCGTCGACGATATGGACCTTTATGCTACCATTCCGTACATCGGCACACAGTTCAAACGCGTCGAGGGCCTTCTCGAGCGGGAACTTGTGTGTTACCATCTTATTAAGATCCATTATTCCACCACTCATACACTGGATGGCCGCCGGCCAAGTGTCTCGATACCGGTTGATAAACTTAAGGTCAATCTGAATATTGCTGTGTTAGCTTCTAACCTTCTCATCAGTAGGAAACTCATTCATCTTAGAATACGTACCTCGGCAAGAGACAGGTGCATGAACGGGATGTTGTTCATGACGGGCTTGCCCACGCCAATTACCATGATTGTTCCTCCCCTACGAACAGAAAAGGCAGCAGTGCAGACGCTGCTCTCGACACCGGTGCACTCGATTACTGATGCGGGCGCCGAATACTCGTCCTCGCCATACAGCTTTCGGATCTCCTTAGCGTTCTCCTCAGCACTTAGCTTGGAGTTGATACGGTACGTCTGGCATCGCGGAACGAACTCCCTGGCAAATTCAAGACGACCTGGGTCAATATCCGTGATGACTAATGGGTGAGCGCCGGAAGCTCTCGCTGCTGCTAAAGCGACCAGTCCAATCGGACCTGCCCCGCAGATCAACGCCGGGCGGCCTAGCCTCACGTTTGCTCCGTTAATGCCATGTAGAATGACGCTTAGTGGCTCAAGCAGTGCGCCTTCGGAGTAGGTCAGATTATCCGGGATCCTAAGACATGTCAGAATATTGCAAGCGGGTATTCTACTCGGAAAGGGTCCGAGCTGGTCGATATTGGTGCTTACTTGTATAGCCATTTCGCAGGGTGAACCTTGAACCTCTGTATGGTCCCGTTGTCAGGCCAAATGCCCGAGAATTTCACGTCTTCACATAGATTGTACCGGCCTTCCATACACAGGAAACATTTTTCGCAAGGCTCCTGGGGCTCAATGCCTACTCTGTCCCCTAAATGATGAATCGACAGATTAGCACGATCGGCCCAAGATCCAGGGACTAGCGATCGAGTAAGACGCGATCAATCTTGGACTTACCCGGCTTGAGGTTTGTCACTCCTTCACCGCATTTGAGCACAATACCCGCAGCTTCATGCCCAAGAATACAATCGCCCTTCACTTCTAAAGACCCTATGCGTCCCGATTTCCACAGGTGCATATCTGATCTAGGTACGAGGTCAGTCATTTTTGATGACATATAACCGTCTCCGGTAAGGCATGTTTGTGGAACTTACCCGCAGATTCCCGAGCACTTGATCTGCAGGGTCACCTCGCCGTGACCCGGTTCGCGGATAGGAGCGTCTACCAGCTTCAACTGGTGATCAGCGGTAACGTGCAGTGACGGATTCTTAAACCCCGTAGAGTGCCCGTTAGTGTTACCATTGGCGTGACCGTTCGTGCACCCGTTAGCGTGGCCATTGGTATGGCCATTGGTGTGACCGTTGGCATTGCCATTGGTATGGACGCCGTTTACGTCTGCGCTCGGCATGTTTAACAAGTAGAATATTTCCTAAGGCGTTATATATCTCCCCAGAGCTCAAATCAAAACCAAGGCGTTCGTTTTAGATGAGAAAATCCCGCGATCTTCAGTTTAGTAACGACAATTCGGGACACCTCGGAGAGCTGAGCTTCGATTTATAACTTCCACGGCCCCGGCACTCCTTTCATCCCTAGACGGCTTCGAACAATGAGATCCGGCTTGCCCAATTGGGACATCCGGCGGCGACATCGCCTACGGGCACTTCCAAGCCTTGACTGGCGTCAACGTGACAGAAGCCAATGTGGGGAAATGAGTCCCCATTGGAGGCCGTAAATTCATCCCCCTGCCCTAGTTCACGATCTGCTAAGTATGCGGAGACAGTCCAGACCACCTAAAGCGACCAGATGGATGGCTTCAAATTGCCTCTCACTCCACCCGCATATTCCGCCTGTCAGGCTCGCCCCACAAACAAGTGCGTTCTACGCCCTCTTTGGCATGGGGAAACACTACACATCGATGTTACTATCGCATCGCATGATCCCTAATTTTTTCCCACCGTCAGGACGTTCCCATAGGGCCAAAAACAATTGGCTCCGTTTTTCTAGGCCCTTAGCCTCTGGGATTCCTGTGTGTAGAATATTATAGGGGGGTAATAGGAAGTGATGGCTTCCGCATTGGGAGGATTATATGTAAGTAAATGGTGTGCTATGTCGGCGGTTCCTTCGTATTGCGACTTACTACTGCAATCGCTAGATATCTATGTAACGCTATACTGCCAAAATCCGCCCTGTGATACGATAGACGGGGCGGACTAGCTGAATAATCAATCTATTTCGCCCACTTATCACGAGAGGCGGGCACGCATGTGAAGACACGCGACTTTTTTCTCCTTCTCTTCAACACACACCGGAACGTGCCCCGTAGGAACTGACGGACGCGCGGACGAGACAGAATTTCCTGAAAGGTCTTTCCGGGACCCAAGGTGTTCGCTAGCCCCTCACGAACTTATACGCCCCGCCTTGCTCGGCTTCCCCATCCCGCAACGAGAGATGGCAGACCGAATTTTGGGTCGTGCTAGCCCAACCCCGGGCACGATAGATCCGGTTGGCAGCGTGGACGACGGGAGGACCCGCATGATTGTATGGCGAGATCGCTCTTGGCTGTAATAGCGCACATTTCAAAATGATGGATTCTCGCTAGTGCGAGACTTGCGAAGATGAATTCGAGCCTAGTCTCTGAGTATACCGGTTGTTGGTACGGCTACGCAGTAGTACTTTAACCGTCTACATCGTTGAATATCAAATATGGCGGTCTAGTTCTAATATCAAGTCACCCCGGTGCGGGAGGGTCGCGGCAGGGCCATTGGCAAAGCCACACAGACCCAGAGGACGGCGCATAATATTCTCACGATAATAGCAAGAATTAGAGGATTTCCGACTGCTTAATAACTTCAGCCTGCCCAGCTAGTGAGCCATGCCGTGTCTTCTTCATGCGATGCAGTCGCAATTCTGACGCCGCTAAACGTCGGTGGCGTTTTGACCGGATCGACCCGATCTCACGTTTATGGTGGGTCGCACCGTCCTCTACCGGGACCCGAGAGATACAGACATCCCGGACTACGAAGTAATGGCCGACCGAGCCTAGTATAGTCTGTATAACCTCATAAGAACGAAGGTTCCTCGACCACTAAATCGGATAGGGTTTGCGCTACGATTGATGGCGAAGGCGATAGCAAAGGGCATGGAATTATCGATCTGGTTGTTATACAAAAACTTTTCGGGAGTACTAATGCAACACTTCTTGGGAACCTATATGTATGTGACCCCCACCTATCGCCCGGCTTCGAGAAGATACCATACGCATGTTCAGGTCTGGGTATGCTACATTTTTACGCGTTTCCTCCTATCGATATACGACGTTCTATCGGTGTACTAGTACACCATTAGCACGGTTGTTTCCTTTATCGAGAAATACCGGGCAGGAATTGAGGCTGTCCGAGAATAGATGTCGCAGTGAAACCGTAGCCACTCATTAATTCGCCTCACAAAGTTGTCTCCTATTCCCCCAGCCCTACCGGTACAGCCTAGTCTGTAAACTTCTCCAGTAGTTCGTTTCGGCAATTGGTATACGTACATGCAATGGCCACAATGTGTTGTGTTGCAATACATATGGGTGGCTCTGCTCCGACGATCTTGGTCACGTTACCATAACCCTATAGTTTGGCCGGTGCCGCCGACGCCGTGGGCACACCCTTTCTAGATTGAACTATCATTTAGGTCCTCCGCACTAGTGGCCGACTTCATGGCCTACCATTCAACAATTAGATGTTTATTTCGCCGACGTGCTACGGACGAGGGCTTCCGGGGGAAGTTGTAACAGATCGGTATGAGCATTAGTATTTGCAGCGCCGATCTATGCCATGCAGCCAGCAATCTTGCAGAATCTTGATTTACCAATATGCCGATCAATTTTCCTGATCAGCGAGCCCAGCTGGTAGATGTCAGTCAGAGGGATATTTTCTATGGAGCTAACGTTAAGGCTAAATGATGATGGTAGGGTCTTGTCCATTCCGGTATTGTTGTGCGAAACCTCCGCCTCTAAGCAACGGAGGGCCGGCCGCTACGTCAAGGTTGCTATGAATTGGCTGCTAGTAATACTACCATAGAGCTCCGGTATAGGCCATATGTTTACGCCATTCCTCTAGCCTTATTTCTTTAATTACTTTTTGAAACCATTGACATAAACTGACACGTTGTCTAACTTCGTAGGAAAGGAAGTATTTCTGTCATAAAACGCCAATCATGTTGGAAACGCATGTGTATAATTGCCTCTGGCGGTAGCTTTTCTGGATATCCGGAGTCTATATGCAAGCTGCTAGGGATACAGAATACTTAGCACTCCAGAAGGAAGAAATTAGGGCATATTATATCATAGGAAGTATCGTAAGAGACGTCAAGTTCCTTGTAAATTGGTAATATATCCACAAGCACTTGTGAGTACCCCAGAGACCAATTTTCCTTTTTCTTTCCTGCTTACATCTACCTACGAGCATGGAAGTGCGCAGTCCCTATTCTTCCTCTAGAATATCTCCAATGCCGATGGCACTTTAATGAAGACTTATTGTCCTGGGTTTACTTCATTTAAATACTGTACATATATCTCTAGCGGCCTCGTGAAGGTTGTGGACTTTTTTTGTATCAGAAATCAGCTCTCATTGAGATCGAACGATCCAGTCACATTCTGGGTCCTCCCATTAAGAATGATTCCGGTGTGGAAATAAAGCAATCTACATAATCGGTGATCACGAAATGTCTAAGATGTTTAGCAGCTCGTGCTATCGCTGTTGTCAGGCGAGAAGATACGCACCCTGGTTTCCTGGGCTTCTTATAATCATAGCGAATTCTTCCCCCAATTCCCCCAAAATATACTATTCACTTCACTTAAGCCGCTTTTTGGGGGGGTTTTGGGACAAGTATAAAGTCCCACTCTGTCCCCTTTTTTGCCAGGATCAGCTCATCCGTCTCCCTGTCGATACCCAATTGCACCAGCATCTTGCCGAGTCTGAATAATAATAGCTGACCACCACCTGGACCTCCTGTTGTGGTGAGACATTCGTTATTCCCATGGCTTTGCGCCGTAGCAATGAGAAAGCCGAGCGTGTCTGGCCTATTGTAATAATGCGCAGGTTGGTCAGCATTGCATCCAATGTGTAGGTGGCCGACGGGGTTGCGAAACCCGAGCCACCCATTTTCCTCAATACACTCCCAATGATACCCTCCTTGGTCACCCAGGTGGTGTTCTAGGCGGAGGATTCCTCCTACAAGTGTGATCTGGCGACCGGAGGTAGGGTCCCTGATGATATAAGTTTGCCCAGGCCGTGGCAGTTCTCCTTTCGGGACCAGAGGGGCAGAGCGGTGGCTATTCCCAGAGTTACTTGCCATTGTGTTGTTGCTTGTTGGGGTGAAACAGCCCGGAGTTACGGTGGACTTAGTGACGAAGTCAGAATCAAGTTTGGATTGCAAATCTATTACCGTTACTAAAAATATGATCGTGTAATTAATGAGTTCTGAAGAAGAGCCTCAAGGTGGGAATATTGAGTGCCGCGGAAGATATTTTGTTGCAAGGAGTTTATCGTACGTTTGTCGTGCCAAATGATGATGACGACGTAGACCATATATTCGTTTTTTAAAGTTGTAGCGTTCTGTCGCCTTTTTAAACACTCATCTGGTGGGTGACGGGGTACTATGCATAAATAAGGCATCCATGTTTCTTTGCCTAGTATCAAAGCTGCAGAAAGCTCTAGAAAGACTTTGGTGATTAAAGAACCCTCCAGTAGTTTAAACGGTGTTCAGTATTTGTAAGTTTGTGTAGAGGTTCACGTTCATTCCAATCTACCAGGCGCCGTGACAAAAGGCACCGAGGATTCTCTGGACAACTTTAGTAAAAGCTGGTAGAATACCACACAGGGCTACTATACGTCGTCACATGACACCATGTAACATGAGATATCTTGCAATAGCACACAAAATTTTAATTTTCCGAAATTATTCTCATTAATGCCATTTTCAAATTATTACCAGTCTTTCATCTGTTCTCGATGCCTCTCATTTCTTATTTATGGAAGTCAGTAAACATTCATCAAGTAAACGTGGCCGTGATTTCGGAGTACTGGGTCGTTTGTTAATCCCCAGATAATTAGACACTTGGCCATACGGCAATAGTCTCAAGTCAAATATGTGGAATGAGATACGAAACTTGTCACAATACAAAGCGTCGAAATAATTATACGAAGCTGTGGGAAAGCAATGTAATTAATTAAGGTACTAAACTAAGCGAGAATCCATCGCGAAACTATGACCGTATGCCGGACGCCGAAAGGCAAAGCCATCCACCTTCCCATGAAGACCCCCTTTTGTGAAAAGCTACCGGACGCCGTGCTATCGTGAGAATTCATCGCAAAGAAAAAAAACCGTGGTCATGTGTCGTGAGGCGATCAGAATGGATCGAGCTCTTCGTCGTAGAGATGTGAAAACACCCCAAAGCTCAAGTATAGAAGCCGTCGTCTTAGTATAGTCTATACTACCCATGTTCATAACCCCCTCATGACCATCCAGTGCCTGTCAAATTAGGGCGAGTCGTGTCGTGCTCGACCCCGCCGACTCTGCCGTCCAGTAGAACCTTTGCGGTACATCTCGCTATCAGCATTGGGGAATCGACCGGCGGCTCGGTGGAGCCCGCGAAGGGCGTCCGGCATCTCTCCATCTTGGAGAGTCATGATAATATCGTCGATTGCTCCCGGGTCTCGAAACTTCTCACCCTTAGACTGGGTCAACCAGTATTCAAAGGGACCACCTGTAATACTATATATTAGCTTCCGGCCTGTACAATAAAGATATAATTCATGTTGTAGAAATACTCACGGTTCTGACCAAGGGCAGCGCCGAGCTCCTTGCAGCGTTGCTCGGGGGAATTCTCGAGATGCATCTCCAAGAAGTGGTTGAAAAGCTTGGACATGTCCTTCAAGGGGTACTTGCACGGCGCAGTAGGGACGCGACCGGGACCGGCCTCTAGATACGCCTGGGAGGTGCACAAACGACACTTCCAGTATCCATGACGTCGGACTTCGACAACTCCGCGGGAGCCATCTTCGCTGTCCTCCTCGCTCTCAGCGAGACGGGGGCGCTTGGCACGGCGGGAAGTCTCGGCAACGGCTGGCGGGGAGGGGGCGCTCGCGCGGGTTTGCTCTGCCTGCTGCTGCTGCTGCTGTGTGGCGCGGGCTAGCTTGTGGTCTAGAAGCTCGATGCCCTGCTCACAATCGCGAATGTTGTTCGTCGCGTCGAAATAGCGCAACGTACACGTTCGCATCTCTTCGGCCGTCAGATCAGGGGCGCCCATCTCGGTGGTCCAGTACTCTAGCTGCTCACGCCAGGCAGTGACATTGTCGACTAGGTGCTTGCGCATGATCTCATTAAGATCACGGCCTTCGTACTCGACACGCTCAGACTCCTGGGTCGCAATAGTGCTAGCAGCACCACCAGTGATTGAGGACATGATCAATCGTGGATACTGTGATTACAAGTTAGCGCCGACTTATTGAAGACGAAAGGAAGCACATAAAGGAAATGGGGAATGACATCTTGTTATTATTGGGATGAAAATATGTTGGAATATGTGAGTAGATAGGATAGATGGTAAGCTTACACCTGATAGTGACTTGGGATGTATGATGAACCGATGTTCTTGATGTAGGAGAGTTGGCTGGTGTTGTTGAGGTTGAGAAATTGAACGGTTTTGTGTAGACATGGCACGGAGAGGAAGAGGGTCGGATGCCCAGTGCCAGGTGGTTAACTGTTCTTAGCGTAAAGCTTATCGAAGACGGTGAATAGTTATCATGGAAGTCGCGGGATTCTAGCAGGGTCCTCGATTCCTAATTGGTGAGAGATTGTTCAGTTATTAGGATTAGGAGCACGCGCTACGATTAGTGAAGGGGGGGTGTTTTTTTCGTGGTTCACACAGTCAGGCAATCGAAGTCGTTATCCACGTTTTTGAGGCAGGAAAGAATTGGACAACGAGATGTGTGTGATGAAAGAGGAATGGCAATGTTTGAAGTTTGTGGTATTGTGATGGGTGTGGTTGGATACTTGTTACCGTAAAAGGCGAGGGGGAGGTTGAGAGGGGAGCGCGGAAGGATGGGACGATATCGTCTGCCTTCGTGATATCCTAGGACCCGAGACAAGTAGGGAAGGGGAATTACGTAGATGTGGACATTCGTGATGTCTTGGGAAGCAGCGGAAAAGGTGAAGTCCCTGAAAAAAACACTTGAGGCGGAAAAAAAAAGAAAGAAAAGATTTCACGGCGAGTACTTACGATCTGTTGGGCCTTTTTCTCTCACACTTTCCAGGTGAAAAATAGAAGGAAAACTTTAACTAGGCGTAGGTATCACCGGTGAATAATATGGATGTTGTTTCCTATTCTTGTTGCCGTCTTATTCGGTTTGGGTTGATTATTACTTGCGGCTCACGCGCACGGTCATGAATAACGCCCTGGACCAATGAAGTCGGATGATCCCAGAGCCTTGGGACCCCACTACTCCACCTAGAGCTGCCTAATATGGTAATTCTATTCACTGTCCTTGCTAGGGTCTTTTTTTTCTTTTTTTTTAAGTCACGATCGCCTTTTCCCTTTCGTAACCATGTAAAAGGTCAAACGTTGTTTTATAAATAATTAGGGTGTATATATATGTAATCGACCTTGAAATTTTTGGTGGGAATATGTAGCAAGAGGTAAAATACATGGAGTGTATGTGACCTGTTTGTTGCCTCCCCTTCCCTTACTAACAAGACCGAGGAGTTCAAGTAGTAGTACTACTCGAATGCTCATACAAAACGTTGTTACTAGCTTGTAATGATATAAGCATGTGTCTATGCCCCAAATTCCCATGAGGTGTAGATATTTACAAGCAGATAGATGTTATATGAGTTTATATGTGAGGTGATGAGAATTGATGGGAAGGGGCTTACCGGCTCGCCGTCCCGGAGTGTGGGTCTCCATCCGGGGCTGAGCTCGGTAGAAGTTGCACGTGCCGCATTGACGCCGAGAATCCGGAATGGAGGCGACTGCCTATTAGGCGATTGCTAGGTATCACAGACTTAAGTTAGAAGCACTGGATTTTTTAGGTTGGACCATTTGGCTTAAACCAGCGAGACTTCCCGAGCAAGCTCTAAATCAATAATCAACTACAGGAAAGAGGCTTGGAAGTCGCTTGGGGCTGGAATACACCGCGTACGAGCATCTAGAAGCTTATTGGAATCTAATGAGCCTACGGACGTTGCCTGGTATCTCGCGTATCAAGTTTCCGCCCAGGTCAGCTTAGGAACGCCATAAAATGATAAGGGGCCTTGTAGGATTAATAAACCCCTTGAATGTGTTGATATATTGGAGAAATTCCTCAAATATATTATTATTCGAGTCGAGGAATTAAATGAATATTGGATTTGCATACTATGGGGAATTTGATCATTGGCGACGTGAGGTATCAATTACAATACGGTGTGCCCTGGTAGGATTGAAATAGTGAACCTAAATTCTTAGGGGCTCTTAGCGCGGCGCGTGTTGGTTGCTCCCTTACAACGGCGTTCTCCACCAGACCCACACCGTATTTCAGGGCAAGCTTCCCTATTGCTCAATGGCTGAAGCTTGTGCCATCTTCTAAACAAAGCCGCTGGCTTCATAATAACACAAGCATTATTGAATAAGCTACACCGCTTCACCAATTTTTATTGCATCATTCTTCTTCATTGCTTGTTGCTGTCTTCCGTCTTAGCTTCATTTTCGTCTTCGGGTTCATCGCCTTGGGAGAAGTCATGTCTGTTCGAGTGGTCGCGCGGATACGTCCGCTTCTAGAAAAAGAATTAGACAAGGACGTGATCGTACACGCGGCCAGCACCGATGAAAGCAAGACTAGCAATGTCGTCAAGATACCTAACCCGAAGAACGAGTCTGAGGAGTTTTCTTTTACCTTCAACAGCGTGTATGATCAATCAACAACCCAAGAGGAACTATTCACGGCAGAAGGTACTCCGCTGTTTTTGTGACTTTGTTTTAGTCGTCGCATGTATGAATGGTACATATTAACGTACATCTCGGTAGTTGCCCCTCATCTGAAGTCTCTCTTCCAAGGTCTCGACGTTACGATATTTGCTTACGGCGTCACCGGAACTGGAAAAACCCATACGATGCGTGGTGGATTGAAGTTAGCCGAGCGAGGTGTTATTCCCCGACTACTAAGCGGTGTGTTCCGTAGGGCCAAGAAGATCACCAAAGACTCCGACGGCGAGACTACCGTGGCAGTCGCCCTTTCGTACTACGAAATATACAATGACAAGGTCTTCGATTTGCTCGAACCTCCTGAGAAACGAACGCCTTCGGGTTTACCTCTACGAGCAGAGGCTAACGGCAAAACTGTCGTTGCTGGATTATCTGAACGGCCCTGCCAAGACTTGAAGGACTTCGAGCGGTTATATATTGAGGCCAACAATAACCGCATTACGGCGGCTACTAAGCTGAATGCCCACAGCAGTAGAAGTCATGCTATCTTGCGTGTCAAGCTTACTCAGACCACAGGTGATATGGTACGAGAAAGCACGGCATCAGCCATTGACTTGGCTGGATCGGAGGACAACCGACGGACAGATAATGGCAAGGAACGGTTGATCGAGTCTGCCGCCATCAACAAGAGCTTGTTCGTACTGAGCCAATGCATCGATGCCATCTCGAGAGGAGATCGCCGAATACCGTTTCGAGAGTCTAAGATGACGCGTATCCTCTCACTCGGCCAGAACAACGGCATCACCATCATGATCTTGAATCTTGCACCTATGCGTAGCTACCATCTTGACACCCTCAGTAGCTTGAATGTCAGCTCGAGGGCCAAGCGTATCGAGGTCCGGGAGATCGAGAACGAGGTCGTTTTCAAACAACCCCCTCGCACAAACTCCCACTCCAGCACTGGCATAAGTCGCCAGCCTCTACGGCCGCTCGCGAATGCGCATAATATCCATTCCGGGGCAGTAGCCGCTACCAAGGCCGCTGACAAGCCTTCGGATCGACCTGTGAAAGCATTTAGCGTCTACACCGACCGTTCAAAGCCGCAGCTCACTTCGCGGCCACTGGCTAATACTACTATGAAGCGAGCGTCGCCTTCCCACAAGCGTCCTTCCGATTCAGACGGCGGTAGTCGACCGACCAAAATAACGCGTCCGGAACTTCCCCGCCCCACAGCCGTGTCGCGGGCCCTCAAGCCATCTCAACCAACACTACCATCTATATCCGCGGACCAGATCGAGGCAATGGTTGAAAAGAAAGTCAGCGAAATCCTGGCCTCTCGAACCCAGGCCGCCCCCGCACCACCCGAGATTAACGAAGCCGTGCAGAAACGCCTGGATGCTCTCGAGAAGCGAATCGAGGACGGCCGCCACGATGACTCGCACTCCGAGGGCCTACGCTTCCTGCTCATGGCGCGGCAGCACAAGGAGCGGGGTGAGGACGCTAGTGCACTCAAGATGTACGAGATGGCATTACCATACTTCCCTGGCCAAGCCAAGCTTCTCGGGAAGATCGAGAAGCTGAGGGCTAAACTGGACGCGAAGCGTGGCGCGGCTGCCGGTGAAATGGCAGACGAGGTCTCCGAGCGTCCGGTTGAGAAGAAGCTTAAGAAGGGTAGCCGTATGGTCCGGAACGACGACGAATACAACGACGCGGAAGCGGATGACGACGACGAGAGTTTCATGGGCAAGGGCCGTAAGAAGGGCAAGAAACCCAAGGCTATGAAAGCAGCTGTGGCGGATGTTGCTGCTGTCGAGGAAGGTCCCGTATCGCAGAACTTACTGGAGATCGTCAACTCGCGGGACGTATCCCTGATCATGAGTCTGCAAGGCTTCGGCCCCAAGAAGGCTCGGGACTTAGTGGAGTACCTGGAGCTTATGGCTTCGGAGGGCGATGGCCGCATTGACTCGGTGGCGCAACTTAGGGCAGTGCCCGGGATGGGAGGGCGCACGGTGGATCGCGCGTATGAGGGCTTGCTTGCCTCCGGGGGTGTTTATTAGGGTTGCATATGTAGGTTTTCTAGTAGTCTAGTTGCTTACCTTTGGCTGCATGGCTGCGTAGCATACATCGGCTGGCGGGTCTCTTGGTCGTCCAGGCTTGGATCGAACCAATATTGCATTGGCGAGGCGTTTCGGTAAGGAGGGAGGAAAGGAAGGGAAGGGAAGCATTTATCGGGATTATTCAATACCACCACTTGTTCGATTACTGCTCAGCAGCATTCTATAGTGCAAAGCTCCTAGTGAGATATTAGGTGAATGGAGGAAGGGTATGGAGTTGAATGTGCTGTTGTTCGTTTTGATGTGCCAGCTTATGTAAGAGCAACAAGCCCCCCATAGGATCCGGGGTAATATCGAGTGAGACTAATGTCATTCTAAGCAGCTCATTGAAGCCATTGATGAAAGTTCAGTCTCAATATTTAAACATCGGAGACCTCCAACATGAGTTAGTTGAGAGTTAGTTGATTGATGGCTGGCGAATAACTTCGTGATACAGGATCTAAATTCACACATGTAATTTATGTATAAACTCATGCCCCACTTCGTTAAAGTTAATTGCATCTGCTTATGTAATTAGCCGCCCGGAGAGCTAGGATGTGAAGCTCGGGCCCTTGTGCAATTGGAGCTTGAGCCGGTTATTTTTTTGCTCATTCGTCATAAGTAACGCTTCCTCTCGTCAACGACGGCTACACCCAACCCGCCTTCTACCAAGACCGCCACGATGCGCGGCGCCTCCCTTCTGGTTAGGAGAGGTCGTGTAAATCAATTGGTGCCTCGCACAAGCTACGTTTGCCATCAATGTAGAGCTATTCAGATTAGTTCGTCCCCTGGGACCGAATCGCCTCGCCTTGGGGGAGATGCCTTCGGCACGTCCATCGATGCGTCTAAAGATGTCGCAGGTATGTTTCGAGGCTATTTGGGCTGGTATAATTGATAGAAATACTCATTTCATATTCCAGATGCCCGATTTGAAGTCCTAGGGTCGCCATACTCCCTCCTCTCAGTGTCTCTGTCAGCCTCCCAGAGACTATACACGCGCCGTGGAACCCTCGTTGCGGTATCAGGGAAGGCTCAAAACGTGGGTGGCACAATACCTACTGTCATGTGAACTCGAATCTAACTAGCTCAGGCACAATCAACCCTCTCCTTGCTTTCTCCTTTCACCCGAGCCGTTACTGGCGTCCCATTCCTCTACCAGCGCATTTCCTCGACAACACCACTCACAGCATTAATATCAACCAAGTCACCGACGACCACATTTTCCGTATTACATCTCGATGGCAGGACGGATTGGATGGTCGCGCAAAGAACAGCGCTCCTTGCGTGGACTGGACACACGTTGACCGTAACACCTCGTATACAACATCGACTTCCGGTCGCACATTGGGGATCGTCCGAATTGACCGGTCGAGGAATAGTTGCGCTATCCGCGCCTGGTCACATATACCAGCTTACCTTGGCCGAGGGAGAAGAGTTCGTGGCGCACCCTTCAAACATAGTCGCTTACACAATGACGAAGCAACCTCCTTTACCCTTCCGATTCAAGAGCTCTGGGATAAGGTTCCAGGTGCCTTCGCTCACGTCGTGGTTAGGCGACAACGAGTTCCTACGAAATATGCGCGGCACCCAGACCTACAAATTTCTGGCACAGCTTTTGTTCAACCTTCGTACGGCAGCGAGACGGTCAATATGGGGCGATAGGCTTTTCTTACAATTCCGTGGGCCAATGACGATACTCATGTCGAGTAGAGGCACTAGGATAAGTGACGTGCTGACGAGCGCGGATGTCAACGAGCTAGCTGATGCTCCCGCGGGAGCGGTCCCCGCGGCCGTTGAAGTGGCTACGAAGCCCAAACCCGAGCTCACACCCAAGACGGAAGATGTAGCAGCTGTCAAAATAAATGTAGCTAGCGTCGGGGCGGATGGCAAGGTCTCGTTTGCCGATACTAAGAACCTGAAAGATTTCGAGAAATGAAACAAGATGCACCGCAATTACACTCCTGTTGCGAGAAGCTCGATGAGCTAGCTGTACTATACAAGTGGTCCTCATAACATTATTCTTAAGGGGCCTATCCCCCTATCCTCCACAATAAACGGTGCATGTACGATATGTCCGTAATGTTGAAATGAAAATGGGTTACAAGCTACTTTAGTCATTCAAGACTTTGATCCTCTATGACACATACCGAAGAACATGCAGACGCCATGTTACGTGACTCGGGAAATTCGCGTGGCTTCGGCTGTATGTATCGGAGCCGCATTACCTAAAATCGGCCGATTATCAGATGTGAGTACATGTATATGTAAGATTCCATAATTCTTTCTGGCTTTTTTCGTTACGACATATTACGAAGGAGTAAGCTGAGCGAGAGTAAATATGGAATGCTTAGGTATTTTTTATATTAGTGACATTGCTCATACCTTCACTTCAACTATTCGTGAATCTCTCATACATCAACATCAAGTATTTAAATATGAGAAAGTGAACGTAAGACAATATCAATGACCCAGAATCCTGGTTCTGCGTTACAAATTGCAGCATGGGAACGAGAGTGGAACCGCAGCGGGTGTGACGCAGCTAAAATATCATGAAAATCTTTAATTCCGAGCTACCTAGTCACTCTTGTATCTCCGAGCTTGTCAGCTGAGGTTTTCAGCAAGATCTGATTGCAGATAAGATCAAATCTTACCGTAGCTCTATTCCGTTAGCGTGAACCAAGAAATCCCCAGTCCAACTTTGAGGCTAGCAGAATTTGAAAAATTAGCACCAATTCCGTCGCTCAGTCTCGTTCTCATTGGCTCTATCAATTACGCTATTTTCGTGCTAATGTCTTTCTTGTCAAGACCCTTGGCTAACGCCCCATGCCACGCATGTTGAGAATTCAGCTGGCGCTTTGTCATGACTCGGTCTTTCGCGCTTTCGTCTCGATGCCGAATTATTAACTGTCTATTGTCTGCCTATTAAGAAACCGATAGATTATTATTCAACCGTGAATACCAGTAGCGAAGAATAACTTTGTCATTGATGATGTATACGTATCCTGTCAATAAAAAGCTAAATCACGAGAACATCGTTGAAGAAATATACGGCGAACCCCAATAATTGGAGGGTCATCTGCAACAGTATCTGCCCGCTAACATGCTGTGTGAACCCGCAAAGGGCAGAGACGTCCATGGATGAATTTTAAACCAGACTTCATAGCGGCTTAGCGTGGACTCAGGGCACGGTCTCGCCCCCTTATCCTGTTGTGTCATCCGGAGAGCCAGGTCCCTGCGCAACATCTTACCTGATAATAATTGGGATCCATCATACCAATTGATGATTACCCTGAATCGTATGTAGGTAGCCACTTATCTCGGATCATACAACAGTAAGTTAAGACATGGTGTTCTCGACCCCCCCTAGTAATCGACCCCCCCTTGTTCAAAATACTGAATAGCCAATCAAAACCTGGTGGCCCAGTTTTCCTAGATGTACTCTCTTTATCTTATCTTTTTTCGAAGCTAGCCCATTCCTGGTGGTCCTATTGAAATTAAGCTTTCTAATTGGATGGTTATTTTAAGAATGACACGTGATATGTTTTAAATTGTATAAATGAATTATGCAAATGCATAAATCTAAAAAATAAAAAATGTGCTAGCATATTCGTAATTTAATTGGTTAATTTAATGAAATGCAAATGAATAAAAAAGTTAATGTCCCGGTTAAGCTTCGGCTAAATCTCGGCTGCTCTGGTTAAACCTCGGCCGGAGCTCGGCTACGATTTGCTGCACGGGCTAAGGTTATTCCGAGTGGATTGACACGAGGCTAGGCTTAATTTAGTATAGTATGAAAGTCCGTAAGATGTATCGCGCTATAGCCCAAAGAGGTATAGTGGACCCGTCGACAAGGGGGGGGTCCATTACTAGGGGGGGTCGAGAACACCCTTACTTAACTTAGAGCTTTACCAATAACGGTTTTTCGTTCTTCAGTTATGTGAATCCTCCACACCCTTCGGGGACATGCCGTGATTTTGTTTTATAATACAGTAAGTACCTAGTAGACAGGACCGGTGGGTATACTTTTCTCCTTGAAGGTATGTGGCCGCGCCTTGACCGGACGGTCCACTCACTAACACCGAGCGAGAGCCCAAACCGTCCCCGAAGATTTCGGGTATAACCAGCATTACCCAGTCACCATTCATATAAGAGTTTGGGGAGCCTCGTCGACACATGCAAACATCTTTAGTCATATCATTTCCATCGTGTACTATTTTATACGATACATACTCCCTAGTCTATACTCTATAAGATCCCAGCACTTGGGTGACTAGTATAATTAAAATATCCTTGATTTGTTCCCTCACGGGTCCTTGCATACCTTGACAACAAACGATTTTATATATATAATTTTCTTTTCTTTCCACCCGGTTGGTTGGAACGCAGTCGCCAGGATGCAGCCGCCTACCCACCAACACGAAGGGAAGAAAACGTTAGTTTCATCATCGAACAACAACAACTTCCAGGCCCGAAACCCAGCAGGCTACGAGTCAGAAGCTTCAACAATGGAGGGCGCGGCGTCAGATCACCCCAAGGACTCCACCGAACCGACCCCTTACCATTCCACGCGCCATTCGCTCGAGCGCATTCCTTCGCAGACTAAGTCCACCAACGCTAACATATTCCCGGACCCCGAGAATGTGGTAGAGGCGGATATGGAGAAGGGCGGCGTGGCGCCGCCACAACAACCCCCCGGAGCGCCTCCCGGATTCAGCCCGGCCGACTTCCCTGACGGCGGCCTGGAAGCCTGGCTCGTCGTCGCCGGCGGTTTCTGCGCCTTGTTCAGTACTTTCGGTCTGGTAAACTGTGTTGGTGTCTTCGTCAACTACTATGTGGACGGGCCGTTAGCAAGCTATGGTGCTTCCAGCGTTAGTTGGATCACCTCGATCCAGGTCTTCATGATGTCTGGTTTGAACGCAGTTGTAAGTAGCTCATCTCAATCCTATTTAACACTTCCTCCCCGTAAAACGGCAGTTTTATGATAAGCGCTCAAGAAGAAATACCTGCTGACATGATTGAAATATGCAGATGGGCCGACTTTACGACCGCTATGGCCCTAGGTATCTCCTGATCATAGGCACGCTAGTTTACATCTTCGGCCTGATGATGCTCTCGCTCTCGACGCAGTACTACCAGATTCTGCTTTCACAGAGTATCGTTAGCGCGGTAGGTATGAGCGCAGTCTTCAATTCCGCGATGAATTCCGTTATGGGCTGGTTCTTCAAGAAGCGCGCTGCCGCGTTGGGTATCATGGTTTCGGGCTCTTCGCTGGGCGGCGTCGTACTCCCCATCATGATGGAGCACCTGATCCCGCGGATCGGCTTCGCCTGGACCATGCGCACGCTGGGCTTCATGTTCCTCGCCCTGTGCGGGTTTGCTTGTGCTACCATTAAGTCGCGTCTTCCGCCCCGCAAGAAGCCGTTCAATATCGACGACTACGTGCGCCCTCTCCACGAGCCTGCTTTCGTTTGTATTATCCTTGCCGGCTTCTTTTTCTTCTGGGGAATGTTCCTTCCGTTCAATTATATCGAGCTCCAGGCCCGTCAGCAGGGTATTGATCCGGCCATTATCCCGTACTTGCTACCTATCATCAATGCTGTCAGGTAACTTACCCCTGTTCTCCCCAATATTAAATCGTTCAGCACGGTAAGCTAATAGCGGTTCCTCTAGTATCCCCGGTCGTATCCTTCCAGGCTTCCTCGGCGACCGATTCGGACGCTTCAACGTCATGATCTTCATCTCGGGACTATCCGGCATAATCACTCTAGCGCTGTGGGTGCCAGGCAAATCGACAGCAACGACGATCGTATACGGGGCCGTGTTCGGATTCGCATCGGGCGGCTTCATCTCGCTTCTCCCCGCCGTAGTCGCGCAGATCAGCGACATCCGCGAGATCGGCACGCGCTCGGGAATTGCATTCTTCACATCCGCGCTGGGCGCTCTCACCGGCTCACCGATCGGAGGCGCCATCGTGAATTCCAACGGCGGCAGCTTCCTGGGCCTGCAGATCTTCTGTGGCGTCGTGATGAGCACGGCTATGCTGTGGTTCGTCGGATCGAGATTCTTCCAGGTCGGATTCAAGTTCACCAAGGTTTAATGGGGGAATCATAGGGCATACCGGACACGAATAAATCGGGCAGCATATTAGACATATCACTCATCATAGCGCATTACGGATCTATTTAGATTTTGAGAAAGACCGGTGCTCGGGGCACTGGCTGGGAACATAGACGCATTAGATGGCGTTTCACGGACATGGGATGGATGGAACCGTCTCATTGGTTTTCACATAGGAAACCTTGATGCTACTTATCCATTCAGCATTAAATAGACTTTACCTAATGATAGTAAATAAATTAGCACTAAGTATGGAATCTATGTATTCCTGTAGTGATTCAGTGGTCCCGGAGCAGTGGGTTGCGTAGATGTACTATCCCAGCAAGCAAAAGCGTCCCCCGGTGCGATGAAAAAGATAACTCGTCTCTCGGAAGGTCTGCAGCCGAAACCAACGAAGACGGATATTATACTAGTAGTCTAGGTTTAAGAAACATATGAAGCTGAATGCGCGAAGCCAAAGCTGACAATATCTAGCCAAAGTAACCAGTAGGTATATCGACAACCTGCCGAGTGTCTGTCGGAGTTGAATATTGAAAATTCCTAGCATTCAGTTGGAGGGAAAGCAAAATCCAGCACAATTGAGTTCCATATCTACCCATTTACTCTTCAGTTCTTCCCTTCGTATGGTGTGATGTCACATGCTTGCTCACTTCGACACGCACGACCAACATTCAAGTACAGAAGACCCGGTACAAGCTTGTTGGAAAACCGCTCTCTTGGGATAAGGGCATATAATCTCATCCTTGGTGATGTTAGCAGTAAGGTGGATCTTAACTGGACTGGCCTCGGGAGCTGTTCCATTCTCAACCCACGACCGCAGTTGATCGAACAAAGCTTCGGGCTGCCCACCCGAACCGCCCCAGCAGTGCGCCAGTCCCGGAACACGATAGTACCGGTAGAAGTCGTTTGCGCTACCGACGGTCTTTTCCACCTCCTCGTAATAATGAAGACTGCTCCCGGGTGTGATAGCATCGTCCGCCTTTGGGACATTAATACGAAGCACCTAAGTAAACGTTAAGGGGTACTCACGAGACCATGATAGGTGATCATTTTCCCTCCGGAGCTTTGGAAATCGAATATCCCAGGCTCAGTAGCCGCCACGGACGAACTGAAGACCTTTTTCAATGTGCGGTACATGGAATCGAATTGTTGATATGTAAGGGTTGTAACGTTTGCGGAGGGATCTTTGAGGACGAAGTATTGGTAATTGAACGCCAAGTCCATCAGCCCATTAGGGATACACGTCCCATTTTCGGCACAGGTCATCGCGGCGAGCGCTGATAAGTTAGACCCGATTTCATAGCCGTACCATAGGAAATCGCCATTGGAGAATCTGGGACCGTCCCAGATCGCTTCGGCAACAGACACAGCTGCAGCGCTGATAGTTGTATTGAGCCCAGTATCGGAACAGCGAAAGGTAGTTCCAATGTACTCCGGTGGATTGAAAATCTTCCGGCATTCTTCAGGTTCTGCAATGAGGCCATCTTCGACACCGTCGAGCCCATCACACGCACCTATCGCAAGCGCCGTCAATTGCGCCAATTCACATTCGCGCGGGTACTGCTTCGTAAGATCCATATAAAAAGCTGGCCAGGTGGACGACATCATTATTTCGGCCCAGTATAATGCGGGTGCTGCTGCGATTATTCCGTCGTAAGCTGTAGGATACTGTTGCGCTAAAATTCCCGCTTGTCGGCCGCCCCCTGAACAGCCGTTCCAATACGAGTATGATGGGGGCTTCCCATAGTAACTTTCGATGACTTGCTTAGCGATAGAGGCCTGCAGTACGAAGTTAGTATTAGTAAAGTAAAAAGTCCCTGCCGTAATGATCTGCTTACCTCGTCACCTAAAGAGACCTGACCAAAATTGTTCAAGGCGACCAAATTGAGGTTTCCAGGGCTGATAAGTCCCCATGTTACCGGAGAAAAGTCGTTTCCTAGTCCAGCATCGGTCGTCGCGGTGGCATATCCATCATGAATGGCACCGGCCATTCCACCGTACGTCAATGCGAATCGTCCAGCGACCCATCCGCCACCTCCTAATGACTGCAGCCTCCCATTCCAGTTGTCTTCAGGCAGCCACACCTCGATATTTATATTATCATCCAGACCGGTATGAGTATATGTCACCGTAACGTTACAGAAAGTGGCATTCTGTACGTTAACGGCAGGCTGGGAATACCTCCACCCGACCGGAATGTCGAAGTCGTAATCAGAGACAGGGTTCGCATCAATCGAGAGGATCTCGGCACCAAGAAGCGATAGATGTGAAAACGTTGAGGGCACACAGGCCTGGATAGGCAATAGCGAAGTCATCTTGACAAGAGGTATCTGGAGATTGACATCGAGGAACATGACTCTGGAAACATGGAATAGGCAGAAGATTTATATTTGCTCATTTCTGGGGCCGGTCCATCTGGTAGAATAGTTTATGATATTCGGATTTAATGTCCCGATATGCTCCAAGGTAATGTGACGTGGCTAATCTTGTTTGAATTTCCGTATAGAATACGTAAAAGGACTGGCGAATCGGAGGCGTGGAGTAACGAATAGGAGCCCACGCGAATGGTAACTACCGGCCGCCCGGGTGATACCCGAAATTTATGGGGCTTAAAGCCGAAATAATGCTGTTACCGGAGTTCGTCCAGCTTGCCCGGGTACGGGGAAGGAGCCGCCCACCTGAGGAAGGTGGCAGGTGCCAAAGCACCAATCAAAACCAACAACTTCATGCTTAGACTTATAATTCATAACAACTGGTTGATTGCCAGGCGATATGGGAGTAGCTGTGGTGCGGATGAAAAGTCACTTCTTCTACACTGCAGTAACAATCATATCGCCCGAGGCTACGGGTTCGATTCTTCTGGACACCATTATCCTTTGGGCGCCTTTGAACGAACCCGGATGTTGAATATCGACACCGCATGCATACTGTGGCTGGGACAACATCGTAGTCTCAAATCTTCTTATTTTTTATTTTTTTTCTTCCCTTGAGGTATCAATTTAGAGTCGTATGCTACATTGACCCCAAGATGCTATCTATCATGTGAGTACCTAGCGAGCTGCATCAACCTAGGATATGGATAGGCAGGTATTCTATAATTCACTAAACTCCCACTAAACACCTCCATACATGTTGCAACATATTCACATGTATGCGTCACCTCGGAAGAGATAAAAAGAAGCACAAGAATACAAATTCGAGGAAATTATAAATTAATCAAACCAGAAATAACTATCTCGTTTTTCTGTTAACTACATAATCGGCATAAACTTAATGAAACGAAGGAAATAGTGCCACCATGTTACACAGTCGATTCCTCGTGTTCGAATCGAGTCGAGTATCCCTCCAGTTGGTACAATGGCTTCAGCTTAGCATCCCTCTGGAAGAAGATGTACCGCTTGACCCACCACGGCAGCCACGTCTTGAGCTGATATGCTATGTGCTTCGAGGTAGGAACACCGAAGATGTAGTCGAGTTCCTCCAAAGTTCGTTGCCTAGAAGGGTTTTGTTTTAGTACTTTATTCCGTAGTGCGCTACTTTAGTTATCTTAATGGGACTTACCTGGTCTCCGGTACTATGAGGAAAATAACGAGGAATGCCACTATATTGAGGCCAGCGTACAGGCCAAAGGCCGCGGTAGCTCCCACGCGAGCGAGAAGCGCGGGGAATGTGAGGCTTAGCGCGCTGCCTACCGCGTTGTTGATGCAGATGGTGAAGGCGCCGCCTATTTCTCGATGAGACAAGGGGAAGGATTCGGAGAAGTAGATGGAGGGCATGGGACCTATCCCTGGTCCGTAGAGCGCCGTGAAGAGGTAGATAAAGACGGCGATTAGTGGCACGCGTGCTGAATTGTCGGGCGACATCAAGAAGCAGAGGCCGGCGGCCAGTAGGCACCACGCCATGTTGGGGAACGTCAACAATAACAAGTTGCGTCGGCCGAATGTATCCATGGTGTACAACGCCGGGAAGGCGAAGACGAACATGATGAGCCCGTAACCGAACGATGCTAGCAGCGTGCTAAGGGTTCCGTATCCGGCGCTAGAGAAGATGGTAGACGAGTAGAATGCCATGATGTTAATACCCGAGAACTGCTGCGAGATGACAATCCAGGCGCTGGCTACCGTGGCTCGGCGGAGACGGGGGACCGACACCAAGTCCCAGATACGGCGGCCCAGTGTCGTTCCGGCGAAAGCCGACCGCTCTTCAATGAATTGCCTGTGAGCATAATACAACTCGCGCGCAGCCTGCATCTCCGTATTGCGAAGGTGGCAAAAGGATTGGAATGCTTGTTGGTACCGCCCTTTCTTCATCAGCCAGCGAGGCGATTCTGTGAAGACCAATAATTAGGTTCCTTTCCTTTCCAAGTGCTGGATCACGACTGCTATCTTTCTCCTACTTACCGGGACACCACCAGACGAGGAATATAACAGGAATTGCCGGAGCGAACGCAGCCGCAAGTTGAAACCGCCATGCTAAAGCACCGATACGGTAGAAGATGAGGTTCGAAGCCATGCCAATCATGATCCCAAAAGCGACCTATCGACGAGTCGCATTAGAATTATCTGGGTATTATTGGTAACAGGGGCATCGCCAGGGGGTCACCCACCCAAAGTTGGAAACTTGTAACCATGCCGCCACGAATCGACGCAGGAGACACCTCGGCGGTGTAAATTGGAATCACCGAGATTTTGATACCCATACCCAGCCCCATAAAGAGACGACAGACCAGTAGCTCCCACCAGCTATGTGTGAAAGCCTGAGCCAGCACGGGGAAGATGCAGAACAGACCAGTCAAGAAGATGGAGCCCCTTCGGCCGATCCAGTTGTTGATAGGGTCCGCCGCCCAGGCGCTGCAGAGTCCGAAGAGTGTCGGGGCAGAGTTGATGACGCCGATGAGCCATTCGTTATGCTCGATGCCGAACTCTTGAGGGAAGGACAGGTTGGCCCCGTTCGCTCCAGTATTATCCCACCCCTGAAGCGCGGACCCTAGAGAGCATAAGGCGATTGCATAGTACAGGCGTCGAGGCAGATGCCACTTGTGCGTAATCTCTCGCTTTAGAGCGATTTTGTCATCTTCGTTTAGCTCGGGGATGTTCGTATAATCCTCCTCGATGGGATTCTGAGCCGCCAAAGCTCCCCGGAAGAATACGTCTTCCTTGTCCTCGAAGCCGTGCTCGATGCAGAAGCCCCTAACTTGGAGTCGAAGATTCTCCTTGGGGATGCCGGCGAGGGGGTTGATGATTCTACAAAATTATGAGAAAGCTAGCACCGGAAGCAGCAAAAGTTAGTTTACAAACCTGGCGTTGACATTCCGAGCATAATCCTCAGCAGCGTGTTCGGCATGAGACACGTCGAGATAGTTCTTGAGGTCTTGGTGTTCGTCCGGGTGGTCGGCCATCTTGAAGACGATGTAGAGAGCGCCGAAATAGTATGACTATTTAAGCCCTGGGCTTTCGCTTTCACTACACATGAAGTAGCTCCTGCATGAGGAGATCGCCAGACCCGACAGAGCGGCTTGAAGTGTCTTTATATAAATACCGTAAGTAGGTTACATATTCTCAAGTCATTACTTTAAACACTAGCTCAACAAGACAAAGAATGCCTTGGTTCCTCCGCATCACGACTCCGCTCCCAGACCCGAGTAGCCTTGCTTCCCCAGGTTCCAGTTCGTAAATAGCTTAGTTGATGCTGGGTAACCCCACAAGACTCGTAGTCCGATATTCTGGGCGATTCCGGGGTGCATGCATATCCATGGATATGTAGTTATACATCTATCCTCGTACCCGCCCGTTTAGCTTCATATATATTGATACATAGGAGGTATGTAGTTGAGTCTCCTAGAAATGACTGTCAGGGGGGATACCAATAACGCTAACAGGAACCGAACCTGGACTTCCTGATAGGTCATTTCTACGGTCTCCCATGGTTAAGACAGAACCTCTGTCGTATGCTCACTTGGTTAGCAAGGGTTACCTTGTAAATATTTCCGCTCCGTTGGTCACCTGACAGTGTATCTAGTGTATTTAAATTGGGGCTTGATACTGTACCATAGCTGACGAGCAAGCTGGTGAAGCTTGGGAACTTCAAAATGTTCCGTGCTGGTATAATAGCCCCTGTACCCACCTTATGACCTGCACAGGAACGACCTATCCAGGGACGACCTGCACAGGGGTTCCACGATCTTTTCTTTCTACGAGAGGGGCCATCGAGTTGAACCAATCCGAATCGTGTGCCCTCGAACCCCTCGGATGCCCTGTACAGGGCAACCAAGGGGACCCGCTAAATTTCCCCAGGTTTTCGTAAGCTAGCAACAAGTGGAACACATTCCCCGCGTAAATGGGGTCACCGGTCCCCACAAAGAACACTCGTAGGGTATCCATAGTTGCATACATCGTACAGACCTGCGCAGGTCTTAACTCATGCTATGTAGATGCATTGGGGTACCGCGTCTTGGTTGGTCAACCCATGCTCTTTGCCAGCACAACGGGATCCTCTCCGAGCCGACACTTCTCGGGTCGGGGAGGCTCTGCTTCGAACTTAAAGAAGGCATCGACCTCAGAGCATGGCTTGAAAATGTGACAATTAATCTTACCCTTAGACAAAGGACCGTAGTTCCCTGCTTATTCCATCCAGCAGTGCCCGTCCCAAATTCGACACCGAATCGTTAGGACAGCAGAATCCCCGATCACGAAAATGGCGCCGATTACGTGGCTGGATAAGCTCGAAGAGCAGCGTGAGTGAACGGACTCATCATGGTTGCCAATAGCGAGGTAAATGTGCTAATGTACGGCAAATCTATAAAGTCAATGTCGATGTCGACTGGATGGACCCCGAATACATCAAGTCGATGCTGCCCAAGATCAAGTTTCACGACCAGACCAGCAACCAGCTTTGGGTGGACATCCAGCTGGGTCACGAATCCAACGCCGACCTGCTCAAGCAAGTCACCCAGGAGCTCAAGGACCAAGGATGGCTGGCCATCTATACGCGCATGGCCGTGTTGATGTGCAAGAAGAACATCGACATGATCCAGGGCCGTGTCCTGCTGCAGACTCTGCCGTCCAAGGCCTACGACACCGAGGCTACCCTTGCTCACGCTCGCCTATACGACGCCGAGTTCAAGCGCGCCGGGATCAGCCGCGACCGTTTCTGCATCAAGATCCCGAGTACGGGTCCTGCGCTCAACGCTGCTAAGATCCTCCAGGAGGAGGGAATCCAAACCCTGGGCACGGCATTGTTTGGCGTTCCGCAGGCGGTTGCGTGTTCCCAGGCCGGATGCCTGTACATCAGCCCGTACTACAACGGTATGCTCGTGCACTGCTTGAATCTCTCGGTTTTCAGACTGCTGATGTGTATGTGATCGCCAATAGAGACTCAAGCACACGATGACCCTAAGCTGTGGCCGAGCGTCAAGGATCCGGCCACCGAGCACCCCAACTCTCCCCGCATCATCCAGATCCTCGAGGTGTACAAGAAGCTGTACAAGGAGACGGGCAGAGAGCAACCCCTCGTAAAAAATGCCAGGTAAAACGAGTTCTTGCACTCCATCTCTTATGATTTATTTTTGGCGTTGCTAACTTTCGGGCCCCAAAACAGCTTCATCTCCCCTGAGGAAGCCATGGCCGCCGGTGAAATGGGCTGCCATAGCGCGACTATTTCCCACACGGTTCTCAACGAGCTCGCCTCTCGCCCCTACGACGCCTCCACTCAGCCTGGACAAGGCGAACCCAAGCGCGCACACGCGTATAAGGACGCGCGCGTCCTCCCCGCCCGTTTCGAGCCCCTCTTAGCTATCGACCCACTCAGCCCGGAAAACAAAGCGGCCCTCGACAAGGCTGCCCACGTGGACTACCTCGCCGAAGGCGGTAAAAATCTCGACGAGGCAATTGCTGCAGACCCGGAGACGGCCAAACGACTCAAGATCGCCTTGGAACTATTCACCGGTGGCGAGAACCGTAGCAAGGAGAAGGTTGAGAAGGCCATAAAGGAGGCCGCTTAGACAACCCTGGTCCTGAAAAATGTGGCTAGCAAGGGATGGCAGCGGTACAGAGATGGTCTGCGTGCTAACATTTAGTTAAAATAGGTAGAATGAAAAGGGTATTATCCAGCTTGATATTTGTGCATGGGCTATATGCCCCGTCTTCAAGCGATCGTAGTTTCTCTCATCTGGAAACCCAGTAGAGCTGGTCTAGAGAACCCAGAGGTTCCTCCACGAACGGAGTGTGATCCAATGTTTGCGGTAAACCCGCCTGGTCGGGTGGCACGTCTCCCGCCGTAGCGTGGAATGCTTGTAAGCTAGTAAATAGCGGGATGGAAATGGGATCAAAATTGCCGATCTGATCTGGTTGCATCTGCGTAGCATTTAAATCGGGAACTTTGAATCCCCACGGTGTCCCGTCCCTCATCATATCTGAAGGCTCTAGCCACGTTTGGTCTGGCGATGTCCGCTCATGGGTGATAGCAGGAGGTATGCTCGGCAAGGTAAGTGTAGGAGTAGTAATAGTAGGAGGCGTCGTCGTAGTAGCGGGAGCAGCGACGGAGCTTAGCTGGGCTGCCCAGACGCCCTGACTTGGTATAGAACACTGAGAAGATGGCGGTGGTATTGTGGCCGCTAATGCAGCTGTCCCTTGTTCAGGACCCGTCGCCGATCTTGGTTCGGGGCTTCCGACTTCACTAATTCCATCCTCCATCTCGAGGTAAAAACCTTGACTTGCCCCTGCGATGCCCTCACCTAAGACGCCATCCCACTCCCCGGCTGTGCGATACACGAACGACTGTGCGGACCTGGCTTCCAATGTCATGTCACCGGACCCGCCTGTCGAAGCGCTCGCTCGCCAGCGATTTACTTCAGCGAGAAGCTCGTCCCGCTCTCGTTGGAGCTCTTGGATGTGCCGATTCTGCTCACGATGTCTTTCGATTGACTCGTGGACAACGATATGCTTGGAGAGCCGGTTTGGCTCCGTCTCGGACAGGGTGGGGAGGAAAGACGCGAGCTCCTAGAGATGGCAGTTGGTCGGATGACTGACATTTAAAAGGAGGAAATAAGGGACGAGTACATGTACGTACGATCAGTTTTTCCCTGAACGCTTCCCTTCTCGACTTCTCAAAGACGCGGTGCGCGGCCCTGTCGTCGGGCGTAAAGTTCCGTACGCGTTTTCTCTTCCCTATGCTTTGCATGCCAGCTTCACCACGCAGATTACCTACTCTTTTCTCCCCTCTATTCGCCAGGGCGGCGTGTTGATCCTGGCTTTGCCGCGCTGTGGTCATCTTTGAAGTCTGGGGGAATGGAATCTTCGATATGATCCATGGCAAGCAGAAGGGGGGGATCATGGGGATGGATCGTGGAGATTGTGGAGATTTGTGGGGATATGCTCAGCGCCACGAGCGCCCCCTGCCCCCCGCCTTTGGTGCAAAACACATCCTGGATACCCCTCACAGTGCCTCGCACTAGCTGTCCCCCTATCCCCTATCACGGTGGGTGGACCTTGGCCCTTCTTTGCTCATCTCCCTTTTGACATGATCGAGTTGAACTTGCATTGGCTGCCCTTCATAGCTCGGCCACGTGAAAGGCGCCTTAATATAATTATTACGTATATCAGGGTGTTAGTATAATAAGTCTAGTATTACACAAGTAGCTTCAACAATGCAAAGATGCTATCTAATAAAATTACACATGTAGGTTGATGTCGCTGTTGAGCAACAGCTGAGCCGCCCCTGAACAACCCCAGATTAGGCTTAAATAAAGCGGCAAGAGATAGTGCGGAGGATTGACCTCAAATACCCACCCCCTGATAATTCCCATTCTCCCCCGAATGTGCCATTTCGACGATGGAATAGAACGATTTGAATATTCGGGATTTGCGGCGACAATTCTTGGTTGGGATATTGTATGTTTCGATGTCCTCTAACGCGAACGATGGCTTTGGTCGAGTTCACAGACTCGGAACAACAGGATGAAGCATCTAGTTATACGGCTAGAAGGAAGATGTAATCATCACAATATAGGAGTAGATGACCCCCATCTTGCTCTGATATGATCCCAGGTTAAACCACTTCAGATGTAAATATGAGAACCATACATCCTGGCATCGATGTGTCCTAAGTTCTCTCTGGCGGCCTGCGACCCGCGACACACTCAAGTACAAGTTTTGAATGTACATTGCCTAATCGGTATGTGCCCTTTTGCGTATTCGATACGATAATTCTGCTAGCCAATCAAATGTTATTAAAGACCCACTGACTTTCCCTACAGCTAATATTTAAGTCGACGCCGTTGCAAGCTAAGTCGAAATTGTACTTTTCGTATCTGTACGAATATTCCATCAAGCTGACCTGCATGTGGTAACGTCGATCCTGTTCTCCTTGATAGTGGTTCAACTTCCTCATATGCGACTGGTTATTCGGGGAACGCCTGACAATTATCGTATCGGCTTTTGGATTTTCGACTTGGTCTCGTCGCCTTCCTCTTCACTATGACAGGGAACCACTCATACCTAGACCCTGATCTGGGTCAGCGTCGTCTGACCAGAAGGGCACACAAAAAATCGCGGACTGGCTGCAGCAATTGTAAACAGAGGAGAGTCAAGGTGAGATTATACTCGTGGGCTAGTAGGGTATTTATCAATGCATATTGACGGCTCTAGTGCAATGAGGCTAGGCCTATCTGTGATGGTTGCTATCAATATTTTCTGCCTTGCGACATCACCCCCAACCTGTCGGTTAGGGAGGCAAGTGAAGATACCAGAAACAGTGGTGCCGCTCGGAAGCGAGGAAGGCCACGCAAAAACTGGCCTATCATCGCGAGATTAGAAGAGTCCCCCACACGGGATGGCGAAGGTCCTGAAAATGTCTCGTCTCCTTCTCATTCGACGAGAGAGGAGCCGTTTTACCAATGGACCGTTGATGATCTAGAACTCCTTCACCATTATATGAGCGACCCGGATTTAAATCAAGGAGACAGGTTGATGTGGCAAGAGAAAGTTCCCCGCCTGGCCTTTATACATCATCATGTCCTCCATATGCTCCTCGCGATGTCAGCGCTCCACCTTGCGAGAATAGAGCCAGATAGGTCGGAGCAGCTCAACCAGCTTGCTGACCGTCACGCTACTACCGGGATCCGCCAGGCCACAGAAATGCTACCTAGGATGAGCAAGGATAACTGTTCCGGCCTATATATCTCTGCTTGCTTGGCATGCTGCTTTAGCTTCGCCCAAAAGCCCGGGCCGCGAAACCTGTTGGTCGTCGCGGATGGCTGCGAAGTATCTTGGCTCAATCTCCTCAGGGGAGTTCGCCTCATTATAGAGACATATGGCCTAGAGGCGGTGTTTTCCGGTGTTTTGGCTCCGTTTCCGCCGCCGGCGCTGGCAGCCGACGGCAAAGATTCCGAGCCTAACGAACCCATCCTTGAATTTATACCATGGGAGGAACCTCTGCGTAAGATAGAAGACATGATCTCTAGTACATCTGGTCCGAAACAGGGTATATATACCCACGCATACCACACCTTGCGATGGTGCTTTGAGGAGACCTACGGCACTGCTGCCACCCCCAAACCCATCATAACAGGGCGGTTTGAGATCGTTATGGTATGGCTATACAAGTTGGAAGACGGATTCGTGGAATGCTTACAGGAAAAACATCCTCCGGCCCTCATACTTCTGGCACATTATGCCGTCCTCCTTCAGACTCTTCAGTACTGCTGGTTTATGGAGGGATGGGGTACTCATCTCTATCATGGCGTTGTGGGGATTCTTGGGCGCTCATATGAAGAGTGGCTACAATGGCCAAGGGACCAGATACAGGTGGCCACCGAATAGAGTCGCGGCATGAAGTTCTGCGTGCTTACCAGCTTTAGAAATTCGACAAACCATGGGAGGATTCCTACACGTTGGCGCTTAGTAAATATTAACCCCCTCAATTTTGGAATATTTATCAATACGTCTGCGAATAACAATGCGATTGAGGTAGCTATGGTGCCTTCTGGAGTGCTCGCTTTGCTCGAATAGGGGGGCGGGCGCCACACCAAAACGCCACGATTGTGGCTGGGATGTGGACCCGCGCCAAGCTATACAGCAGGGAGGGACTTTATTGATGGCTTGGGTGGTGTATGGAAACGTAAGGACCAGGTACGTTCCTTTTCCTCTTTCATATCGCCGTTATAGTTTGCTTGTCCCTTGTCATCACCATTATCGATGCGATCCGCCAGTTCTAACTCTAAGCTATGAAGAGACTTACTGCGTAACGACTCATTCCCATTAATGCTACATCGACAGGCATATTCCAAAAAAAGACAAAATACCTTCCAGTTAATTTATTAAGGAGATCAAGTTGATGTGTTGGATATCACTTCAAGTTTGAAACGTCCCAGATTCAGGTAAACGTGAATGACTTTGGGATGTGGGATCAACTATACAGTTCACACCTGTTCTCTGATATACACATTACGGCTTGTTCTTTCTCACATCTCTACTAAGACATTACGAAGACTAGAATCATGGGTATCTAAGTAAACGGCTAAACGATTGTGCTTTGACAAGATGATCCGAATTCAGGACGCGACATTCCAGTCTACTTTCCGCCTTCGCCTGCATTGTTAGTACCGAGATGGTACGATCATGTAAATCAACCCTGAATAGGATTCTGCCCACCATCTCATTACAGTGCCATATTCCATTCCGTTAAACCCCCTAATTCTCGTCCACGTATCTTTTTAGCGCCGTTTTATTAGAAGTACATAGGGCCGGATGGCAATGTAGTTATGAATTGGAAGTAGCAATCTTCTTGGTCGCCATTAACATGGATCTGTAGACGGTTAGCCAAGGCTGGGTCCAATAATTTAGGACTGAAGTACGTACCTCCGACTTGATGGTTTGGTCGTATGTTGCCAAAACCAGCTTCATGTTCTCTTCGTATTCGTTGGACAGCTGTTCAAACCGTTCCTCGTCTTCGTAGCGCATTCGAAAAGGACGACTCAAGTATCGCTGCTTTGCGATTTCACGCTCACAGTGGAGAACAATTACGTGGCGCGGATTGCAAATCTGGGAGAGGTGAGGAGTTAATGCTATGCGTATTTCTTGGGAATTGGTGTTTTTTAAAGAAGAATACCATACCTTTTCTCCGAATGCTAGCGCAGTCTCCTGATTACGCGGAAAGCCGTCGACCAATATACAACGAGGTGTGATGGTACCCTCCAACATTCTTCCGATCTTGTGCTGCAGGATTTTGATTAGAATCTTGCTGGGTATGGCTTTATTTCCTCGCAAATGTTCGCGGACTCTTTGCCAATCGAGCCATTCGATCTCAGGAAGAGCTCGAGGTAGGGCCAGCTCGCGTAGATAGTCTGCTACTGATAAGTGAAGATAGCCGACGTGCTCGGTGGCGGCTCTCTTGCAGACGGTACCCTTACCGCAACCCGGCGGTCCGAGGACGAAGATGACATTGGCCTCGGGTTTCGACATCCTGGAAAGTAGCACGGGCAAGAACGTTGCCCAAGTAACCAGAGGTTTGGATCCGTGACTGGTGCCGTGAATTGGATCACAAGCTCAAGCTCAACAAAGCAGTTCGTAAATAATTAGGAGCTCTATGTGGAGGGGGAGAATACGCCAAGGAGGATGATACACGGCTCAACAAGCGGAAGCGCAGTGCTAGGAAGCTTCCCAACACAGACAAGCAGTTTGGGGTGTCCTGCAAGAAGCATAAACACCTCAAGTGCTTTACTCCTGAGCCAAACTCGCTTATGGCGTCAAGTTCCCTGCTCATTGATGAGTACCTCTGCTTCTTGGACAAGGGCGAGTGGGTTGAGAAGCAATCGCGATCGATCCTGGATATTGGGGGTCCGTAAAGCACTGAGCGAGGTGTATTGGTTCCAGAAGGCGTTCAATGTGCGCAGAGGGGTGTATGAGTGGACGAAGGAGGTTATTAGAGATGTGTGCGAGATGGAGCGGGTCCCTAGAGTTACCTGACTGGTGAGTGGCAGGTTCATGTGTGTATGCGCGCAGTCTGTGTCACGAAAGATGAGAATGTAGCTATGTTCGCCTGAATATTGCCCAATTACTACTTGTGGTATCAACAATCGACGAAGATGTTTGTGGACCGGACGTATAACCTATCCAAACAATTGGTAGTTTTTCCTAGCCTGCACTGTAACTTGCTTGTCCAAGCGGCCCATTGCCTTGATAACAGCCCAGCGTTAACTGTTTTCATTTGTCTCTTTCCTTCCTGTTTCATGTTATAAAAAGACAGAAACAGGAAATAAAGATTCATGCAATTTGATCATCTCAATTACGCGGACATGGCGTTGAAAGCTAGTGCTGCGACGCTGAAGCGTCTCGTATCAAATATTGAGGTCGAACATAAATTCAACCCAGGACCAATGTTCGCCTCTTACCTCGCGAACAACACCTTAACCGCACCCCAGACGCAAATTCCTCAGGGACCCTTCTCCGTTCTGCGTCAGCCGGGCCAGCTAATCCGCGACACTTATTATGACACGGAGGACGGTCTTCTCAGCAAACTAGGCTTGTGGGTGCGGCAGCGCTACGTTCGCATCCTGCCGCCAGATACTCCCCAGCTGCTTTCCAGCCTTCAGGCGTTGGCACCTCCCGCCACCAGCGACGACGAGGCACTATGGAACGCAAAGTCACGTCTCGGAGGCCGTTATAACAACTCGCAATTTGTCGAGTTAGAAGGAAAGGCGAACGTTGCGAAAGAGATCCTGCGCATTACGGGCGCGAAGACAAAACTTGAGGATCTAAAGCTTGTCTCGGATCTACAGACGCGACGATCTATATGGCAAGTGGTAGAGCTCATGGGCGGTAAGGCACCTCCGGCAGCAATGACAATTGTTGTGGACGACGTCACCGAGGCCAAGGCCAGCGAGAACGAAACCGATCGACACCTCGTCTTCAACCATACTGTTGGAGAGATCGAGTTCGCGGAGGATGTTATTACTGAGGACAAGGGAGACACGGAGCATGAGGCTCATCGGAAAGAAGTTGCAGCACAGAGAAAAAAGGAGCTGATGGAATTCATCATGGCTCATCCCGAGCTATTCCGTATCACGCCAAAACCGATCGACAAGCTCATGGCGTATGATATATGGAGAGCCGCACACGCCCAGCATTGAGCTCGCCAAGCCCCTATTCTTTGATGATTGTATGTTCGACCGGCGTGAATATGCAAGAGTACATGTGCTTATGCACACGGGACAGGCAGTACCTAGTAGATATAATTGAAACTCAGATTTCTTTCAGCATAGTGCTATATTCAATTTTCAATAATTTTATCTTATAACTAGTGTCAGTCTCGCAGCACATCGATCCAAAGGGTATATAGGTCACTGTCTAAACTACATGTATGATTCGGACCTTATGAATGCGTCAGACGATGGACTTCGAACGTGTCAACCCGCCGACCTACTTCTTATTTCTCACTTCACGAAACAACAGTTACGTGACCTTGCCAAATTCACGGGTGGCCTCACGTCTAACTACTTGAATGCATGTCGGCGACGTAATTTTACTATCACACTTGTCCTTGATCCCTCTCGTATTCCTCTGTATTGACTATGAATGACACTATCTATACGCAACGGTATCCGCTCAGCATAGATCGTAGTAGAAACGATGGTGATTCGGAGTAGGTAGCTAACCGAACTGATGTTGATAATGCTCAAGGCCAATACCACCATGGGTTTCGCTCATGTGTGTGTAACAGTCTTCACCTTTGTTGAAGGTTTGCAAGCAGACCCAACAGATGTGTGCACCGCACTTACACTGCATATGATTGCAACCCTCAGTCTTCTCTAGCGGTGTCTTGCACTTAGGACAGTCCTTGATGCCGATCTCTTTCTTCAGCTTCTCAAAAGCTGCGCGCCGACCGGAGGATATATCCTGGTATTCGGCACAGGTCGTTTCTCCGTGCTGGGCATGGCATCTCGTGCAGATTGGAACGAGGCAGTTTGGACATATTTGCATTCTCGACTTGTCAGTGGCTCGGTACACATACCCGCAATCTGGAGATGGGCAATACTTTAGGAGTTGCGGGTGACAGCGCACATACGCCGTGAATGACTTCTCGAGTAATTCTTCGAATGCGGTTGATGAGAGGTGGTCCTGTAATTCCTGAAGTCCCAGTACGCTGTTGCAATTCGCCTCATTCCTAACACAGCGGATTCCAACAGGCGAGTCCTTCTCCGTGGCGGACACGCAGAGGTTTTCGAAACAGTCAAGACAATAGAAGTGATTACACCCCGTCTTGATGGGATTCTCGGCCTCAGTCCAGCAAACAGAACAGTCTGGTTTCGAGGTGTTTTCCTGCTCATCCTGGACAACTTCCTCTCCACTGACTGTTGCAAGAGCAGTGTCGTATTTCTGGGGGTTTCCGGTTATGATAATGCGTTTAGGCATCGATAGGACATCTAAGTTTACGTACTTAGACCCAATCTTTGCCGCTATGGCCTTGATGCCACCTTGTCGTGCCCAGAGGAACTTCTGATCGTCAAGTTCGATATAGAATTCTTCTTTCTTCTCGTTATTGATCAAATTACATATCATAACTCGTGCCTTTTCGCATTCATTCGGAAGTCCATAAAGGACGATTTGCGACTTTGCCCTCCGTCGGTAAACAAGTACGCCTGTCATCTGTCCAACGATGTTCAACTGCTGAAACATGGCCCCATTATGGCGAAGAAATGGGTGCCAAAGCACTGAGGAGCCATCTTTAGCGATGGTTCCTTCGAGTATCTTGGTCATAGTGTTCTTTGCTGCGACGAGTTTCTCCTTGTCGTCTCCTTCTAGTTTAAAAACTCGATACCATTTGCCCAATGCGTCGTAACCCTTCGGAATGATGTTCTGAGATTTCCACTTCCCCAAATTTCTCATGATCAGGGGTTCAACGAATTTGTAGATTCGGGCATCGATCTTAAACTTTGCAGTATAAACAAGCTGCATAGTCAACTTCGCAGTTTCATTGAACGGAAGGGATGAATCGTCAAGGGTTCTGACAGCTTCTCTTGCGTCTCCCTCGTTCTGGAAGCGGGCGCTCGCTTTCATCCGTTTTGCGCCATTGTCGGGGGTGAGTTCCCACCATTCGAGGGGTCCGATCTTGGTGAGGAGTGACTTGACAAAAACAGAACATAAGTCGGGCTCTATATCATAGTTCGGCTCCCCGAGTTCAATATCACGCGGACTGTCGCTTTGGGATCGGATAGATGTCGCGACATTCGTATAAGTTGCGGCTGCTGGAACATTGGTCAAGCAGACGGTAATACCTGAACGGATAGGCCATCCAGCTTCCTTTTTTGGTCCATCACACTGGATACGTTGATCCAGAATCTTATAAGTACCATCTCTGAACTTAGCGCACACACGATCCGCAATCGTCGCGTTCCCAAACTTCAACCAAACAGGCTTGCAAGCCTTATGCCAAGAACATCGTACTTTCTTGCAGTCTACTCGGAGGGTATTTGAATCCGAAGATATGGTTCCTTCAACTAATGTCGCGACGGGTGTGTGTGCCTCTCCCTTAGTTTGGGGTCTTAGCTTGTAAATGATTGACTTCGCCAGCTCAGGGTCCTCAATCTTTATGACGGCGCTCGAGAATGTATCTTGCTGGGGAATGACTCGAATATTATTTGCATCCAGGCCCTTGAGCTCGTAAGACTGGAGAATATCGAGTACCGAATTTGGGGAGCTATTTTTCGGAAGTTGGCTAATCTGGATGGTAGAGAAGTCGGAGAATGTCTCTATCTTGGTGACAGCTGCACCAGCCTCAAAATGAACCGAAGCACCACCGAGTGTGCGGGTGACCTCCTTTATGGGTTGCACATGAACCTATAAGTTAGAGTTGCTAAGTTAGCAAGGACGCCTAGGAACGTTTTTAGCACAACAGGCTTGACTTACCATACGGTCGCTTTCGACCGGGGCTTCAACTATGGGTTTTTCGGAGTGCAGGAATGGGCATGAGTCTCCATTCCGACAATGACCAGATTGATAAAATCGGCATGGAACCTTAGACCGCGAGTCTGTGGCTACTGGTAAACGCTGGCTCTTCGAATCTCGTGGCGTCGTTCCCGAGAGGACTCCCTGGTGCCAGTTTTGCTTTTTGCCTGGCCGAAATGGCAAAGCAGAAGGGTCCATTGCTATGGATGTTTGGACGAGATTTGGCTAGGTAGCAAGCTTCGTCGTGTACGCCGTTAGTATACCTCGGAGTAGTAAATTGAGCAACGGCCCGTGAGGAGAAATGCGGGTAGGTGCTTGAATAATCGAGATCGTCGAGTACGATTCGTTAATGCAAAGCGCCAAAGTGACACAATGCGGCTATTGGGCAGCTATAAGACAGAAAGTCATGGAACAACGACCATTGCCGTAAAACCGCGCCTGTCTCCCATGAAAGTTGTCCCAGTATGCAGTGAATGGAAGGCGACTATCAGTGAATAGCCGTTTGCCTCATAGAGTATAAAATGGGTCTATTTGACGAACATTGAAGTGATCCTATACAAGTAGTACCTAGGTACATATGTACATACGTACCTGCATGTAGGTACATAGCTACATAGAGTAGATGTTAGTACATAGTAGTTTTCAATCGAGCTTGAAGAAGGAACAGTTTCGATTAATGCCCTGCCATCGTTCCCAGCTACGCTGGTTATACGCCCTCCGGGTTGAAACTTAACGAATAGGGGTACGAAGCACGACAGATCAAGGGGTCATATGACTCCACTAACGTTTTCTTGTATTCAAAGCTTTATCCAACGACACAAGTATCCAGCCGATCCAGCCGGGTTTCCATCCGCCAATTAGAAAAGAGACCTACATCGACAGATCTTTATAAGATCTCAACCCCTGATATTACCCATCTTCCGCAGTTTTGGTAGCATCTTAATAACCTTGAGTGGGAGCAGCACCAAACACACCAAGAGATCAAAGAATCAGGCCCGAGCGCTTTGCTTCTTGTGGGCAAAGATACCCGCGTTGTGCGCCGTGCCAAATACGGCTCGCTTAGTTTCGAGGTTCATAGCTCCCATGGCCTTGACCGGTGGCTTAGGAGCAGCTTTTTTGGCGACTTCGGCTTCCGTGGCCTCCTTGATTCGCATTCCCAGGTCAGCGTTGACGCGAGTGAACATAACTATAAGTTTATATCAGTCCAACTGTAGGGACAGCTCTGTATGGTTCCTCTTACCATAGGTAGCATTTCGGACTGACTCAGCGGCCGAAGCTAAGTGCACTGCGACGTTGTTGACGAAGTTTTCCTGCTGGCCAGGCTCACCGGCCAACGTTTTCTCCCAAAATACTGTGGCCTGGGCGAAGTCGGCGTCGGCAAGCTCGCTCTCAAAGTCCATGATCGTGCCTTGCCAGAGCTCCTCGTCAGGTTGCGCATACTGATGGGCTTTGCCATAAATTTGGAAAGACGAAGGGTAGTAGTTAGGAACCCCGTCTAAGTTGCTGATCGCAGCGTTACCGTCACGGTTGAGTGGGGTGAAACTGGATTCTGGCTTGTTGATGGGGAACTGGATGAAGTTCGTGCCCAGTCGGTGACGCTGAGTATCAGCGTAGGCCAGGGAGCGCGTCTGCAAGATCGGATCAGGCGTTAATGCCCACCCAGGCACAATGTTGGTTGGACTGAAGGCGCTTTGCTCGCTCTCGGAGAAGAAGTCCTGGACATTGTGATCCAAGTAGATCTTGCCGAATTTCCGAAGAGGGAATTGATCAAGTGGGAAAGTCTTTGTAGGATCGAAAATATCGACGCAATAATTCTCGGCCTTTTCGGGCTCGATGATCTGAGCATACACATCCCATGCTGGTTGCTTACCGGCTTCTAAGTCTTCGTAGAGTGAGCGAGTATGGTAGTCAGGATCTTCGCCAGCTTTCTGTACTGCCTCAGGGAACGTGAAGTTCTTCACACCCTGGCTGGTCTTGACATGAATTTTGACGTACTTAAATGTACCGTCTGGCTTTGTAAAGCGGTATGTATTGACGCTGAAGCAGTCCGCGTTCTGGAAGCTGACCGGAGTGGCACGGTCACTGAAGAGGAACATCAAGAAGTGTATTCCTTCTTGGTTGTTCGTGAAGTAGTCCCAGAACATAGTGTGGTCTGGGAGGCCATTCGTCGGGTTCCTCTTCGTAGCGTGTGTGAATGAAGGGAACTTAGCGCCATCTCGAATAGAGAAGACAGGGGTAGACAGGAATAACCAGTCAAGAATACCCTCTTCTGTCCTCATCTTAAAAGCAAAGCCTCTGGTGTCTCGGACAGTCTCCGCAGAACCCCTTTCTCCAGCAACAGTAGAGAATCGAACGAACAGCGGTGTCCGCTTGCCCACCTCGCTGAGGAAAGCTGCACTCGTTACATCATCGATCCGGTCAGTCACCTCGAACCATCCATGTGCACTAGTTCCTCTTGCGTGAACCAGGCTAAAACATATAAGCTAGTGATTCAAGAGTATATCTAAATCAGAGACTCACCGTTCAGGGATACGCTCGTGGGTGAGGTGCTGAATGATCTCTAGTAAGTTTATATCTTGAAGCAGGAGTGTCGCGCGAAGGTTATTTCCAATACGCTGGCTGGCGGCTGGAAACTGGACAGGGGCGCCTTTTTGCTATTAGAAACCATATAAAGCCCACGAATGTCTGATAAGAATACCGTTCATAGTAGTAAGGAATGGTGCCTCGGGTAGGCTTGGAGGCTGCGGAGCAGTTTGTGAACTGGCTCCATTGGATTTACTAGCGACCCCGTTGGTCGTGCCATTTGTGGTGGTGCTCTATGTGAGGTGAGCGAACTGTTTTTTTTTGCAGCCTAGCATATATGACCGACTTACCATTGCAGGAGGTGACATTTTTTATTCTTGAGAACTTGGAAGTCGAATGGACTATTATGAGATGGGTTAATGGATGCTTCAGATGAGACACCATGACGCGTATTGCCTGAGCCTTTAAATGCTCTAAGATAGATGTCGTAGCTATAGCCTTTCGGAAGTATTGAATTTCAGATTATATCAATTAATCAATCATGTATCGCTTAATGTAGCTCAAGCTGATGTCTAAGACAGCTGCTTATGCCGCTGCTGCTGAGTGAGCGTTGGGAACCTATGAGAGATGATCTATTACGATGTACCGCCGTTCGATCGGATCTGTATTCAGCCGTGATCGTAAGCCAAGACATGATCTTGTAATTGAGGCGACGAGTGGAATAAAGGTGCCGGCAGCTATGACTCTGACCTCGCCGATTACACGACCGCAGTCACCCAAGCTCATTCGCTACAAAAGTCGTAATGAAATGGTGCGTCAAACTACCTCGTGATACAGTAGTAACGTATTTCCCAACCATCGAGCTGAAAAAGTAGACGTACAGATGCGTCATACACTCTTGGTCAAAGGTATACCCCTTACTCAGATCACGACGTATATACAAGCTTCGGGCAGGTAGAACTCATAAGCGCTGGCATGTAGATGTATACGTCCAAGTCATAGTTAGAATCTTATACATCCATAGGAGTGGATTGGGATAATGGTAGTCTAGTGTAGTTCAAAGTAGGCACCATGGGTTAGCACGTCTTTCTGATTCAGGAACATGGATGGACGGAGAGATAGCACTACCCAGCAACAATTGCCGGGGACCCAAACTGGAATTGAAGTAGTGCCATTAGAATTCACGTATCACAAACTCCCTGAGCGTCTACCATTTATCACCAAGCCCTCTATTCTTGAAGAACAAGAGGCCGTCTAGCCCCATCACTACTCATTATTCAGGAAATTCTCCTGCAAAGTTCTCATGTAGCCTTCTTCATTCTGCAAAGGTTGAAGCTACAAGCCAACATCCATTCAATACGCCGCGCCCATATCCGACATAACTACCACGATAGATAATTCGAAGAAACATCTAGCCTGGAATACAATACAAGATCCGCTTGATGGTTTATGTCGGCTACGAAATTTTGATTCGAGATGATATCTTGTAGGATACACAGCATTACGGTTGACTGCAGAACTAACGGCGACGACTCGGTATAGTAGGATTGCGCCACCACGTATTAGGCACATAAAGAGCTGAAAATATTACCGGGCATGATTCTTGCATAGGCAATGCAGTAGCCAGCGAATTGAGCATTGTTATTAATCTAGTTATAGGCTACGCACGTCTACGCAGACGTCCCTATTGATTACGATAACGTCAGACTGACAATAAGCAACAAGTTGGGAAATCATACTACTCGCGCTTCTATGCTACTGTAGACGGGAGCCGCTGCATATAATCCTCAAATAACGTATCGATTAATAACGAGTATATTGAGGGTAAAGGATCTACATGTAAACGGCAGGCCTAACGTTTCCGAAAGTCTGGTTACCCATCGATGCCGCAAGAGCTTCTCCGTCGAACTCCGCTCGCTCGGCTGAAAACAGAAGATAATGTTAATGAACTCGACAAACGCGTCTAATCTAGCTTTTTCCATTCCTATGGGTCCCGCCTCCCGAGTAGCCTCAGTCAATGATAACTCTCCCTCTCTCTCTAATCCTCGGGGAACGGACGCTTCAGGCATCTGTCGGACGTGACATAGCAGTCTGCGTCTATGCTTCCTACACAATGACCTTAGTCGGTTCGTTCATGACCGTATCAAACCAAATTATCCGAAGTTTTGTGACAGGCTGCTGTTGGCGAAGTGCTAGCCGGTGGTAAGCTTGCCACATAATTTCGGAGACGAACATTTTCTTTTCTTCGGGTGTCTTGTCACGGTCCCGAATCAACTCGCGGATTATAAGAATACCAGATTTTGCATCAGTTTGTAGCAATGCCATATGGTCTTTTGGCATTACTTGGCCTCTACTGTAGACCTCCACAAACGACAATCTATTCATATCGACGTTTAATTCTGCCAACACCGTCCTATCTATGCGCTGTACAACGCTTTCCATTGGCTGCGGGAGAAATTCGTTCTCGTTGAGCTCGTATACGACCTCGAGCTAGGGCCGTTGCATGCTGGTACTAGCCCCGGTGTCGTTGAGGGACTTGAACCGCTCGAAAAGGGCCCGGCCTTTGTCATCCGCCGCGTGGTAGGCGGCGCTGCGGGCGAATCCATTGCCCGGGGGCTTCGCGGAACTCATCGTGGTGAAAAGGGGGTTCAAACAAGAAAGTTGACACGGAGGGGAACAGGCGAACAGTAACGTCAACAGCGGATGTCAACGGGACAAAATGCTCGATAGCTAGAGTAGTATCAGAACATCAAGCTTGTTAAGAATCTCGGCTCTGCGCGAGCTATGGACTGGTCCTTGCTAAAAGATACGGCATATGAGCTGATGTTGTGTGGTATTGACTTAATTATCTGGCTGTATGAGGAGAGGGAGAGCACCTGTCTTATATACATACATAATTCTAGCCATGTCCTCATGTATTGTACCTGAAAGTGGTCCCTTGACCACTCATTTCAGCAATGGACTGGTCCTTCCTTGGCCATGATGACGTAGAAGAGCACCGCTGACGCGTTATCAGCCCATAGTCTTGCGGGCAGGTGTATACTGCATCTCTCTTAAGGACGTCATACGTTTTACAACTTTGTAATATGTTCAAAACTGTAAGCCCATGCCTTCCCACTATGCATCTCTCGAGCACTCGTGCGTCAGAACAGCCCGGTCTTCCAGTGATGCCTGCGTTGCGGCTGCCTCAAAACAGCCTCCCTAGTTCCAAAATGAGAGTTCATTTTCGTGCAATTCACCACAACCCCCACCATGAGTATAGCGACGCCAATAGTGTCTTATCCTGGTAAGCACGACTAAAAATGTCACCATCTTGTTCGGCCCACATCCGCCGCACCGCGTCCCAGGTAAAACTGTTCCCGTCCATCCCGACTTCCTTGAGAGAAGCATGTTGCAGCACGCTTTCTACCCAATCATGGCAAGCTCTCTCGCGCTCCTCCGTAAGCATGGCTGCTACCTGTCGCAGGCTTGGAATGGCGGCTTCCTCTTCGGCCTGTAAGTCGAACATGAAGCGCATCGCCACGTCAATCTTTACCCGCACTACGTCAGACTCTTCGGCCAGCCTGCTCTCCTCCAAACCCAGTGGAACTGTGTTCCCTTCCCTAATCAACCTCTCGAACGAAACGGGTCGGCTCAGATGTGCATCGTCCCCAGTCCGCACCATCAGCACGGTGCACTCGGGCATCAGCCGCTCTAGCCATTCGGCGACTCTCCAGCCGTGGTTGTGGCCACTGAAATCTGGGACTGGCTGGACCGGACACTCTTCGGGCAACACCTGCTCGTCGGCCACAAGGACCACGGCGCGGAACAAGTGGCCCAAGGACAAGCCGTGTTCGCACCACGTCCGTGCCGTCCCATCCGGCTGCGGGAAATCACCCCTGGCCGGGTCCTCGCATTGCAGACGCACGACCTCGCCCCCGAGACGCGCCGCTGTCGCGTCGCATAGCCGGCGGTGGGTGTTCACGAGCCCGGGGATGCTCCAGCTTGTGGCCTCGCCCTCGGGTACACGCAGCGCCTTGGCGAAGAAGTGGTGCCGCTGGAGGTTTGGTCGCCAGCCGTGCAGCACGTGCCATGTGCGGTAAATGTAACAGCCTAGCCGGCAGTCCGAGTAGCCGTGGCGGTGGCCGGTATTCTCGGGCCGGGAACCGTGGCTCACAAAGTACACGGCTGTCTGCTTGTTCGCGTAGTCGCGAATGTTGGGGAACCAGTACACATTGTCACCGTCTTGATGCTGGGGCGCCCGCGCCATTTCGAGATAGCGCGCCCAGCCACGCCGGAACATGCTGTGGCAGCGTAGTCCATAGCATGCGTCTTCGTGGAAAAAGTCTCTGAGGTGGCCGCGGACTAATCCTAGCTCTTCGGGGGTGAGGGGGGTGGATGTGACACGGGTGGCATATTTCTGGTTGTAGCCTACGCTGTCCGTGCATATCGGGCCTGGATACGAGTCCTGGGGGAGCCCGTAGGGTGAGAACACGTCGAAACTCTCGATTATTTCATCCTCTGTCTCAGATGGGGTTTGTAGCTCGGGAGAATCCATCGTGCTTCAGTGTCGCGTTGTATAGTCGCGATATGTGGTGGCCGAGAATATTGGAATGTGCTCGAAGTTTACGGAGGGATATTGTGTTGGTGTTTTTCTGCCCGACTTCAGAGGGTTACTGCGATACATACTATGTGTATATATATATATATATATGTGTGTATTTGTTGCTCACTTTTCATTCTAGGTCAAGGCGTTTAAGTTATGTATAAAGGTTGAGCTTAGTCGACGTTGCGAAGGAGTAATAGTCTGTTGTATTAGGAAGGTTTTCAAATATGGTCTTCGACTTATCAAAAAAGCCTAATACGGCGCCATTCCACAGCTATAAAACTCTCTCCCCTATCTACTCTTTTCCGCTATGCCGTGCACGTCTCCAGCTTATTACCCGTTTCAGACGGCTCCTGGCTCATGATTGGCCTTTCAGAGTACCCCCGGTACATAAATGAAACCTTACTTGAGTGGTGAAATAGCGACTAACTTAAATCCAAGAGTTGAAACTCTAATCATTCAAGGTGCTGTTGAAGGGATATGTACTGATAGGTACATATATGTACGTAATAGGATGTTGGATTAGGAAGAGTTTCAAGTACAGTCTAGAAAGGGCGATGGGAAACCGCACAGGTTTGAATCCTGTAGCTCTCATCAAATGTTACAAGAAATGGCAGCCAATACTGGATACTGTAAGATGTTGATTTTACTACATAAGTGGTCGGAGACACATACATACATATATGTAAGCTAAAGCAAGGATGACTAATACACTCCCACAGATGCTGTACGCTCCAAATGCAACTAATCCTAGAAAGGCCTAAGGCCAAGTTGGAACGTGCACTTTTTCGCCGAGCTTTTGCCGTGGCAGTACGTACCGAGTGGAGACCTTAGCTTTCTCGGCGAAGACAGAAAAAAAAATTTGGAACTTTTTTCCGTGAAGCTTCAATTTTTCTATTCAATACCAAGTACACAGACATACGCAGGTCTCTTGCGCGATTCCACGCAAGATCTATACGACAGACAAGATGTCCCGAATAGACTTCCTGCTGCACGAGTCGGCTGTTGGATATGCCATTTTCAAGGTCGTCCACCAGCAGGATACTGTTGGTCTGCACCTGAAGGAGGTCCAGAAGGCCGGCCAGGACCTCTCCAAGTTTGGCAAAATGGTGCAATTGGTCAACTTTGCGCCATGGAGGTACTGTCGATTTGGTCTCTACTAACATACTATACACGAGTAGCTGACCGTCTGGGTTTTAGAAACGCTGCCGACGCTCTCGAGAATATCAATCTTATCTCGGAGGGTATCCTCCCGGATTATCTCAAGTCGAATCTCGAACTGAACCTCCCTCAATCGAAGAAGAGCAAGATCGTTCTCGGCGTTGCTGATAAAAATTTGGCTGGGTCCATCAAGGCTGTTTTTCCTGGTGTTGAGTGCGAGACCGGTGACACATCCGAAGTTGTTGCCGACCTATTACGAGGTATTCGTCTTCACGCTGCCAAGTTACTCAAAGGTCTTCAAGACGGCGACGTAGAAAGAGCCCAGCTGGGTCTTGGCCATGCCTACTCCCGTGGTAAGGTTAAGTTCAATGTTCACAAGAACGACAACCATATCATCAGGGCTATTGCAACGCTGGATAACCTCGACAAGGGTATCAACTTGTTTTCGCAAAAGGTTCGCGAGTGGTACGGCTGGCATTTCCCTGAGCTCTACAGTGTTGCCTCGGACAACCTGACCTACTCACGCCTTGCTCTATTCATCGGCGACAAGTCGACCTTGACTGATGACAAGCTTCACGAGATTGCCGCTCTCGTCAACGAGGACGAGGAGAAGGCACAGGAAATTATCACCAAGGCTAAGATCTCTATGGGTCGAGAATTATCGGAGATGGATATGGCCAATATCTCCACTTTTGCCTCTAAGGTTGTCAGGCTGGCCGAGTACCGAAGGACGCTCTACAGCTACTTGGTCGACAAGATGAGCACGGTGGCGCCTAACCTAGCTGCCCTTATCGGGGAGGTTGTTGCCGCTCGTCTCATCCAGAAGGCCGGTTCTTTGACCAACCTGTCCAAATACCCTGCCTCCACACTCCAGATTCTTGGCGCCGAAAAAGCCCTGTTCCGTGCCCTAAAGACGAAGGGTAATACACCCAAATTTGGTCTCATTTACCACAGCACGTATATCGGACGAGCCAGCCAGAAGGACAAGGGTCGTATCTCGAGGTACCTCGCCAACAAGTGCAGTATCGCCAGCCGAATCGACAACTTTGCCGAGCAGCCTTCCAAGAAGTTTGGTGACGCGCTGAGACAACAGGTCGAGGACCGACTCGAGTTCTATGCTACTGGCAAGAAGCCGACCAAGAACGCGGATGTCATGGTAAGATTAACCAGCCGATCATACAATACTCTAAGGTGCTAATCGGAATACAGGACAAGGCAATGGCCGACATCCTCGCCGACGGCCAGAGCCTGGCCATCGATACGGAGATGATCGACGCCCCCCTCCCGCCCGGCGCCACCGACGCCACCCCCAAGAAAGAGAAAAAGTCCAGGGACAAGAAGGAGAAGAAAGAGAAAGAAGGCAAGGACAAGAAGAAGCGCAAGCACAGCGACGTAAACGGCACGGTGGACGCGATGGAGGTCGACGGCGAGAAGAAGAAAAAGAAGAAGAAGAAGCACGCGGATGAATAAGTAAGTAGTAGGATCGTTTTCCATATCCTTAGCTTCGTTAGGGGTTGGGAGTGGTTCGACGTTGGGGCAAGTCCAGGCATCGGCTAGGCGTTCCGGGTTCATCGGGTGTTTCTTCCATAGGGTGTGGTCATGTAAGTGTGTAAATATATGGTGGGATCATACCCCGTCTTTATTTTAAGGGAATATGAACTTTTCTTCGTTTAACTATAAGTATGGTGTTACAACTTGCTGTGTATCGTGTGCTGTATGTCGTATATTCTGACCAGAGATGGTGCCTTGGTAGGTTCCTTCGTACGAAGATCGTAATTCTCTAGTTCTACGTTTATGCTCTAGGGAGATGAATTTATAAGTGTTAGATAGTCATCTGCCCGACCATTGACTGAGCATGCTTGTGAGTGTACTATTATTCCACGACTCAATAGGATCAGGATTCACCGTATGGAAACGCAAATCTCAAGCCTCGACAGCAATTCATCATGCAGAATAACAACAAGCAAGATGCTTAATTGCCATGCGTCTCGTCGTACACAAGCAACTTTCGATAGATCAAATCGATGGCTAAGGAAGTCAGATATTACACAGAGCCATCTGTGAGGCGCCCCAAAGCAATGATTTACGTCAGTACGCCCGGAACTCCTTGTAATGCCGTTTCGCCGTATACTTTGCTTTGCCACCCCCCGGGTCCTAATTCCCTTCACTTCCAAACTCTTTGGTCCACTCCGCATTCCGCTTCAGATCCTCGTCGGAGACCGTTGGTCTTGATGATTTGATGGCCTTGACGAAGTCCTTGAAGTCGACTAAGGGCTCGAGGAGCAGTTCGGGGTCTACGTCGTCCCAGGTCATTTCTTTTGCGCTGGGGTCGCCGGGGGAGCAGGGTGTTAGGAGTGCTTTCCCGTCTTTTTGAACCTAGGAATTTGAAGATTAGTACCAGATTCTCGAGATTGGCGTTTTCAGGGGATAATCAAGTAGTTTACCTCTTTGAAGTGTGTGGCTTGTTGGATCTTCCTTATTGGCTGCATAAGGGCATCTTGCACGGCAATGGTAATATCACTGCCTGAGTAGCCTTCGGCTAGCTTAGCCAATTCTCTGTAGTCTTCGTTCTTCAGCGTAGTGGGTGTTTCTCCGACGGCAAGCTTGAACATAGTCGTCCTCGCAGCTAGGTCTGGTAGGCTGATATGTACTCTTCGTTGGAATCGTCTTCGGATGGCAGCGTCTAATTGCCAGGGGATATTGGTAGCTCCTAATACCAGTACACCCGTGGAGTCTTTGCCGACACCGTCCATTTGTACCAGCATTTCGGTCTTGATTCTTCGTGACGCTTCCGATTCACCCTCACCTCGAGGGCCGCAGAGGGCGTCGACTTCATCGATGAAAATAATAGATGGTTTGTTTTCTCGTGCCATAGCAAAGAGTTGCTTGACTAACCTGTAGCCCGAGTAATTGTTAACAAAGGGGGCTTCAAGCCAAGAATTAGATTCAAGAGACATACCTTTCACTTTCACCCATCCACTTGCTCACCAAGTCACTACTGCTCACGCTGAAGAATGTGCTCTTCGCCTCAGTAGCAACAGCCTTCGCCAAATAACTCTTACCCGTACCAGGCGGACCATATAGCAGGATACCTTTCCACGGCTGACGTTTTCCCTGGAATAGATTGGGGAACCTAATAGGCAACAAGACCGCCTCTTTTAGTGCCTCTTTCGCGCCATCCAGCCCAGCAACATCGTCCCATTTGACATTCGGTCGGTCTTGCAGAATAGCACCAGCAAGCGCGTTACGTAGTTTTTTGCTATCCTCATCAACGCCATCTTCGCCATTTTGTTTCCCCTTCCCCGTGCCCGCTGTCGACGACCCGTTCGCGCCGACCAGGCCCGGTTTCTTACGCTTCGCATCCGAGTCGGCAAGATGGGCTTTGAGTTTCTCGGCTCGGTCCATGTATTCGGCCGTCTTCTGGCGGATCATCTCTTTCGACTTGGGGTTCTTCTCCCATTTTAGAGCCAGCATGAATAGTTCGAGGGATTGGTAGTAGAGTTGGTAGGCTTTCTCGTAGTCGGTGTCATTATCGGCCTCAACGGCGCGACGCACCATGGCGATCGCCCGGTTGAGAAAATCGGTGTTCGACATCCTCGACGGCGCTTAGGTTTCGGGCTGTCTGCGTTGACTGAGTCTGGGTGGGCCCTACGCAAATTGGTATATCGAGGGTGAGATCGAATAGGAATTTATCGAGGTGTTGGGAACAATGTGATGGTGTGGATGGTAAGTTGAAGTTTTTAAGTTCCAAGGTTATTGTTTATGTTGTCGGGGGTTTGGCGCCGGGCAGGACTCAAATCTGGAAAGTGCACCTATCAAGAAAAGAAGGTCGGCAACAAACGACGACCTGAGGAAGTAGGAAGCCACGGACGAAGGTACTTCCTTGTAGTCAGAAGATACGTGAAAGGGCAAGTACCTAATTCTAAAGCTCCTTGGCGTCTGTGATGACATGGGCCAGGTCCACCATAGCGTCTTATCGTAGAGGGGTACGGGGTAGTCTTTTCTTATCGATTGGTTGGCATGGCTACCATCAATTGATCTTTAAGCCACATCAATGATTGATCCCCTCAACAGCCACAGACCTGAGATCAATTAATCGGCCGATTTGATGGATATCGGTGGATAATTATCAGTTGACGATACTCATTTCATAACCCATCCAAACACTATGCTCATTTTATGAAAAGAACGAACCCTTAACCCTGAGGACCTTTCATAGCTACTTAGCCGCCCGAATACAGAATTTCATCCTTGAGTGACAGGAAGAAAACCCATCATCAAGGCGGATTATGGCCGAAGTACAAGCTCAGCTTCAGAATCTTTCTGAAGACTATACAAAGTTACAACAAGAGCTTCAAACAGCTGTTCAGTCACGACAAAAGCTAGAGGCCCAGAGACAGGAGAATGCGAACGTGCAGAAAGTCAGTAACGGTGAATATTATCATGATTACTATGGACTCAAAGGCTTATAAAGTTACAGGAATTTGAACGTCTCAAGGATGGCGAGAACATCTACAAGCTGGTCGGCCCGATATTGCTGAAGCAGGACAAGGTCGAGGCCGAAAGTACAGTTAATGGTCGTCTAGAATTCATCGGCAAGGAGCTGTAAGATCTGAAAATCTCTTTTTCCCCCTTTCTCTCCTCGATTTGAAATAAAAACTCACAGATGCTTCCCTTTGTAGTGAGCGGACAGAGGATCAGATCAAAGAGATCCAAGATAAGATCGAGAAGAAGAAAGGAGAAATCATTCAAGCCCAGTCGGGATTGCAGGCAGGAGGGGGCGCACCTGGTAAAGTTGCAGCCAAGGGCTGAGAGGACTTGAGGATTTGGACAATGTCTTATACCCCATCCACAAGTGAGTCTGCTAAGACCAATGCATATAAGAAGAAGAAGTGGTGACCAGGAGAAAACAAAGCTATAGCCATCTAATAGTAAGTGCCTACGTGCCTACGTGCCTATAACGTCCTGGCGTGATACATGTATCGTGTATCACATGTTAGATCTGCGATGGTATCCAAAGACGGAGTGTCTTACTGCTATGGTAGATGGGTGACAGAATATCAATTATCTTTTATAACTTCAACCCCTGAGTAGGCTCTCAAATAAAGCCACACTTGCGCATGGGCATATTCAGTCATGAGTATGTACCTGATACCTACATAGTATCTATCAATGGATAATGTACATATCAATCGTCCAAACTCTCCCATGGACCGTAGTAGGCTCATGACGTAATTCCGTTCCATGTAGCTATACCTAGTATATTACATGTATTCTACACATATCCATAGATGCGTACTTAAGTACTCTGGCGTGCATCTAAAGTGCCCCGCCATCATTCCGGTACCCCTCCTCCATTGTGGATCCAAACGCTTTCAGCAATCGGCGCCTAGCGGCGGGAAAGTCACAAGCCGTTACAACTCTATGCAACTCTCACATCAACATCCATCCGATTTCTCCCAATTTCAACCAATTTCAACGTAAACCGCCGCGCAAGCCCATTCCAGGCAACCATGAAATCAGCCCTTCATATATGATACGGGGCAGACACGGTATACACCCAACGAGTATACCGTCGAATGAAACTTCCTATATTACTTTAGTTCCGTTGTCGTCGGTCTCGTCGTTGTCATTTTGGTCGTTTTGGTCGTCGGGGTCACCGGCGAGAACGATGAGAAGATGGCGCCGTCAGCCTTGACCCCTTTGGCCACCAGCAGGCCACTCACCACCAAGGAGATAGCCGAACGTGCAAAGATATTTCAATGGGATCCTAACATTCCAATGAGGCACTGGTTACGTACGGCAAGCGCATTGCGCCAGGAGGTAAAGAATAACGATTGTGATTATTATAATTGCTATAACAAGAAGAATAAGAAGAACAAGAAGAACAATTATAACGAGTAACGAGTCTCTTATAAGATACAAGACTAACCTTTGTTCTCCTATAGGGCCAAATTTATTTAATGGACCAAAATTTCGCCCAGGCCTACCTCCTCTATATGCGATACCTCACTCTGTTGATGGACTACTTGCCCTCTCATCCCGAATCTAAGCAACCCGAGATGAAGAAAGCTCTATCCAGGATCAACAAATCCCTTCCGGGAGTTGCTACCGACCTCGAGAAGATCAAACCTATCGTGCAAAGTGAACATGACGCGTGGCAATCTACCGCTCGACAAAAAGAAAGCCAGAAGAAACAATCTGGGGACGCTCACTCACAGCCAGGGCCAACACAAGATGGTCATACAACTGTAGACCCCGCTTTGTCCTCTGCGGGCCGACTACTCGACGCCGGTGAAAACCAAGAACTTGCTGTCAAGTTGGCACAAAGAGAGCTGCAGCGCAGGGACCGAAACACAACCGCCTCCCGTGCGGCGGGCATCTCGACAGAAGAGGAAAAAGCAAGACGTAACGCCGGCTTCTGGGACAATCTGCCTGAGGATTTGGCTGAGCGACAGGCCGAAGATGAAGAGATCTTCCGCATGCAGATGGAGTTGACGAGAAGGAGGCTGGATAGGGCAGACGGTGGCCATGAAGGTGGTCGCAAGCATGGCTTCGAGCCTGAGGGCCCCCCGCCCTGGTCGGAGCAACCTCCACGAAGCTCAAAGTATCAATACCCGGCTATTACCAGGTCGAAACCTGTTCAGTATGAGGCTCGGCAATCCGATCCCACAACGGCACCAATTACCAAACCAATTACCCAACAACCTCCACGGCCGCCCAAGGAAGGCATAAGACAGCCTCAGCAAATTAACACGAGTACCCGGCCAACTCTAACTCCAATTCCACCCGCGGTTCCGGCTTCTGTTCCTATTCCGACTTCGCCTCCAGCTCCAGTTCCGGCTATAGTTTCCACTCCGCCTCCTGTTCCTAATATCTCATCACCCGAGCGCCCGGCCAAAAGGCCAGCACCCGATGAAGAGGAGACGCTTCCAACCGCCGGTACATCGCAGGGGCTTCCTGCAGTCCCCCCCAAGGACCCAATAGAGCCACCGAAGAAACAGCAGCGCACCGCGTTCAAGCCCGCGGCACATGCTGAGAATGGCGACCCACTTCGCCCCTTATTCATGCCGAGAAGATTACGTAGAGAATTCTTAGCCACCGTAGCACCCAACACCAATAACGACATCGAGACGTGCGGTCTGCTGGGCGGAACACTCGTTAATAACGCGCTGTTCGTAACCCACGTCGTGATCCCCGAGCAAATAGGCACTTCGGACCTCTGCGAGACAACAAATGATTCTGCTCTCTTCGACGCATTCATAGACAACGATATCGTAACGCTCGGTTGGATTCACACACACCCGCAGCAGACTTGCTTCATGAGCTCCAGGGATTGTCATACGGGGTCTGGGTACCAGCTACAAACGGCAGAGGCCGTATCCATCGTATGCGCTCCGACAGACAGGGTTTCGCCGTAAGTCTTTTTTCTTTTCTTTCCTTTTGCCTTGCCTTCTTAAGTAGTCATATACCTGATTTAGTTACGTCTCGAGGCTAACATCCTACTCCTAGTTACGGCATTTTCCGCCTGACCAACCCGCCGGGTCTGAACCATGTTCTCAGCTGCAAAAAAGAAGGGATTTTCCATCCGCACGACGTAGAGCCGGTGTACGTGCGAGCACAACACGTCTTCGAAAACGACCAGCTCGAGTTCAAAATCTTGGACCTCCGACCCGGCGGTCGCGAGACCGAGTACACCGTGCGGAAGAACAACCTCTAGAGCATGCTGTCTGATGGCATGGGTTGTGGTGCGTACACCTGCGTCGTCATTAGCCGTGCTCGCTGCCCGTGGAGCGGCGCGCGCCGGGGCACCGGGAGGAAGAGGAACAACGAAGTTCAAAGACGATTGAAAACCGACAACAGGGGCCCGAAGATGAGATTATTAGCATGCATGTGTTTTTAAACATTTTGTGTTTTGTTCGCGGTTTTAGTATTGTCTACGTTAGTAAGGTCATTTACGCGCTCGGCTGCTGTCGATAAGCACGATAGATGGGCGACGGCCACGGCCCGGCCTGGCTACTGCATAGCGTAGGCGCTGTGGAGACTTCGGATTCTTTGTTTTGTTTTCGATTGATTTTCCTCTGAGTTGAATGAGTCTTTTCGTTTTTGTTCACAAAAAAAACAACTAGACCAGTCCAGTCGAGGCGGTTATTCGAATGAGAGGGGCTCTATGGCCTGAGACCCCAGACCCTGTAATGTTGACGGACGTATGTGCCTCAACTGTATGAGGAGAGGAGAGGATAACGATGGCGCTTCAATTGATCGAGACAAGACAAGACAAGATAATACAATACAATAAAGACTCAATCCTCGGAACATGCAAATATGTACTGAGGTGAGGGTTCCGTTGACTTCAGTTGATTGTCCCGCACAGATTCGAAACCGAATGAGAATGAGCTGGCTGTGAGACCGTGAGACCATGCAAATTCATCTATGTATGTGTGTCCGCCTAACCCTTTACCTATGCCTATTCCGATTCCGTGATATTCTTACAAGTAAGAAATAAATAAATACCCGATACCCAAGGTTACATAACCTATCCAACCCATCCCCCTTGCCCTGACGTTAAGGCTTCATTTCATAGGCTATGCGGTTCATGTCTGTTTTCTCCCCTCTCCCACCTCCTTCTCCATCCTTCCTCGTCACCCCTCCTCCGTAAACTTATAAATAGACGTAGCCAGAGTCATACTGAAAATACCCTTCCTCCGGATCCAAAAACCTACGTGTAGGCTTCTTATATAACCCGCTGCTGCTTGCTCCGCGACCAATTCCGCCGCCACATCGAGATCCCGATGACGCTCTGCCACCCTTTGTTGCCGCACGGCGCGTTGCCGCGCACGCTGGCCTTGTCCTTGTCGCTGCTCTTCGAGTCGCTGCCCCCTTTTAGGTCCGTCTTGGACGTCCGCGCTGAGCTGCTGGCGGGTGTCGGGGCCTTGTTGGTGGTTGTGTTTGCTTCTCCGTTGGTGGGCGGTGCGTCTGTCTGGGGCTCCATCGCGGCGGGCTCGGTCTCGTTTACTGTTGCTGTTGTGGCTTCGGGGGCAGTAGTCTCAGCCTCGGGCTGGGGCTCGGGCTCGGCGGCTGGTGTTGCGACTTCCTCGACGATGATGATGGGCGGGTCTTCCGGCTTTAGGTCTAGCGTTGCGCCCCGCTGCTGGATTTCGGCGAGTTGGGAGAGGGCGGTGTCCCATTCTTCGACGGTTTCGCCCTTGAGCTTGGCGAAGACTCTGTATAAGTGCCACGGGTCAGCGACATACGGAAACATTCACCTCGGTTGTGTGAACCTGAGAGAGGAGAGGGAGAGGGGAGAATACGTACCTCTTCATCATCCCCTCCAGCGAGAAATCAACCAGCAGCTTCAACTGCTGCTTCTCCAGCCAAGCCGCGAGCCCCTTCATCCACTCGTCGATCTTCGGGTCCAACGAAGCACCCAGTAGTTCCGCAGCGGCGGCCGCCTGGTCCGCGGCCAGCATGTCGCGCAGCGTCTCGAAGACGTAGCGCCCGAGGACCGCGTCCCGGATCTGGGTGCGCGCCGCGGGGTCCTCGACCGCGTTCACGAAGCGGTCTTCCAGGAAGACGCCGGGCGTCGTGCTGAGGCCCGCCCCGATCACCATGCCTAGAGCCGGGCTGCCGCACGCGCGGCCGATGAAGGCGCCCAGCGCGATGCCGACGGTAACGGTGGCGGAGTTGGTGCGCGAGGCGATCTCGTAGAAGAAGTTGTTCTGGTTGGCGCGGTAGGCGTCAGCGAGGAGGCACTCGTGGCAGAGGGACAGGATGGAAGGGGGGTGGGGGAGGGGGCTGACCTCGTTGGTGTCTGAGTCCTGGGGGTAGTGTAGACCGGCCACGGCGGAGCCCAGGACGGGGATTTGCTCTGCGATGGCGGTCTTCCAGTGCTTGCGGTCGGGGGTTTCGTCGCTGGGACTGATTAGTGGTTTAGAAGAGGTAAGAAAAATCATGATGGAGGTCGGGGATTTAGGGGGGGTTGACTTACGGCTTGCAGAAAGCGAGCTGGCCGTTGCGGTTCACGACGCAGTGGCTCAGGTCTATTTCCGCCGGGCAGTATACGCCATAGTAGTCCAGGAGCTCGCCGAGGAGCTTCACGGAGTCTAGGGTCTTCTCAAGGCGGAAGTCCTTGCCCGACAAGGAGTAAGCTCCTGAAGCGGCCGCGAACTTGCCGCCGATATTGCCGTAATGTTGGTCGAGGTTGATCTCGGACACGCGAAACTTGCCATCCGGGCCTACGACAAGGCCCTTTAAGGTCGAGTTGTTCTCTAGCGTTAAGCAAGCGGTGTGTAGTAGGAGAGAGTCGCTCCTGGAGAATAGTTAGTCAACACTCTTACCGTCGTCCCAAATGCATCAAGACTTACAGCTTCTGGAACTCAAGACCGCCATCCCGGTTCTTGATAAACAGATCTAGGTTGATGCACGTCTCGGGTGCCCACTCGCCCACACATGATTTCAGACGGGCGTAGAGGAAAGGGCCGCGAAGATGACATGACCAGTCAAGAGCGCTGTGATACCACCAGCCCATACTGGCATCAAATTCTCCATCCTTATTGCCCATATGTTCGTTGAGGTTGAGCTTAGAGAAGGCCCATGATGCATCGGGCTGCTGCACCAGAGCCACCAGCCAAGAGCCGCGAAGCTCGACTTGCTTCGACGTCAACGAGAAGGCCATTCTATCCTAGGTATTCGAGGCGAAATATGGGAAATTTGAAAATGAAAAAAAGGCAAAAATATAATATGATAGTACAAGATATAAGATAGGAAGGCGTGTTATGGCTAGGATAGTACCGTGGAATTCGCTACCTTCAATCGTTGCCGCACGTCTGAGCTTACTGCCTCCATCTGGACCGCTCCTCGACCAACGCCGACAAGACATAATATACTCCATTTCGGCTCCATATAATGATGCTGTTCTCAGGGGGCGTCTTCTATCATCTGCTCTGCCATGTGTCTCCCGTCTGCGGCCACCTCAGTGCGATGAGCTGTAATACATGCATGTCCATCCCGTGGCGCTCATTGGCCGCTTCACTTCGCCCAACATCCTCTCGTTCACGGGACTCGCTCTGACATGGCCCCACGGCCGAGGAGCCTAAAAACAGAGGGTCTTGAAAACTGGCACCCGCAAATCCAATGGCGGGCACTTTTACCTAATACCCAGCGAACACGACACTTTTTCTCAGAAGCTCTCCTGAGAGCCGTGATGTGGCGGTCGCTGGAAGAGCGCTACGGTTTGATGACGGAATGGTAGATTTGGAAAATGTGGATAGGTGATGCATATAACTCGGGTAGAATATTTGTCTAACCAGCTAGTTCTGTAGGCTTATTGCATATCGTGAAGAGCGTTCTCCAGCTAATGTATTGGTATATGTGTATGATAGGTCATATTTCTCTATGGTATATGTACATACACTGCTTATGAATGTTCCATATTTGAAAATAGTGAAGCTGGTGTTATGATTAAATTGGATTTTCACATGAATCATATAAGAGCAAGTAGAATTTGATAAGTTCCGCCCTCCAGTCAGAATGTTTACTGTACATGTTCACTCACCAAGTTGCAACGAGTCGAAGAGTCTAACATGTGATTGTTGACAAGCTCCACTAAACCAGGCAATGGGATCTTGGTGATACCATGCCCATTGCGTTCGCTGCCTGATGAGACGTAAGATTGCCGAGAATTATCTAGGTTGACAATGTCACCTTGCTGAAGGTCTAGATGACATCTCGGCAGCCCTCCGGCTGTTAGTAGCATGGCCGCTGAATATTTGCTGTTCACGAGTGAAGCAATGATGCCCATGTTCGGAGCCCATTCTCTAAGGAAATAGATTGATTTCAACAAAATCCCGTCCCCTCTATATCTTTACCGCTATACCAGGGCATCACCTAAACTAACAGTATATCGATAACTTCTAGGTACTAGATATTCAATATCTCCAGAGATCACCTCTCATAACACTCCTCGGTGTGCTTATTATGCTCTGGTAATAATTGTCGTACGCACCATCTCAAGTCCTTGTCTCAGCCCAGCGATCCTCTTCCCCGCGTCCTCCACCAAACTCGTCATCTGATTTCCCCTGAAGCGCTTTTGCCGTTTCCACCTCGATGACTCCCTCGGTGTTGGACCCGCCTGCTGGCGTCGACGCGGGGAATACGGCTCTCACTGAAGCAAGGTAGCGGGTCCGGTCGACCCCTTCGATCCCCACTCCCGTCTCTGGTCTCCTTCCGACTCGCCGGTTACTCAGGCCCCCGTTCTACGCGGGAGCGGCTCTGGGGCGAAGCAATGCGTCGCGCCATGTACGCCCCAGGACACGTAGGTAGTTGCCGTCGATCACAAGACCCCTACCCCACTTCCGCCCAAACTACATAAGCAACATGTTGACCAGCAGGAGACAACATCGGAAGGGTTTCGGTGTTGTGCTCTAAAGTCACTATTATCTCGGAGGTGATCTCTTACTACTCTGTAGTTCTAACCAGTTGAATGATAGATTCTGGGCATTGTTACTAGTCCTTAAAAGGGGACGTGCTCGCTCGTCGACTGAGAGGACTCCCTCTTCTCTCTTTCCGAAACTATTAGTTATATCATCGCCAGACATTCCACTTACTCGGGATCTTTCAAGAGTATTATGAGAGGGGGTAAGAAATCCAAATCCAATCCGGTAGAAATGGTAGGGCTGGATGAGGCTCTCAACGTTTGTGTCGGTTGTTTTAATATTAGATCTCAAGGAGGGCAGGGGGTATATACGAAACATGCAGCTATACGGTCTAGGACTGGTCCCGAACTGTATCTAACCAGGTTTGGACTTATTACACGAGTTTAGCGGCCGTAGGCGTTGAAAGAATGGCCCACTTCCCGCCCTCAGCCCTACTCCCAGTCAGAAGCTAAGATTTACTTTGTTGACTCTTCCCTTGCTCTCCTTCCTATTCCTTTCGAATTTGTACCTGTTACTATTTATTACACATAGTATGTCGCAGAGTTATCTGGGGAAGAGAGGAGACAACAGTTATAAGTGAAGCGAAATGAGCTTTATTTTGTTTCGAATAGACCAATCCAAATATCTATCTCACCGACAAGTCCTACACTAGAGGATCTGTCTTGGCTCACAACTCAACTGGCTACCACTACGACCAAACTCATTTCACACCACAATATAATCCCGTACAGGACGATTCGCATTCGCATTATAACTGGTTGGTTATATATAATTTCGCTTGTACCACCATGACCGCAGGAGAAATCCAGCCACCAGACGAGATAATACCGTAGTAGAATGACATATCACATCCTCTACAAACGACTGGCGGTGGCAATGTTTCGCGGTGTAGCATCGATGGAATGAACCTGCATATAGTAGCACTGTTAATCCTCCCGGCCCCCAACGCCTAGAACTGAGCTTCAAAATTCTGCTGCCTCGCTCCCTGCCGCGCTTCCCCACGCTGCTCTTATATATCGAACCTCCCCGTTGGGTTATGTAATTTGAGGACGATCATGTTTTCCTTCTCACATAATACAGTAACTCACTATACATCGCCATCCAGTATGCGATAGAACGTATGGAGTAGTAGAGGAATCATCCAAGGTAACAATGTGATGCCTCCCACCCAGTCACCCCCACTCCCGCCGCCCTCCTCGGGCGGCCACACCGTAACCTACGCCATAAACGGGCTCGTAGTCGTCCTCGCCATAGCCTCCGTCGCGCTGCGCTTCTACACCCGCATATTCACGCGCGCGGGCCTCCGCGCCGACGACTGGCTCATCCTCGCCGCGCTCCTCACGGCCCTCGTCATCACGGCGCTAGTCCTCATCGGCAACACGGTCGACCCGAACGGGCTCGCCATGTCCGAGAACGCGGACCCGGACTACGTGTACACGCCCGCGGACCATACGTACTTGAAGCTGTCGTTCACGTGCTCGGTGCTGTATTTCACGGTGGCGGGCGCGACCAAGCTGGGCATATTGCTCATGTACCACCGCATTTTCGCCGTGAGCACGGCGTTCCGGTACCAGCTGTTCGTGGCGAGCGCGCTGGTGCTCGGGTGGTGGGTGGGCTGCACGGTCGCGGCGCTGCGGAAGTGCGATTCCCTGGAGACGGGGCTGAGGAGCACGCTGAACGACCCGAGGCACTGCTTCAATTTCACCGTGTTCTGGCTTGCGGCCGGGATCTGCGAGCTTGTGCTCGACGCGGCGATTCTGACTATGCCGGTGAGCGTCGTAGTTCGGATGCGGTATACGCTGCGGCAGAAACTGGTTGTTTCGGGCATCTTTTTGCTGGGCGCTTTGTATGTTTCGCTACACCTTTTTTTTGCATTCATGTCTCTTTATTGGGGCTTGCATGCTGACTACCGTTTTAGATCTATAGCATCTGGCATCGCGAAGACCATCCTCGCCTACAACCCGGGAAAGCGGTCTCTCTCGTACGCCAACACCGAAGTATGGACGGCGCTGCACACCAGCATAGCCATCCTCTGCGCCAGCCTGCCCATCTTCAAACCCCTCGTCAGACGTATCGCAAACTCGTATCTCGTTACGAGGATCTCTGGCCTTCTATTCCCCCGGCGAAAACACGAGAGCTCGAGCTCGAGCGGTATTGAAAGCGGGACGGGAAGTGAGAGAAATAGAAACGCGAACGCTGGCCCGCCTTCCGAATTATCCTTCATCGCAACCGACATGGTGCGGGATCTCCTAAAGCGGCGCGATTCGGTGCCCATTAATGAGTTATCTATGGGGCCCATACCGGAACAAGAGCCGGAAAAGAGTGGGCGAGAGCAAGTACCCCAGCTTCCCGCGATCGAGACGGGGGGAGACATAGAATTGGCATTAGACGCCGATTTAGAAGGTCCTTCGCCGCTAAGCTCGACTCGGCGCGGCGAGAGCAGAGGGACGGATTACGGATCGGAAAAGTTACTGTTGAAAAGCTCGCGCGACGTATAAGGGCGTATTGGACCGATGATTGATTGATATTTCTAAGGAATGTATACGAGAAATGCGACCATGTGTGATGATATTAAATAAGATACCCCAGAAGTTAATTGCTAGCTAGTCCTCTAACACCGTTACAACCAGATAAGGTGCTGCCCTTCGTGCGTATATGTGGCGGTGCACATGGATCGTCTCGATACTGGCCTATTATGAGACACCAGCTTCTCACCATTAAGCTTCGCGTCAGGGATTGAGTAGTTACAGGATTCCCTTGGATCTATCTTCATCTATAAGTCAGCCTCTTGGATCTCCTGAGAAGAATTACGGTATTAGACTCGGGGTAAAATGACGATGGAGCCACGTAGGAACACAATCTGCACCTTATCTCATAACGATCTGCCGGGTAGGTGTGTAGGTAGTTACGATATGATTTTTTCGATTAAGCCTGAAGACAGATAACAGATATATGACAATGCTCATTGATTGGCACCATACCCGTGTTGTCAGGGCTTCCCCCCTAACCCTATAGACGCCACCGTCAGCCGTAAAACTAATCCCCTTATCCACCAAAAGCTCTGCAACGGGAACAATCGAGTACAAGCTCTTACAATTCAAACTACGTCTCCAACCTACGCGGATAGGGAACAGAGTGGCCATAGATCTAAACGAACACTACGGGTGTCACTTTAGCTTGCTCGACATGGACGGCTACTACTACGACAGCGACACGTGAAAGTAAGGACCCCACTGGTGTGGAGCTGTTTTTCTGGCTACGGCGACCTGGACATGAACATTGACTCGGATTTGGATGTGAGGGGAAGGGGAAGGAATGGAGAGATATGTTAGGGTCTAAGGTAGGGCTATACGGTTTAGATAGAGGACGCGGGAAACTGGGAGAAGGATAAACGGACGAGAAAGGCTGTGAACTAGGGAGTAAAACGATGAGCGTGGTGGATCTGAAGGAAAAAGAACTATTTAGTAGATACGAGAGTCGCAGTCTGAAGAATGTCGAGTTACCATATAACAGTCCTAGAAACACAGTCAAGTCAAGTCAACGGCGTTCCATATTATCAGCTATGGAGGTATAGTAATCAGCCCTTTAATCGTGGTTGGAAGGTTGTTATATGCCATTGCGTACGCAGCTCTGCTTCTCCGTCGCAGACCACAAGAGCCAAAGGCCGATGGTCACATATCCCTGCTCTGCGCGTGCTGTCCGCGATATGCCGCGCAAACACTCAAGCGACCAGTATTCATAATGTATGACTTGCTTTCAAGACCTGCAATAAGTCATGAACCGTACCAGCCTTGCATAAGATTGCATGTCCATGTTGCAGAGCATATCGATCTGGGACCAGAAACACCGGGTGTATGCCTCATGCAGGTATTACCAGTGCCCTCAATGTACTCGCGATCAAATCAACACCCCCAATCCATATCCATCCCCTTAATAACTATCATGCGCCTGCACTCTCCGGGCCCTCTTATTGCCCCCTTTCTCCCTCTCCCCTCCCGCATCAGCACTCTTGCTACCACCAGTATTTCCCCAAGCCCCGCCACCGCCACCGCGTCCGTGCTTCGGCGCATCGGGGCCAATGACCAGGCCCTTGGTCCCCTTCAACCCCATCTTCCCGACCGTACTTCTCTGCAGTGTGGGCACCTCGGGGGCACCCAGGCCCTCCAGCGCGAACTCGTTTGCCTCGTGTACTAGGCGCGCATTGTCCCAGCCCAGGGGCTTGAGGAAGGCCTTGTAGAAACCCATCCACCCCTGGTACGCTTTCGCCTGGAGCTCGGGGTCCATTCTTGCCGCGATGCGTAGGATATCCTCGCGCGCGCTTAGGTCGGGGTGGGGCGTTTCTTGGAAGATGATGTTTTTGAGCGTCCACTTGGAGTACTGCGTCTCGTGCGAGGTGATGATGAACGTTCCGCGGCCCTCGGCGCCGGCGCGCGCGGTGCGGCCGAGGCGATGGATGTAGGATTCCTTGTCCGAGGGAATGCCCGCTTGGAAGATGTTGGTTACCGAGGGGAAGTCCATGCCGCGCGCGATGACGTCCGTGGCGACGAGGATGCAGCTGTGTGCTTGCCGGAAGTCCTCGGTGATCTTGCTGCGTCGGTTTTGCGTCATGCGCGCGTGTAGGGAGACGACGGGCGGCAGGCCCGGGGAGTTCTGGAGGACCTCTGTGTAGAAATCTACTAGACGCGCTGCGGGCGCGAAGACGATGACCTTGAAGGCGTTGGGGCCGACGAGTGCGAGTTCTTGGCGGAGCGCGCCGAGGAGACCGGCGGCCATGTCGGAGAAGGTGGGGACTACGATAAGCTGTTGAGGAACACGCTCGTGGGTGTTTAGCTCGCCTTCTGCGATGGTGGAGATGGACTTGTAGTCCTTCGATAGGACCAGCTGGGCAACTTTCTTCACATGCTCAGGTACGGTTGCCGAGAAGAGCATGCCCTGCCTCTTACTGGTAGCCTTGTCAGGAAGACATCGAACTATCTTTTTGAGGGAATCCAGAAAGCCCATATCTAGAAGCCTATCAGCCTCGTCCAGGACCAGCGTGTCGAGATTCTGTAGCATGTCAACGACAGAGCTATCTTCCGTGGTGAGATGGTCGTAAAGTCGACCCGGGGTGCCGATCAATAAGTCGCAGCCCTTCATAATGCGTTGCTCTTCCGTCTTCTTGTTCGTACCACCAATGGCAATGCAGACTCTATACTGCTTGAGACGCTGCAGCAGAGCACGTGCCTCATCGGCAATCTGCATGGCAAGCTCCCTCGTGGGTGAGATGACGAGGAGAGAAACACTGCTACCCGGACTAACTTCTCGATGGATCATTCGTTGGATGGCCGGGAGCAAGAATGCGACAGTCTTTCCAGTTCCGGTTTTAGCTTGTGCCAATACGTCTGAGCGATCTTTCAAGAGCGGGTGAATGGTAGCTGCTTGTACCGGGGTCATGTGATCGAACTTGAGATCTTCTGAGATGGTTTGCAATAAGATCGGGTGAATGAGGTTTTCCTTCGCCAACTCCGCGAATGTTGGGGTATCCGTAGGTGTAGGGATACTCAGGGCGGCCTTGGGCGCGTTTGGGGTAGCAGTTCCTGGTGTATTAAACGACGAGGACGCACCAAAATCATCAGAATCATCGATGTTGTCATTGCCTTGGATAGCTCGACCAGGTCCCGAAGATTGCGAAGGATTCAGACCAGATCCACGGTTTTGGTTCCCTCTGCCACGGCCTCTTCTACCTCTACCTCCTCTGCCGCCTCTACCTCGTGAGTGACGAGGCGCATCTGACCGAGTACCTTGTGATTCTTGCATCTTGATGGTGCCTGCTGAGCAGGAATAATATGGTGAAAGAAAAAGAAGTTGATTCTCATATACGAGGGATTATGTGATGAATAATTTTCCTGCTCTAATTTCTTTTATGGATGTTTATGTTGAAAAGTTAACATTATAGCATGGCAGTTGCGGCGTCTCGTAGTTTCTTTTACTTTGTATATAATTGATAATTTCAGGTACGTACCGGCGTACCTGACCGTGCACGTCCCTCATTGGTTCCACACTGTTCAGGCGCTGCCAGCCGGGGTGAGGCCGCGACCGAGACATTGATCCTTTCCGGAAATTTATTTTTTTGGTCCGTGCGTTTTCATTTTCTCACGAATTCTCAACGTCGAGTCTCACTTTCCATCTTTCACTGACCGTTGTTTCCCTCACTATTAGAAGATAGGAGCATATAGCAGCGACGGCAGGTATAGCAACGTAGCAATTCCCTATGCTCGGTCACTACCTCTACTTTTATGCGATCTCTCCTCCTGTTGTCTATTATTGGTCGTGAAGCTGCTCTTATAACGTGGTGACAGTGAGGTATTAATCGTGCCAGCAAGGCAAAGACACAGTGGAATCTTCCCGTCACCTCGGATTGTGTTATATCGCATCTCTATACTGAGCGCCGCATCCACAGCACATTGGCATTGTTTGATTATGCTGTAATTTGCGACCGAAGTCCTAAGCTAACAATCCCTGGATAAGGTGTGAGTTGTTTCTAATTTTGATACCGCTCACTCATTATACTACATGTACTTATACTACTGGTACCACGCGTGTGTGGGTTTGGCTCGCTTGCCTACTACTTCCTAAGCTGATCGGATATTAAATTGGGCTTTTTCGACTGTATACACCATGTCATCTGGCTCTCATTCCATCCGAAGACTGATATTCCTTCACTCTTATACTCTTTAAGAGTGAGGATGCTGCCCCAAGATTCTCTGGATGCACCATTGGGACTCGATTATGAGTTCTTGAAAGGGATGTGTCTTGTTACGTCTCGCGCAAATATTATAAATGGCGGTGGTTGTCAGTATCTAGATGATGTCAGGTTTGTGCTGTACGGCAATTAGTTCAAAATAAGGGGAACATAACACAATCACAACATGTAAAAGACGCCTAAATGAAAGGGAAATAGGTGGCCAGTAGCCACCACAACTTGCTCAGTAAACTATCTAACCCACTAGTCCTACCTATTTGAAGGCACATAACTAGTTCGAAAGTCATCCAGTTCATCCAGCTATTTCCCTTCCAAATTTTTTTTTCTTTTTTTGCTTTTTTTTCTCAACACGTTACCACCTTGGCCTGTCTGCCGATGGGAACGAGAGCAGAGAGGTATTTCCTAAATACAAGGTGCCATTCATTCCAAATATGGACGTGTGCGTGATAGTAGTGAGCCAGTGTCGATTATTCATAGGTACTCGTCGATTAAGTATTAATAGCTCGCTCATGTTCACGGGGCTTTTGATTGCCGTTGTCGGTACCACTTCCAACATGACAGCCATTCGTGACTGGCTATCACATTGCTCATCCGGAGATATGGACCCCTCCTCCAGGATGAAAATCTGTTGCAGTTGAATTCGAAGATACTGCAGTGTATCGTATCAATGCTCCTGCTGTCGAGTCGATGCAGTGCAATAACAATAGTGTAGGTTGAGTAGCCCCAGGACAAGACAGGCGTTCTTCGTTGACCTTGCACCTGCTGCCATGGGTTGGGGAGTTTTTGTGATAGTGCTCGCCAAGCGTCCTAATTCGAGTGCGGAATCTCCAACTCTAGCCTAAGAGTTGGTGAAAAGGGGGTGAGTGATTGGGCGAGCACGAGCACGGGAGAGAACGGCACACTATGAACCGTCAACGTAACAAGATTCCTTCCTCTTCGCAGTCATTCCTCATCATAGGTGCACACCATCCATGCTGCCGAAGAGTTATCTTATGCCGACCACCGCATCTAAGTAGACTAAACGCCAAACGCCGAATTTTGCCCGTTCCTGATGTCGTCCAAACGTCATGTAGCTCGGCCTCATGTCCGTCGAATGCTGAAAGAATCTCCTTCCAGAGATCGAGAAACGATTGGAAAAATCAAGGAACCAACGGAGAAGTCGTAAGGGGTATGTTACAAATCGAGAGAAGAATCCAGAAGAAATATGTACAGTGGAAATGTGACGAAAAAGCCGAGGGGACCCTGCAGATGTCGAGGTTCCGGAACAGGGCCTCGGTGCGTCCGAGTAACTCGGACTTATTGTGGCGCCTGACTCTGGCCTCGTCCACCGCCTCGACCACCATAATTATTATAGCCACGTCCACGGCCTCGGTTACCGCCACGACCGCGACCCGTCCCCCGGTTGTTCTGATACTGGGTAGGCTGAGAGTCGTTGAAATGGCCCCCGCGGCCGCCCTGAGTAGGAGGTCCCCGGTTCTGAGATTGGGGCACGTTGTTCGGATTCTGCCCGGGCTGCTCGCCAAATTGAGACTGGGCGTTAGCGTTCGGGGCCTTGGTGGCGTAAGTGTTGATTGGCCTCGGGATGCTCTCTGGATTGTCGTAAACGTAGAGGCTCTTGTCAATCGTGGCCGGAATCGGCTGGATCTCCGTACCCAAGTCCTTCTCGATGTTGTACAAGTTGAACCTATCGTCCCAGTTGATCAGATTGATGGCCAAGCCAAGATGGCCGTATCGTCCAGAACGGCCGATACGATGCAGATACGTCTCAGCGTTCTTGGGGAAGTCGAAATTGATGACAACGTTCACGGCTTGAATATCGATACCACGGGTGAGAAGATCGGAACAAACCAGATTACGGCAGACGCCGTTGCGGAAGTCATGGAAAACCCGGTTACGCGCGTGCTGCGCCATCTTCGCGTGACTGTAGAAGCATGAATAGCCAAGCTCCGTTATCTTCTTGGCCAGCAGTTCCACACGGTTAGTCGAGTTACAGAAGATAATCGACTGGTTAATCTGCAGCTTCGAGAAGAGAGTGTTCAAGCAGTGAACTTTCTGCTTCTCTTCGACGAAGGCATAGTATTGAGTGATACCCCGAAGCGTGAGTTCGTCCATCAAGTTGATCTCATATGGCCGGTCCATGTTCTTGTCCGAGAAATCCTTGACAGAGAGTGGGAAGGTAGCAGAGAAGAGCATGATCTGCCGATCTTTAGGGTGGAACTGGAGCAATTGCTCAATGACGGGAGTGAATTCGATCGACAGTAGCTTATCAGCTTCGTCCATGATGAACATGGGACATTCGCTCAGGTCAGCAACATTCTTGCCGGCCAAATCGAGAATACGTCCGGGAGTGCCCACTACTATGTGGACGGGATCCTGTAGACGGACGATATCGTCGCGGAGGGTGGTACCTCCGGTGGTGACCATGACATTGATTCCGAGATGCTTTCCGAGAGTCTTGCAGACCTGAGACGTCTGCATAGCGAGTTCTCGTGTCGGTACCAGTATCAAGCATTGGATCTTGTTGACCTTGGGGTTGATGCGCTCTAGAGCGGGTACGACGAAAGCTGCTGTCTTGCCGGTACCGTTCTTGGCTCGGGCCAGGATATCTCGTCCTGTTAGGGCTACGGGAATGGATTCCTCTTGAATGGGGGAGGGTTTTTCAAAGCCAGCTTCAAAGATGCCCATTAGTAGATCTCGTTTCAGGTTGAAGTCCTCCCATTCTAATCCTTTCGTGTTTGTTACATCCTATATACGAAATTAGCTTGCCTCTCGTCCTCCCAAGTATTTCAAGTACAAACCTCGGTTTGTTGTCTTTTGTCTCTGGCGGGGATGTTTAGGCTCTTTTTCCAGTCGTCGTTCTGAGGGGTATCATTGAGGGTCGAAGCCCGAAGTTTCGCTGCTAAGTTGTCCGTCATTATATCTGTAAGGTTCCGCACGCCTAATTGCGGACCAATTTGAGGATTTTACTTCGGGAAGCTTTGAGGAATTCACGAGATAGTGATCGAGTTTACGTGGGCTATGTACCGAAAGGTGATACGCAAGGAGAGAGTGCGATTGTATGAGAGAAGCTCTATAGTGCGTAGGCAATCATGTGCGTCGTGAGGTGCCAATCGGATTTAGGTTAGGTATGGGAGCTCTTTGCCGGTACGCAGGACCGCTGTATGTGTGCTCGTGTAATAGGTCGAGAAAGTCTCGGCTCTTTTCCCGCCGTCCAAGATGTGGGTATCTTGACGGACTCAACGACCCTAAAAGAACGAGACTTGGTCAGTTTCAAAATCGGTAAAATCTCAAACTCATCCACGAAAGACGGCTGAGTATAGCAAAAAACGAGCGGCGCAAACTAGGAAGTCTATTCTATCACAAAACTAGGCACCAATGGGATGCCTCTCATCAAGATCCAGACGAAGATCGAAGACAGGTTCTGAGGAATCGACGCCAAAAATCTAAGAGCCACGACTGCCCTGCTAATAGGCATATAGACAGACGTACCTTTGCCAGCTTTTAATTCCTATAGCCAGAAAAACTGACTCAAGGTAATATTTAGGAGAACGATGCTTGACCGCCTAGAGCGCACAAGGCAAAGTTGGTATGTGGGAGATTCGGAAGTCTTCTGATTACGGATTGCGACGAGAGACGAGAGACGGGAGGTGGATGACGGTGAAGAAGGGGAGGACGCGGTCGCGTAATCACAAGGTGGAGGAGGATTAAGATCGGTTATTTTTTATTTGCTGGAACGGTTCCCGAAGGTATGTTTCGCAAGGGAGATTTTTTGGCTGAGCTCAAAGTCCTTCCGACTTGGAGTAAAGGGAGTGGGAGTGGAGGTGGTCGAGCAGGGTAAGGTTGCAGTGCAGGGTGCAATACGCTTAACAATACTCAGCGGAAATTCGTGGAGGGTGAATGGTTAAGTTGAGAGATATTGGTAGAAGGGAGTTGCCTTGCGGAATGACGAAATGGTCGGTTTTCCTTGTGTAAAAAGTTGTTGATTCTTGATCTTATGTGATGCGCCCACCAATTTGTTTTTGCTCAGTTTCAGTCAAACAGAGAAATGTTGGAACGGCAGTGCATGGACAGGGCCGAGAGCTCCACTTAGCTTGCACCAGCCACAAAAGGCAGCGGTCCGGCATTGTCCCGTGACAAAGAGCGGGTCTCACAGGGTTGACCCCGCTGAGTTGAGGCTGAAGGACATGGAATCGCACGTTTCTCCAACTGTCTCCTCCTTATTTGTACTACCTCAATAGCATGTGGCCTGCAACTGTCAATTACGTCCTTTGAGTTAGCGCTAACCTTATAGAGAATACAGTGACTATAACGGTCTGACCCGTTTAAACTCAAAGGGCCATATCGGTCGTCGGTGAATGAGGTCGGTTTTGAGCGGGTTTGAGCCATTTCAAACGTACAGCCAGCGTCACCTGTCAAAGCAAAGCGACTGCTTTCATTACGCATTCCATTTCCACCACCTATATTTTACAACTTATTAGAAACAGCTCCCCCTTCCGTCAATTACTAGCCATGAAGCCTTCTTCGAGGGGCTTCACGAGCAATGTCACTCTCCTGTAGACCATGATTCTCAAGAAGTCAACTATCGCCCTCTGCTCCGGCACTAATCTCCCCTCCTTCTTTTCGTCGCCGCAACCCTGTTACGGCATAACGTCATCATGCAATTCGAGCACACGATGGCTTCGATGTCCAGAGCACGGTCGTACCGTTCCTGGGCGACAGCGGAGCTACGCCACTGTTTCCGACGGACCTAAGAAATCAGATTCATCTTCTGATTCGCATACCTGGCCTTCGTCGCCACAACCGACACCCTACGAGATATTCGGCCAGCATAAGAGCGCACCTTATAGCAAGGCTAAGTTTTACAAACTCGTAAAGGTCTACCACCCAGATAGACACCGTCATGCGCCCAGCCATCCGCTGTCGCATTCAACCCGAGTCGAGCGGTACCGGATGGTCGTCGCCGCGAACCAGATTCTTAGTGATCCGACCAAGCGAAGAGCATACGACCTTTACGGCTCCGGATGGGGCGGAGTGCAGAGCATGGAAAATATGTACCGGACTGCGGATCGCTCATGGCGAGACGTACCGGGAAATCCGAGCATGAACGCCACATGGGAAGACTGGGAGCGATGGTACCAAGAGCGGGATGGCACTAAGAAGGAGCAGCAGAATCCCGTGTACATGTCCAACCAACTATTCGCTGGTGTTTTATGCCTCTTCGTAGTGCTCGGGAGTCTCGGTCAGGCACGACGGGCAACCACGAACACGATGAGCATCGTAGAGATGAGAGAACAGAGTCACGCAGCTATCAGCGAGGATATGAGAATGCGACGAAGCCAACAGGCGGCCCTCAATCGTGAAGAGAGAGTCGAGAACTTCTTACGGCAAAGAGACAGCTGGGCTTTGGTATCGCCGTCAAGTCCGCACGCAGAAGCAACTTCTGGAGGGAAGTAGAATCGGGTCCTCCATTCTATATCTTGGACGTCGTTATTAGATACGAGGTTTATAAATATGGCCTATGGGTCATAGAGGCAACATTTGCTGCATTACCGGGCCTCATTGACCTACCGTCATAATACACTCCGTTAAATTCCCACACGATGTCTCGTCTATATATCTTAGTAACGCAACACGTCATGATTCTTTACTTTCTGTTGGCACGTGCTAAGACGCGTAAGAAAAGATCACAGCGCTCTAGTCAAGCCGACGGTGATATTTGATGAAGAAAGATACGGGAGCTCGTCCAGAAATTCTTCCTAATCAAATAATAATATTGGACGGTACGGTAAAATCATCACAAGATAGCATTAGCTAGGTCCTGAATCCAAGTAACCACCCCCTTAAGGCGCGGCTACCAACCGAAACTTAAGTTCGTGATCATCATCAACCTTCCCACCGACCTCCTTCCCAACTAGACTCGGATCGTCCGTGAAAAACGCAATATCAACTCTACTCGCCCCATCCCCCCCGTCGAGCGTCACCACAGCACCCGAACTCCTCGGCGCATCAAGCTTCCACTCGCCCGTCGCCTTCTTCCCTTCAAGCAGAACATCATAAACCCCCCTCGCACTCCCCACGCTCCCTTCCCCCCCTAACCTCACATGTACGCTCGCCACACCCACCACACCCGTAGGATGTCTCCCAAACGCAGGCGTATACGGGACCCGCAACTCCCGCGCCGTAACATCCAAGCACCAAAACGGCACCGTCCCCGGCTCAACCGGCCCCCCATCATCGCCCGCGTCCTTGGGAAACGCAACCGCCCACTTGAGCACGACCCCATCAGGCCGCGTCCGGCCGCCGCGCACCAGGTCGCCGTACACGAACCCGGTGTTCGCGGCGCGCACTCTGTGCTGGATTTCGCGGAACGCTTTCTCTTGCCTGAGCTCCCCTCCTTGCACCTCCTCCACCCCGGACTCCTGGGCTAAAGGTAGCGTCACGGCCCAATCCACGACCGTGCCCTCGGCCTTCTTGCCCCACTGGTGCGCGGCGCGGCGCGCGGGGTCGACGCCCGGCACGAAGGCGATGAACTCGAGGTACGAGCCGTCGGCGAGCAGCACGAGGGTGTTTTCGGTCAGGCCGTCGGCGTGGCGGCCGCCGGGGTAGAAGTGGAAGAGGGCCGCGAACCAGGGGGGCGGGGCTGTGAGGAAGGAGTGGGGGATTAAGATCACGATGTGATCGACGAGCGGGGTGGTCGGTGATGGCATTTTGGGGCGCTTGGATTTGGGGTTATTCTTGTAGTAATTGGTAAGCCTATCAGTACCGGTTGGAGGGTTCCGATGTTTTGGTTTTATGCGGCGCCCGGCGATGTCGTGCTCGGTCCGCCAAGATTGCGTGAGTCACCGGTTGTCGGCCGCCAGTCGGATTTTGTGAGTAATATTTAGGGGTATCTCATCGTGACAGATTACGTTTATGTAATAATAAATATAAATCTAATTATGATTGCTCATATTCGGGATTATATCCTCCTCCAGCACGCGCTTCATGACCCTCTCGGCTTCCTTGGGGTCGATTCTCTCATCCGCACCTAGCCGGATCATTCGACCAACCAGGAACATCAGCTTGCCCTGGGGATACTGCTTGTAGTCTACGAATTGCTTCAAGACGTCGTCTTGCCCTTCCGCCGCAGCGTATGCGAGCTCGACATATTCGTCTTCATCGAGCTCATTGAACCACAAGTTCTCCTCGTCAAGCACAGCGTCTATTGTAGCATACTCATCGGGGATCCTCCGACGGAAGACGGCCCATAGCAGCTCCTTCGCTACCTTTCCAGTGATCTTGCGCTGATACAGGTAAAACAAGATATCGCTCAGATGTCTAGCAGGCACACGATCGCACTGGCCGTCTTCTGTAAACCCTAGGTCCTGCGTAGGATCATCACTGCGATCCGACGTTAGGCGATCTAACTCATGTAAAGTCCAATTAGCAGCAAGTTGGTATCCGGGCAAGTACTCGGGCGAGTTTGCATCTGGTCCGAATCTCTTAGTGAGAAGATCGACGACATTCCAGAAAAACTCAATTCGCTTGCCTCCGTCAAGCACCACCAATGACAAGGCATCCTTAGGAGTAAGTCCGAACCGTCTAATAAGCTCGTCAACTTCGGCGTCGGGGAGTTCGCCCAGAGTCCCGCGAAGATGATTGACTAGGTCTTCGCCGATAATGACAGGTCCCAGGTCAGGATCAGGCATATATCTATAGTCAACCTCGCCTTCCTTGCCGCGTAGCCGACGAGTCTCGGTTGACCCGATAGACCAACCACGAGTCTCGCTTTCTACGATACCACCAGACTCTAGAACAGCTATCTGCCTATCTCGTTCAGCAATGATAGCGTCCTCGACGGCCTTGAAGCTGCTCAAGTTCTTGATTTCGGTTCGCTGGCCAAGCGGCGCCGAAGGATCATCACTTCTTCGGACGGACACGTTGACATCTGCACGTAATCCTCCAGCCTCCATGCCCGAGACACACGAATCAGCGGCATTTAGGAGCGCCTGGACTTTCCTGACGAATGCGGCAGCAGTGGCAGGATGATGAATATCAGGTAGAGTAATAATCTCAATCAGGGGTACACCAACTCGATTGAAGTCAATCCAATGTACCTCACCGGGTTGTGCTAGAGTCTTGGCTGTATCTTGCTCCATCTGAATTTGCTTTATCCCGATTGAGACGCCATCACCGTCTTCTGCTGCAATCCCGTCCCTAGCCTGTAATGTAATCTTGCCGTCGCGTGCAAATGGCTCATAGTATTGCGTGATTTGGTACCCCGAAGGTTGATCCCAATGAAAATAATGCTTCCTATCGAATCTGCTCACGGTCTGTATGTCACAGTTGAGCGCTAAGGCAGCTCTCAAGGCGGGAATTAAGGTCTCTTTCTGGAAGATAGGCTGGCTACCGGGCGTAGCCAAATCGAAGAAAGCGACATGGGAATTCGGTTCATCGTTAAAGGAGGTGGTAGCGGGCGAGAAGAGCTTCTTCGCAGTGTTTAACTGGGCGTGTATCTCGATTCCCACGGTAAGCTCCCAACCATCGACAACTTGATTATTTGCGTTCTTTTTCTTCTTCTTGCCTAGTGCCTTCTGCTTCTTGGCCTCATCCTTTAATTGTTTCCTTAGAGGGACATGAATTGGAGACGACGCATTGGCTAGACCCAGAGTCGAGCTAGTCTCAGTATGGGTCGATCGGGCTTGGGAAGACCATGGTGTTGTCGTCGACCGAATGGTACTTCGGATGGTTATAGGAGGGCTTCGTGGATGTGATCTTAAACAACCTCGTGCAGAGACTTGACCATTGAGTAGATATCTACTAAGAGTGGTCACTCTGAATCGTGGCATGCCGAACTACTCAGGCGACGACAGGTCTATGCATAGAGGTGAGTTATCGCTAGTTCAAAATTCCAGCTCAAAAAGCTCCAGTCATTCTGTCAGGCGCGGCTTATCGCTATACCATGTGCATAAGATAAGGCCGATAAGGGTCCAAGCTCGACTGGAGTAACACTACGACGGCGGGGGATCAAGACCCTTGCTTCCCTCATGAAACTCGGTTATCAGCAGTGCCAGGGTACTAACCGCTTTGGATATTGGACGTTAGACGGCAAGAGAGCTCCACTAAAAAGCCGACCCAGATCTACGGGTACCATGTACCAGGGTTAGCAAGGGTATTGCTTTTTGTCTCTCCTCCCGTCATTCAGTACGAACTTCTAATCTTCAACATCTCCAACCCGTCCCAGAAAATTGGGAGATATCGACAACAATATCCAAATTCGGAAACAGATAAATGTATGCGAAATAGAGATATCCATTCTAGGCTATTCGAATAAAATTAAGGGACAGCGAGTGCTGGCTCATCACCGTACGCCCGTACGCCATGTGGCCTACATCACTATCCAGATTTCACTCGTCACTCATGTCACCCAAACAACTCGATTGAGCGACCAATCATACACCGAGCCAGATCCGGACACACCCATACGACCGACCAGTTATTGGGGGTTTATTGGGGGAACTCCCCGTCGTCGTTTGGAATAGTAGTGCCGCGTCGGCTGATCAACCCACCAACTTTCAAAAACCAGTGCCATAACCTGGGCACCATGACGGGCTGAGCGACAGCATCCTTTATCGGACACCCTGTTCACCCGTCAGATTCCACCCCTCCTGAATCTTTTCTTATTTAATATCGACCCAAGCGTCTCATAGGACCACATACACACCCCTCGCGTACGTTCGTCGTGGTGTGCTTCCTGTCGCCGCAGACATCCATAGATATCCATCATGGTCGTCTCTTGTTGTCGCACCTTGCATTCTTCCGTTCTACGCCAGCCACATGTCCTTCGACTGGGCACTTATACCTAGGTAGCTTCTTGATAAGTAGTATTGTTAATTGGATTTTTCGTTACCAGTTTAGCTCGGATAGTTGTTCCTCTTCCGTTCGTCAAGCCAATATCAACTAGTGTGTATATCTACGTTTTCATGGACGGTTACCTGCAGCCCAACATTGCGAGGTATGCGTGTTTCACGCTGTGTCCGCTTCTCTTATCTTCTCTTCTTCCTCTAGGGTAAAAAATGCCTTGAGCCCTTTTTTTCGTTGAGAGCTTTTCAATTTTCAAAAGCTAGATCCTAAGTCCCTGCTGATGTCGTCCCCAAGACATAATCGTTCTTCCTCCGTCCCGGCCGCCATCGATCGAGGTGTCCCTTGGCAATTTGCTGAGCACGACATGGCTGACGGTCAGGATCACATTCAAAGGGACCTCCCTAACTATCCATATGCTCCACCTCCGAGGAGGAGAAGCTTACCAAGACGTAGTAACACAGACGTCAAACACTACGAGCCAAGCGTAAAATACGGCTCCAGTCATCATCCAAACAAAACCCATAGGAGATTTTCTAGTGTTTTGAACGCGTCTGATCCCATATTGGGCCCTGGCGATCCGAACACAGCAGCGCCAAACCTGACCGAAGAGCCAGGCGAAATTCAACCAGGAACCGGCTTTATCGCCGAAGATCCGGATCAGTACGACACCGCATTGGAGGACGAATCTATTGTGCAAACGCCTTCGGTCGCGTCAACAGGCCTGGCTACTGTCTCTCCGAGTTCCCGCGGATCAAGCGCCTCGGGTGCAAGTATCTCAACAGTTACAGAAGCTCCTTTTATGAATAAGGACAACACAGGGAAGACGACCGTCAAAAGAAAGAAGATCCCCGGAAAGAAACCCAACGCTTTCAACTTTCTCGATTCGGATTCCCCCATTATAACCGCAGAAAGCATTCGCAGGTCAATGGAAGAAGCTTCTCGTCGATCACCAAACTCTCTCCAGGGCCAATCACCGTCAACTCGTAGTACATCCACGGTATCAAACGGCTTTAGAGATGATACCTCAGAAAATATGGGCGAGCACGAAACCGATAGGAGCACAAGCCCAGAGCGTGGCCCTGAGATCCCGCATGAGAATCATCCTCCACCTAATATCGGGCCACGGAGGCCAGCAGCGCAGAATAGGAAACGAAGCTACGAGTTCCCGGAGGGGCCAAGAGGAACCCCTGAACATCAACATATTCCACATATTCCACCAAGCGATCACATGCTACGAGACCCCAATCGAGGCAGACCGCCGCCTCCACCGCCGAGACCTGAAAGATTACCCCTAACTGGTTACCAATTGCTTGCTTCAAGAATATCCACATCCTCATCAAACCACGCTGAGCCGGCTCTCCGACCCATATATCGCAGATTCGAGACGTTGAACCATAGGTTATTATTATACCTTCAAGATGAGATCTGTGAACTCGAAGAGCAGCTTCATCGACTCGACGCGGCGGACACGCAGGCTCGACGTCTGCCGAATTGCTTCTTCCCGGCGTCAAGAAGGGCCGAGTGTATGGCCGGAGGCGAGCTCCACTGGCATAAGACCGATCTGCTCGGCAAGATTGCGTTCAAACTAGAACAGTACAGTAAGACTCACTTTCTTGCCAACCTCTCTTGACGCAATGTGCCCTGCTTACATGGACCGTTCTTAGATCGTATACTGTCTTCGTTTAGGGAGACGCAAAGAATGCCAGCTCCAATTTTGGAAGACGTACACGAATATCGCAGCTACCTTGCGACCCAGAGTCCTATCGCCGAGGTCGAGACCCGATTCCTGGACGCTGTAGATGATCTGGTATGCGTGAGCGATGAGTACCAGGACGTCGTTGAAGAGGAAGCCATCGCCACTCCAATGCCAATGCCAATGCCTCATCCTGAATTCGCAATGCCTGAGCCTCGAGCCATATCCCCTATCAGATCCCGACCTGTCTCCCCTTACCGACAGCAAGAAACGGGTACGGAGACTGTCATTAGCGTGTATGAGGAGACACCGATTATTCCATTGTCCATTGCCGTCACCGTGGCCGTCATCCTTCCGATTTTGACATTCTTGATCATACCGGGCTACCCAGGCAGGTTGACGGTAGTTTTCCTAGTTGGCCTCAGCATCTTGGGAGCTCTGATCCAGGGACATATCGTTGCTGTTCGTACCTGGGAGCTCCTTACGGTCGGTGGCCTCTACGGCGCTGTGATGGCTGTCATTGCGGGAATCGTGTGATCACCATCATATCCATATGGGATGTTCGGGACATCTTAATGTCTAATTTCAAAATACCCACCATCGAGCCTTCAACTCTCCTTCATTCGGCTCTTTCTATTTTACTGGCGTTTAGGGGATTCGGGGTAATTAAAGGTCGGTGCGGCTGTCCAAACAGATAGATTCGGCGGTTACCGATCGCCCAGGCAGGTATACCAGTGCCCCAAACCCCTTGAGGGCGTACTTGTGTAAGAACATTGAACATGTAGATCGGGATTTCTTACATCGGGTGTAGCATACAGAGGCAGGCATCTTGGGCAAGGATTCTAGGACGTTCGTTATACTACAGGGAGATGCAAATCATTTGTCATGGATTTAATCGGGATAAGGAGATTTCACCTTTTGAGCTGATACTGCTGAAACTATTTATCGTTTGGTCCGTATCTTCGCGGACTTGCTAAGTACACAGTACTATTTCTGAATCACGTTGGTTAGTCGAACCACTCTAGTCGGTATCACAACCCACCACCTCATCCTCATCACCGACCCCAAACGCCACAATCCCACCAAATTCCCACTTATCACCCACTCTTTCTCCCCCTTTTCAAAAATTCGTATACCCCTCCCCGCAAGGCCCCGCGATATTCCCCGTGCTCCGAAACGCGGGATCCTTATCGGGCCCATACGTCAGGCCGCTAAAGGTCCCGCGGGGACACGCAGGGGATTCGTTAGAGCCGGTGCCCGCGGTCAGGTTCGTGGCCACGCTTACTACGCACCCCTCGTAGAAGTACCACCACGCTTGCACGCAGTTGGTAGCGTTGAAGTAGCAGGTCTCGCAGCAGGATTGCGCGGATGTGCCACGTGAGTCGGAGAGCGGGTACAGCGTGTTTTGTTGCGCCAGGGAGTTGGTCGCGTTGGCGTCGCCGTACTGGGGGGTTGTTAGTTGGGGGCGGGATAGGGCTCGGAGGCGCGGGTTGGGAGATAGGAAGGAGAGAAAGGAAAGGAAAGGAAAGGGGGAGACGGCTTACTGCTGGGCCTAGGTTGTCGATCATGTTGGCGCAGGGGTATACCGACGTCATCACGGTGGCCACGCTCTCGGTCGCTGTTGAAGTCACGACGACGCTCGTCGTCTCGGAGATCACGGTTGTGGTGACCGGAGGGCAGTCATCGGGTGCGAAGTCGACGACGGCGGGGCGCGCCCGGAATGTGCTTATATCCGGGGCCCCTGTTTTCTCTGGGGAGCCGGAAAGGAATTTATAGAATGTTCTGTTCTGGTCTCAGTCTGGAGCCTGCACTTTTTCTTATAGACTTACGTTTCCCCGACGGTCACGGTCGTGGCGGTTGTGGCTGTACTGGAGCGGATGGTTAGCTATGGTATGTTCTGCTCATTGGGATTGTCACTTTCTCGTCTTACATCTTTGTTTGCGAGGTTTGGGTTACGTTTGAAGGGCAATCATCCCGTTTGTCGGGGCTTGCGCCGGCCGTGGAAGCCAAAAATAGCAGACTTATGATATTGCGTGCACGCATCTTTCCTAATCGCCAAGCCCACGAAGAGGGTTTTCCTTGGGGATAGAACAAATTTAAAATATTTGAGATAGCTATGTTTCTTGGGACGGTACAAAACATCGGAAGACATTTATATCAATCTAAAAAATAGCCATCCCGCAGGTCTAGAACGGCTCTGTACGTCCGTATGCAAGGTGACATAACGGCTGCCGAAGTTCACACGATCGGCACGCTTGTGCGCGTGATAGGTAGCGAGCCAATCGAATATACCCCCCGTCGCCAGATATAGCTACCTTGGGGAACATTGACGCGCAGTTGCGAGATCCGATGCGAGGGGCCTCGTGTTCGCGCTGCAATGGGTGTCTTCTCATTCTCGCATACCACACTATAATTGATTGATTTGCGATGGATTATGGGTCTCCCGTTGTTTTAAATAGGAGGTGTGCCCACTTCTCGATATTCTAAGGGATTATTACTACTCACGAGATAACATATTAAGATATTGCTCTGGATCCTCGATAACCGATAATTCCTACGCTGGTAGGAGTAAGTGAAATAGAGAGAGCAGAACTAATCAGTACAAGTAGTGATGATGGCAATGAGCGAACCGGAAGTAAGTCAGTATCTAGTTGGCCAACAGCTTCATGGTTTCACATATAACGAGACTATCAAGCTCAGTTTCGTTCCCAAGAGACTTAATGATCTAATTATTTCTTAAATGGTGAACTGTCGACGGTGTTTTATTGAGTCTATCCGTGAGTCTCATTGAATATGTGATGCGCTACACACTCATTAGTTTAATAACTAAATTACAAACTTATTTATATAGTTACCTTGCCATCTACGCAGTTTCTTATATAGCGTTGACAATATTATGAGTCTTTATTGGGAGATACAAGGTATAATTGTGTGAATATCTGGTAACCCAGACAAGGTGGTACACTAAGAGACGAGTATGGCTCGGCCGGTTTTCTTATTAAATTGTTATGAGTAGGACTTATGATATGGTGTTCAAAGAGTAGGTCTCATGCAATGAAACTCTTTCGATCGTGACTTAGTTGGCTTGCGGCCAATTTGCAGCATCCCGTCTCATTGTGGAATGTCCCTGCTTGGTTGCAATGATGATGATATATACCTACTAGTCTGAACTACGAACTATGATTTACATTATGCGACTTCTTTGATTCAATAAACGACTGTTCAAGTTCATTGAAAGATGTTCAGTGGATCATTTATTGGATGCTCGGTGTTCGTGACGGCTTTCTCATATTGTGGAGGAAAGGGGGCGACTCAAGGTCCTTGACCCGATAAAACCGTCTTTGATTAGTTTTTCCACTTATGAGATACAAACATATGTTGTCGCATGGAAGAGGAAGTTGTTATACTGTTTTTGCATTGATATCGTTTCAGTCATACGCTGCGCCACCAACCAACTTCGTTACCTCTCAGCCGCTCCATATCCTTGTAGGCTCCCTCTATTAGACGATATCATGACTCAAAACGATATAAAATGAGAGACAACTCGCCTTGGGGTGATTAGGGAATTATTCTATCAAGTATGTTATCTATCTAGGTTGATTCCTGGTTATACACAACACTTAAGCACGGCCACGGGTAAAGAACTGCGATACTTAACGAGACAACCAACAGTCCTATAACGATTGTGCGATAGATATCGCAAGCACCCAATAAATTAAGCAATAGAAGGCGATCTCCAACTTATTTGTTCAAACTTTGGTGCAGTGAATCATAAGAGACGCTACAAAACCGAAAGGTTCGGCGTATCGGGTCTGACCTTGCATATAGTCCGGCGTGCCGTATCCGATTCGCGGGGCAATATCGGAATATGACAGCTCAGCCCACGGTCGTGGCCTGCCTCACAGCTTAGGCTGACTTTGCAGGCCTCCTCATCCGCGAACCAATTTGTATTACATTTAATTCAGCTTTGCCCGCGTCCCAAAAACTTGGTCTCACTCTTCTTTATTCATATTTCTATTGACCTAGTTATTTGTTCGGATACAATAACTCTAGGATTCTACATTTCAATTCCGACACGATGGCGCAAGGGAAGGGACCCCGACGATTCCGATGCGATTGTGCATTGACTTTTGAGAATGCGCAGGCCGTCGGGGAACATATCAAGGAGACGGGGCATATGAAGGCCCGATGGTGCATGCTTTGCTTCCAACTATTCAGCAAGAAAGAGAACCTTGAACAACACAGAAGGACTGCAAAGAAACACAAGAACGACCCGACTATCCCGTCAGAAGCGCCGGTCCTGCCTAAGACCAACGCCCCGAAGAATAAGCCTCAAGCTAAGCCTGTTAAACCTGTTAAGACTGTTGCTGCCTCGGGCGTGCCCGTCGCTGCCTCAAGTAAGGCTGTGGTACCAGTCGAGGCTTCCCAGGCCCCCAAAGCTGCCAAAGCTCCCAAGGCAACCGGGACCGTGAAGGGGGAGAAGAAAGTGCCCAAGCCTGTTGCTAAAGGTCAGTAGTCCCCAAAGTTACTTCTTACATTCTTTTATCCACAGCTACAGCTAATTCAATTCTTAGTAGTCAATCCGATTGTTCTCACCACTATACTACCTATACAAAAGCAACCAACGGTCATCGCAATGCCCAGAGAGCCTGCTCTAGTGGTGGTCGCGGACCCCATTACTATTGCTTATCCATGGGCATCGGGGCAGCAAGACCCTGACTTGGCCATGTCCCTGGTCGCTCGTTGCCATGAGGAGAGTTGCCTACTGTCGCATGGCTATTACACAGGCAACCAGAAGCGCGTGAGGTTCAACATCAAGAAGTTCCTTCCGACCCCACCGAGGATCTATGGTGTGCCTAAGCGAAAGGCTATCGCTGTCGACTGCGAGATGGTTGGCGTAGCGAACGGAAGGGACGAGCTTGCCCGCGTTTGTGCCGTCGACATGATCACGAGAGAAGTTCTTATTGATTCCTTGGTGGTGCCTACCGAGGTTGTTAAGGACTGGCGCACTAAGTATAGCGGCGTCACCGCGGCCAAGATGAATGAAGCTAGAGCTAACGGCAAAGCTTTGGACGGATGGCCAGTCGCGAGAGCGAAGCTTTTCGAATTCGCCGATGAGGACACTGTACTAGTGGGCCATTCGCTCAACCACGACTTGAAGGTCTTGCATATCTCTCACAAGCAAGTCGTCGACTCCGGGGTGCTAGTTGCAGAAGCTGTCTTCGGCACGGGCAGGAGACTACTTCGCCAATGGGGCCTCAAGGCATGCAGCCAAGAGCTTCTAGGAATCGCAATCCAGTCTTCTAAGAACGGTCACGACTGCATGGAGGACACCCTTGCTTCGAGGGAGGTGGTTCTGTGGTGTATCAAGGAACGCAAGAAGCTAGTCGCATGGGCCGAGCAAGCCCTCATTGATTTCGAAATCGAGAGAAAGGAGAGAGCGGAACGTCAAAAGGCACAGGCTAAGGCCCAGGCCGAGAAGCAAAAGAAGCTCCAGGAACAGATCGATGAACAAAAACGGCTGCGGGAACAGCAGATGGCCTATGACGACGAGAACGGTTACGCTTATAGCCGGAACGACTACAGTTACGGTGAAGTTGAGCGAATGACTTGGGAAGAATACCTTGACGCTTGTGAGCTGCCTCCCGGGTACGATCCAAGCAGTTGGGACTAAAGGGAGTCGGGTCGCGGTGGGTCTAATATTGTAAGCGTAGCGTATAGAGCATCGTTCATGGCGTTCCGTAGAAGTGGAGGGAATTCGAATGCTTTAGCTCGTCATAGACTACTTAGTTATCGTTCTTCTGTTCCGAAAACCGAGTTCGAAGCGTAAGATTGCCTTATATCCGTCGTGTTCGCCAAGATAGCTGACAACTCGTCCGCTAAGGACTATCCCCCTATTTCGTGAACCCCTATTGTATAATATAACCGCGAACGCTCTGTATCAATACACCAAGTTATTTTACACCTAGCATAACTAATTATATCTATTAAAACGGTAATAGTTTGAGGTGATCTCCCGGGGAGAGTGTGGCCTCATCTGTATACTCACCTTTTTCGCCTCCGCCTCCCCACCCTCATCCTCCTCATCCCAAGTAACCGAGGGCTCGCGGTCCCTTATCTCCGCCGCAACACCATATACCTGCCTCGCCATATCCCTTAACGAAAAATTAAGCGCCTCAATCCCGATGTCGATCATATAGTACTTGGACGACGAGTGCAACACGGGTGCCGCGGATACCCGTATGCTGTGGTACGTCATCTCGAATCCTTCCGCGACCGACGGCTCGAATAAGTTCTCCATGTGTCCGAAACTGATCACGTCAAGATCGAGATCGTAGTCGATGTCGCTAGCGGAAAACGCTATATCGAAACCGCCTAGCGTGCCGACCATCACGGCGACCCGCTCGTCGTCTTCTTCGCGCTGGAATATCAGGGCCAGCGAGAGTTGCGCTGGTCTCCTGCGGACGGGGAACACTAGTGGCCATTTCTCCGGGACCCAGTCTCTGGCCGAAGTCCTCGTCGTGAAAGGCGTAGCGTTGTTACATAGCTCCGAAACTAAGAGACAGACTAGCTTGTACACAGCCGGAGACGGACCCGTCCGCAGTTGCACGTAGTGGTGCAAAAAGGCGCCCTCGGGTGACGGCGCCTGCGGATTCTGCCGGACGTAAATCGTCTGCAGGCGCCCGCGCTGGTGGACGCTGGCAAACTGCCCTACACGGACACGCGCGTACTGCTCGTCGCTGTCTGAGAGCTTCTGCAGGTAGATTGCGAGGAACGTCATGTCCTTGTAGTCTGGCGGGACCGGACAGTCGATGGCGGCTACGTACAAGCCGCCTTCGCCGCGCGGTGATAGATGGAGGTCGATTTTCAGTCCGCGGTTTGTTAGCGTGTAAGGCGCACGCGGCTCCCAGTCGTGGTATGGTATTATGCTGTTTGAGTATAAGAAGCAGGACGGCGCTGGCGCAAGGAGGCCCGAAATTGCGTCCGGCGGCTTGGCTAGATCGACCCATGCGAATAAGGATTGGTCATCGGATTGTTTCATTATTTCCTCCTGAAGGCGTATGAACTATCACATTCAGCGTGTTGGCATATTCCCAAAAACTGAAGAGTTCTGGTTTTCGCCAACCCTAGAGCTACAAGGGGACATACTATAGAAACAGACAGGCGTCAGTCTAATTAAGGGGTGAGAAGGAAGCGACATGTTTTTACACACCTGCTTTTTCTTTACCCTCACCGTACAGCATCGGCATGTTGACGGAAAAGATACCCATTAGACAATACGCCGTATCCTCCGGCCGTGTCGTCTCTCTTTTTGCCGCCCACGACATCCGTTTGGCAATGCTCTCAGAGCTTATCGGGAGTTCTCCGAGCAGAATCTTCACATCGATACCCGTGATATCGGCCAGAAGCGCGCAGAGGAATTTCTTCTGGCCGATATGGATCCAATTGCCGGAGAAGAATATTACTTCCGAAGGTGCTAGAAGCTCTTGTAATGTAAAGCCACGAGTGAACCACCTGCTTCTGGCGAAGTCTGCATTCGCTTCTGCTGTGCCAAGTTTGTCCGGCGCGTCGAGTAGAAACGCGTAACAGATATCTGCGTCCCGGTACCAGGCGAACATCGAGTTGATGGCCTCTGACAGCTCAGCGCTGCTGCGCTTGTCTATGCAGCACGAGTCGATCCAGATGTAGTCGTAGTTATCGACGGCAGCCTGGACGCACGCGCCGAGCAGTTTCGACAGCGACGCGAGTGCCGCAGGAGTCTTGGTCGATCCATCGTTTGCTTTGCCGCTCTCAATATCGTCGAATGTTATTTCATCGGCCTCCCAAAGGTGTGAGAGGATGGCGTACTTAGGTACCTCGTTGGGCCTTTTGTCCACGAGCCTTAATATTTCCTTCTCCTTGGCGATCCGAGTCTCTAGGAAGCGCATTATCGGCTCAACTCGATTGATCCTCTATATGTCTCTTAGCCTTCCAGTATTTGCATTTAAGAAACCGGGTTATGAGGAGGGTTAACATTGCTAGTGTGTAGATGGCTTGACTGGGATAGGACCCTTCTTCAGTTTCTAGATTGTCACCCCACCTGTGGTAGGTAATATAATCGATCCTACTAGCTACATGGATGGTCGTATGAACCGTCCGTAATGGCGGCTGTGTCAGCCTAATAAGGCCGACTTCCGAGGCGATTAGCACGTTTCGGTGTACCGTCACGAACGAGGGTGGCCAGCGATCAGGGAAATACCGTTTGATTCGAGACCGAGGGCGGCTGGTCCATCGACTTGATTGAATGCATCATCGGTGGGGGTTGAGCGTCTGCTTATTCGGGCACTCCTTCGGGGCTACAGGAACGGGTGGTGAGTCGCACCACAGTTACCACACCTAGTTCATTGGCTGTTTAATCAATACCGATAGGCGATTCATACATGTAGATGTAGGTATGCCGTAAATAGAAAATTATCCCTCGAATTTGCGTGAGCTTCTCCATCGAATCACTGAGCTCTCGTGCCGTTCCTCGGTATGGCTAAGGTTGCGCTTACATTGGTAATCCCAGGGCCCAGGCTCCTAAAGGAGGCACAGTTCAGGATATGGTACGACGATGCCATATATCATAAGAGCCACGGAAGTTCGTCCCAGAATTTTTAAGCATTTATTCTGAGTACTGTAAGGATATAATTCAGAATTAAAGATTCTCCTAGGCCCATTGCAGGATCTTGAATATGACCGACAGACCACAGACCGAAGGTGTTATCGACACCCAGCCATCTCCACAGCCATCTCCGTCGAGGGATGCTCCGTTGCCGGATATCCTTCAGAATGTAGATGAACAGCAAGGTTCCACTGGCAGGCATCAGTCTCAAATCGCTGACCTGATTGAAGACGAGTATGTCCTACTTTTTGGTCTTTCCATAGCTACCCCTAAATATTCGTTATTAACAATCATCTAGGAATCCGAATCCGCCGGATACAGAGACGAACAAGGAGCTACCCCATATCGTTCAGGAGAGGGACCCCCCTATGGTTACGCAACTCCATTTGCTGAGTAAGTAAGTACAGAAATATGTCATTTCACCATCTTGAAATTTAACCTCCTTCTATCAAGCTTCATGCTGATATCCAGATACTTACAGCACATAACGTGGATATCCCCCGTCACTAACAGTTCCAGACCCAGCTAAAAAACCGAGGCCACCGCTTGCAGTGGCACAATAGCCCGAGTTTTACTCGTGAAAGCCATACTGCACTGATAATGCTGGTTTTATTTTATTTTATCTCATTTTTCAACAACCCCCCCCCCCCCCCCCCCCCTTCCGCCCCCTCTCCCCGGGCGGTTTGTTTTGGCAGTGATGGCAAACGGCACCTAATATTCAGGTCTGGCAGTCCAAGATCGCTCAATTGAATAAACTAATCCAGGATCTCTCAGTCTGCCAGGTAAATATCTCTAGTCTCTTTGTCTGAATAGCCTCAAAGCGCTTTGACCACCTTTATCTCTCATCCCCCCCGGCCCAACCCCCGGTTTGTTTTGGCAGTATTCTCTTGAAAGCGCAGGCGGTCAGTCATTTTGCCAGGCATCTCCCTCACCAAAACCACAAAAGCCGCGAATTGCAACAAAAACTCGAATAACTTGATATTTCAAGCGTCTCTCAATTAATATTTTATATAATTCAAAAGCTCTCGATCCAGAGATTCTTTCTATATTGGTTTCATGTCTTGCATCCCTGGCCTGGTGTGGCTATCCCCTCGCGAATCTGGCGCCCTAGCTCTCCCCCGCGGCTTCCCCCCGCGGCCATTCCCCGGCTATATTCATACTTCGTCGTTTTGAAAATCGCTGAGATCGCCTTATTATTCTGTATAGCCCTGCCAGATCCTGGATGCAACTCTTAAACGATATATTATTAGAATCGCTGAATTGAGACAATTAAAACTATAGTAATTATAGGATCCTAGGGCCCGTGGATTTGAAGTTATTCGCGTTTTTGTTAAAATCTGCATGCTTAGCCGTTTGTTGGGGTATGGCCGCCGGATTTTCCCCCACCGCCTACTCCTTTAGGAAATACTACACATTTAGTCAACTTTGCTCTCTTAAAAATAATATATTAAAATTATAATTAAAAATTCATAACTTTACGAAATCTAATCGCTTTTTAATTTGATTTCGAATTTTATGTAAAAATAAAATTCATTTAATTAAATAAAACTTTTAAAAAATTAATTTATACGTTTTCTTACTTTGCTTATATAAGCGTAGCTCAGTGTAACGTGAGAATATCTCTTATCAAGAATTTCCTATCGCAGCGATTTTAGCACACCGTCGCGCTTCACCGAGCGAGGGGTCTATTTGATTTTTTTCGACACAATATATCCCCCGTAAAACTCGGGCAAAGCTAACGGCCTTCCGAGAATGTGAAGAATTTGGTGGCATACTAACACGTTTCGGTATAACAGACACCTGAGCCGACTTGGATTGATTGTCCTAACTGCAAAAAGAGGGCAAAGACAAGAACCACTAAGGAAGGTACTTCAATGCAAATGTATGTAAAGACAACAGACTTTGTTCCGTTTTATATCACTCTTACCCTAAAGCTATGAAGTCTATCGTGCCAGCAGCTAATGTGTTAAGCGTATAGGGTAGCAGTATTTCTGTTATGTCTTTGCTGTACCTGCCTAGCTTGTGTGCCTTGTATGGGTGGCTGGTGCGAGAACGTCCATATTTACTGTTCGTCTTGCAATGTTAGGGTCGCTACTATTGCTCACGACGGTCCGATACAAGTTGTCCCGTTCCATAGTACAGGGCAGCAACCATCTGCTTATTAGTTAAAAGATCATCACCAGTTTCGAGGAATAGTGAGAAGATAATATGGTAGCGAAACGAAAATAAAGTAGATTAAATGATAGTAACTTCTTGAACCAAATCAGCTAGCCCGGGGTCGTCTAGGTTTACGGTCATGAGCTCCGGCGGAACGGCTCGGGGCGTCGAAGACCAACGCGTTTCGTCGTGCGTGTCTGGGAGTCCAAGTCTCTTAGCTAACTCCAACATAATGGAACCACACTGTGCGTGCGCACGGAAAGATCCCATTCGCATATACGAAGTCTGACTTCGAGGATTGGGCGACCTCATTAGTATCAGCCCTCGAACTTGATCTCCATAATTCATGAAGACGCAGTTTACGCACATCAACAGAATATCTCCTTCCCGCTCCATTTGAAGCCTTTCCCGCAGACTTGAGTCGCCGTCCTCATCAGATATATATTCGTCCCACTTAGGGCGAATATCGGTGATCGGCGTCCATGGTAGGTTCGTCGGTTCTAATGGATCGACTACGATAAACGCCGACTCCACCCGAAATGTCCTCCGAGCTCGCATAGTAATCCCCTTTACGACTAGCTCACCAGACACATTGGTAGGATCATCTGCATTTACAGAGGCTCTTACGACCTCTGCCAATGCAGTGGGCGGTAAATCCCGGACGTGAATCATATCCCAGCGTATTGGGGCGCCAATATTAGCCCATGACCACGTTGGAGCGACGCCGGATGAAATTCTCCGGGGGCTTTTGCTTCTAAATTCATCAACCGCCCAACACAGCTGTGCTTGAAGGTTTTTCTCCCATAGACCAGCGAGATATTCGCCTTGCGCCGCTTCCCGGGACCGTGCGGCTAAACCTGCCAATGCGATTAATCTATCAGACGCCTTAGTGATCCCGCAGCCTGAATAGTATTCCACTAGTTGAGCCCAAGTCTCGCGGAAAGCATTTTCGTCGTGATATTCCAAAATTGGTTTTTCTCTGGCGAAGGAGAAATCTGAGTATTGCCATCCTGGAGGCTTCCACAAAAAGTAGTTACTGTAAGGTTGTGAACATTCCAAAAACTGCGTAAAGTCTTTAGGTTGTAAACATTCCCAAAACATTTGATGCTTCGAAAAAACCAGCTGTCTTGTTGCTAAGTACCTCTCTTGGACGACCCAGGCACGACTGTGAAGGGGGCCTTTCGGAGAGTTGTCTTGGGAGAGATGAGCAAAAAGTATATCGAAATTCGTAACCGAGCCATCTCGGAGCACCAGCGTCATCTGACTACCAACCAGGAATGGATCCCTTCGGCTAAAGCAGCCACCATCGCCATCTTTGGCCCATGCTGCTGCGATATTGCAGCGCGCACCGCCGTACACCGATCCCATCAGCGAAGATTGTTCTTCCCAATCCCCTGTATCATCTTGAATAATGCACAAGGAATCAATCCAAATGAATTTAAAATCCAGTGACGCTGTTATCCGAAATGCGTCTCGATATGTTTTTGGCAGCTCGGAATCGCCAGAAAATTCCAAGAAAGCTGAATGCGTCTCTTTGGTCAGCTTACGGTGCTCAGACGATCCCCAGCAGTGACTCAAGGTAAGATATTGAACAGTATCAGATGTAGGGTAAATGAGGCGCCACTTAAAGCAGCTATTATCAGATGATATTTCAATGAGCCTTTTGGGTATAAATGCTGGTCTCAGCGCCGCGTCTTGGCACTTCTTGTGTGACTCCAAGCAGGTACGGAGCCAGTGTCGCCATAATTCGGGTTTGTCGGCTGTTGAAACACTCCAAGACCGCCATGAAGGGACCAATTCCGGAATGTCAGAGGTAGGGAACAAATAAAAACGACACGACTTAGTGGAATTCGTAGTTATGTCGAATGAGCAATGATAAGGCCTCCCGTAGTAATATCTTGAAGTAATCTTGAACGTGAAGAATGTTACTGCCTCCACATCGGTTCCTATTCCATCCTGAGCGCAGAATTCTTCGTACGTCTCGGGTACGTCGCCCTCCGCCGCCTTTTGTACCGGTTCTGACTCAGTATCGTAGAAAAACTCAAGAAAGAAAATCCAGATCCTCCGACAGGTTGGGCACCCTGTCAATAGCGACGTATGAAGACTCTGGACTGTAGAATAAGTTCGTGTTGCTGACGATGCAGAACAAATTAGTGCTTTAAACGATGTAGCATAATTTCGTTGTACCGATGGCGGTTCCCTTCCAGCTGCCTTGTAATAAGCAGCCTGAAACGCGACCTGGCAAGCTTGGCAGAGCATACTTATCAACCTGACTATGTTCCGTACGTATGTAGGTACCACGTTTAGGTTGATTCCGGTTCATGTGGAATATGCCGAAATATAAGATGTATGAGTTGACGTAGTGTATAAGAAGAAGGGAAATGCCCGTCTTCTATAGATATCTGCCGTGCGTTGCCTGAAAGCAGTTCTGTGGGAGTGATAGTTGTATTTCTTAGGTTAATAAATGCAACCTCATACCTACATGTACTATAGGAAAGCTTCGTCGCAACATGGTCCCCTTAGTGGCTATGTCCTGACCAGTCACAATCTTCATCGAGCTTTTGGGCAGATACGCAGCATGTTGTGACACTCGACGAGGACTGGCTCGAGCTAGAATGTGGCCTGTGGGTATGTAGCACCGCCTCGTAATATGGCCAATGATAATGAGGAAGAGAGGCAGTTATTTGGAGGGTATGCGACAGCCTACCTCACTAATCACAAGTAAAACGACAAGGTGATGTTGTACGACATGAAGCCAGCGACAACGATCCTAAATTAATTAGCCCATGAATGAATACGTGGACACCATGTGCTTCAAGAGACAGCGAGGTCCATTAAAACAAGTGAGGCATCAAATCGCATGAACCCCGGAATTTCAGTGGCGTAGCTCTCCCCGCTTGATCTACGTGAAAATACCAGAATAGGCGAGGAATCAACCCCTCCCCCCTTTCCTCTTCGTCCCTTAACCTTGAGCAGTAGCCTTAGCAAGCGGCTTCAGCCCATTCTCAACATACGCCGAATTCCTCCAGTCGGAGTAGTCATGCTTCAGCAGACCCCACGTCTCCTCGAAGTCCTGCCCACCGCTCCGGATATAGTAGCTGCCCGACACGACCCAGATAAACCACCCAGCCTTCTGCTCCGCCAGGTACTGCGCAATGCACGTCGCATAGGTGCCCTGCCAGGCGCTGCCCGCCATGTCGAAGCCGAACTCGGTCAGCAGCACGGGGAACACGTTCGCGGCCTTGGCGTCGTCCGCGTGCAGCGCCTGGAAGCCGCTGTTGTATAGGGAGCTCTTGAGCGAGTTGCAGTTGTTGGCGCTGTTCTGGTAGTTGTGGATCTCGAGCACCAGCTTGTTCGCGTAGCCCGAAAAGTCTGCCGTGCTGAACTTGCCGCTGCCGGGCGATAGCGCGGTGCCTTGCACCACGGGCGTCATGTACGTGTCGAAGTCGAGCCCCGAGAGGAAGATCAGCAGGTCCGGGTTCGCGCCGTGGATGGCGTTGGTCCCCTTCTTGATGTTGGTGTACCAGTTTTGCCAGTTGTATGAGGAGCTGAGGCCGCCGTCGGGCTTGCGAAGCTCGTTGCGCAGCGACATGGATGTCAGGGCTGGCCAGTTCTTTCCGTGGTTGGCCATGTACGTGAGGCCTCTGACCCAGTTGTCCACATCTGCGTCCGTGTTAGCATCGATACTGACGTCCTTGCAATTCACAGTAGACTCTTGCACGTACTGTAATCGCGGTCTCCGAACCAAGCATTGCCGTCGTTGGTCGAGCAGCACCAGGCGGCCTTCGACATGTGGTTGTCGAGGTGCACGAAGACCTGCTGCTTGAGGCACTCAGCGGCAACAGCATCAAAGACCTGCAGGCGCGTGGTGCTGTCATTGAAAGAAGGGTTCTTAGCCAGGAACTGGCTGTAGACCTTGGGACCGTTTGTGGAACCGAGGGCCTTGGTGAAAGAGTCCTTTACGGTCGTGTCCTTGCCACCATTGCTGTAGATATCGTCGATCATCTGGATGGCGTATGTCAAGCGAATAGCGTTCATCCCGGCACTCTTGATCTTGGAGACGATGGTCTGGATGGACTGGTATTGTAATCCGTCCGGGATCATCACTTCTCCGTGGCCGGGCCAATTGGTGCCGGCGTAGACGACGTTGCCGCCTCGCGTATTCTTCATGTCGCGGCCGGAGGTGACCAGGGGGCCGTACGGCCAGCTATCGGCGCGAGCGACATTCTCTACCTTCAACGGAGAAGCTAAAGCTGCCGGAAGCAGAGTGCAGCCGAAGGCAAGCAGGGACACGAGAGAACGCAGCCCCGAGTTCAACATTATGACGGACTGGACACTTCCTGCAGAGACGATCCTGTCAACTCACTGTAAGGCACCGTGTTCCATGGGAAAGGGCAGATTATATGTAGTCCGCCAAGAAGGTATTCATCGTAAATTGCCTCCGTGTAGTGTCATTGCCTTTTTGGAACCCTTGGGTAGCACCCGACGATATTGCTGGTAGCGCTCCAGAACACGTCGAGGAACTGGGGCATCTCACCACGAAGCAAGCGACCAGGGCGGGATCAAGATTGGGGATCTCGTGTCAACATCTACCCGAGCGGCCGATGTTTGGCCACCTCTCACGTCGCGACCGATGGAGTATTTATCTATATCATCGCGGCCTATGTAGTATTTTCCCAGGGACGGAGAGGGTTTGTATCCTTGCTGAGATCTAAAAAGGTGTGGGGGACTAGGGGGAGTTCTGGTGATGCCAAGCCAGGCGCCGATGGGCGAAAACGAATATTCCCGCCGCCTTCATCCAGATTACCTACGGCACATCACATACATTTACCGGAAGTAGAAATCGAGCCCACCAGGCTAGAACCGATTTGATCCATCCAAACCCCAGATATTTAGCTACCGGTACTCTTGGACCGATCATCAAATGTCCGAATACTAGATCTGTTCCGACCCTAATTTTACGAGATGGAGAGCAGAACATCCGTCGTAACAAGACCGGGATGAAAGCAATTCCACTAATCACAACTCCCAGGCTCCGATACGAGCGGATCTGAGCTTGAGTTACATTCTAGATCATTTGGCATATCTCATAAGAGTGGTTAATCCCGACAGCATATCTGTTTTCCATTCCAGAGCCTCAACCAGTATAATACTACCGGTATTACACATTATCGGCTTCGGCCCATCCTTCATCCATTCCATTAACAGCTGTGACCTTAAATACGCTTCCTAAACTCAACCATCGGCCCATCCTTCAAGCTCGTAAACTGGTCGATCAACTGGAACTCATCCACACGCCGACGGCCCCATTCCAGATCTGGGTTCCCCTCGGCGGGGTCGAAGCCAGCCGACTTGCGCATGTCGTACATATACAGGACCCTCGCCAGCGTCGTCATCATCTCGACGTACGCCAGGCCCTTACCAATGCACCCGCGGGGCCCAATCGAGAACGGGCAAAAAGCGCTCTGCGCCAGCGTCACCTCCTGCTCCGTAACGACCGTCTCCACACCGAAATTCTTGTGCGAGCCCGCCATCCAGCGCTCGGGCACGTAGGAGAACGGCCGGGGGTAGTACGCGGCATTGTGGTGGATGGTGTAGTGCGGGACGCCCACGACGGTGCCCTCGGGGATGAACTCCCCGTCAATCGTAATGCCGCCCTTGAGCACCTCGCGTGGCAGGATGCCGCCGACCGAGGGGGACATGCGCATGGCTTCGTCGATGCAGGCGCGGAGGTAGGTGCACGAGTTCAGCGCGGCGCCTTGGCAGATCTCCTCTACGTCGCTGAATTTCGCGCGCACTTCCTCGCTGGCTTTTTGGAGCGAGGCGGCGTTCCGGACTAGGTAGAAGAGAGTTGCGGCCATTGCTGTTGATGTCGTGTCGCTTCCGGCGATGATGCTGGTTACAACGTCAGCCATGCTCTCATATCAACTGCATGTTTCGATAGGTACTTACAGAAGGTTTGATTCACCCCATAACTCCGGCGTCGCGAAGCCCTGTCCGGTCTCGGGATCTCTCGCTTTTAGCAGATGGTAGAAGAAATCGCGACGGTCCGTGTCGTCGCCGAGCTTGGTGCGTTCCGTTAGTTGGGCTTTGCTATACGCCATGTATTTTTCTCGCCCGGTCGCGATCCTATGGAATAAGATCTTATCGAGATGGAGCTTGCCGACGATGGACATGGTCCCGCACTAATATAATTAGCATGCCATATACATACATGTATATATGGGGATCGGCAGATAAATACTCACAATCAGATGTCTGGTTGTAGCAAGCGACACGAGCTCGAGCGCGTATCGATTATCCGGTCGTTCCAGCATGTGGAATGCCTTTCCAAAGCACAAGTCACCCAAAATGTCCATAGCGAGGTAATTACACCAATCAGCCATATTCTTAGGTACAGTCCATCCCTTCTGCTCGTCACTCGCGCCGAGTCCGACCTGTTCACAGAACGATCGCACGTTGGCCAGGATATATCTCTCCATCTCCTTAATAGCACCATCAGAGAATGCCTGTGACAATACCCTCCTCTTTCTCGCGTGCAAGGCCTTGTCTCTTGTATTGTGAGTATTGGGCGCCGGGTGGACGAAGGCATCGTAGAACTCGGCCTTCCGCACATTGGCCTTGAAGCCATAGATATCCTTCAGAGCCGTGTTCGAGTTAAAGCAGACGCTATTGGGGCCGAATCGCACAATCTTGCCATATCGCTCGTGTAGTCGCCAGAATTCCAAGTGTCGATCCCCTTTCCAGGCGTGATATAACTGGTAGGCATCTGTGATCTTCGCGAGGAACGGGCCGGGATATTTGGCTAATGGGTGGAAGTATAATCGGTAGATCACAAGTCCAATAGTCTAGCACGGATTTTGGTCAGTTGGTTGATCCAGTTTGACGCATGTATATAACTGTTCGTGATTCTCTTACATATATTAGCCCTAGTGCGGCCGCACCGGACACAAGGTATGTGAAATTGGCGAATATCGTGGCCATGGTCTTCGTTGCTACCTAGCAGTAGTAATACCAGACAGGAAATGGGAAACCAGGAAATAGAGTATGAATAAATTTCACATATATATAATATATTCGGCTTTCTAGCTTTTAGAATTGTCCTAGCGCTGGAAGCTTAGTACCTATTCGCCGCGATGTTGACCCTTTGGCTCATCGTGTACTCGCATTCGTCACCACTCCCCTTTTCGTAACACAGCGATTCCCGCCGGGCATTTCGTACACTCTACCTAGTATTATAAGTGAGCCATTTCGGTTTTTCGCGGCAGGAAGGTGCTACTAGTAAACCGAAACTACGGGGACTTGACGGGAACTGACGTCGTCAACTTGCCTAATCGGGAAGTCCAAGATCGGCGCGGTTACCAACGGAACCCTCCAGTAAGAGCTTACTTAGAGCCTCTTCGGCCACCTCGGTCTGCAAATCGTAAGGGGTTATTAGGTAATAATAGTTGGCTTACCAGCTCACCTTCTACCTATCAGGCTTCCACTAATGTAAGCATGCTGTCACGAGGTTGGAAATTAGTTGTGCATTCGGTCGTATCTGCTGAGCTACACAGGGTCTTACATGTACGTTAGCCGTGCTATGCCGCTGCAGACGATATCGAGATTTCTACTCACCTACCTATATAAGAATCCCGAACACAAGAATTGATAAGGTATATGGCCAGCTACTGATTGCTGAGGCTTGAATGTCGTCGATTGGATGTGCTGACTCGGGGGTTGGCTGGATTCAGAACTTGCACAATATTCGAGGAGGAACGCTGTGGCTTTATTGGCTTGATGATAGAGTGGACATCCTGTCGTGATGTCTTCGCATTGACGGCTATGCTAGGGTTATAGCGGCGCGATATCGATGGATTTTATGTCCCGCTGGTTCCGACCTTCCGCGGCCCCAACTCCGTATGTCTACCGTGGTGATGCGGTCAAATTCCGTCATGCTTGTGTTCCACTGCGAAGTGTCCGCTAACATAAATTTCCATCGAGCAGACGGATCCCGCATTCCTTTAGGTAGATTACTAACTCACCTCGGATTCGTGTCCACGGCCCACTCATGAAACTAGTCGATCGATCGTTCTCGAGCGGGCGGAGGCTAGTGTCATGAATGAATTTTAAGCCTCAATGATATACTATTTAAAGGCATAGGTGAATATTCCATCTGAGAGTGAAAGAGATATATGTATACCAAATTATGGAGAGTCATAATTGGAAAGCTTAACAGGTTCGAGCGTCAAAACTATCCTAGTTCCCTAATATAGGGCTGAGGGTCTAAGATAACTTACTATCCGGGTCGGTACGTGCGCCATTCAGACCCAATCTAGGTCTTGAGATGCCAACAATGTTTGGCATAATGTTATATTAGTATATCTTCCAGTTTCCGGGATGGAACTGAGTATAAATAGTTACCAGCTTCGGGGTTGGCTTGGATATTCGGTGGGGTCCCTGAATAACTGTACGCTGGTCCTCCGGAGTGTTCCGTCCACCCAGCTTGACATCTTTTAGAATGATCTACGGAATGATTTACATTAAAATCAATGAGATTCAAGGTGAAGACTCGGCTTACTTAAGTAATGAGTACGGTATGAAGTGACGGTGAAAATACCACAATGTGAGGTTACATCCTCATATGTTTGCTGTCCACCATCTTGGATCACAAACGCAGTAATCTTCCAGGCTAATAAAAAAAAGGGTATTACCACTGTATTATCACCGTGTCCAACATTGGCTAGTCCCTGGCATACCCCAGCCTATTAGCTATTATTACCTATTAAAGCCGTGCATGCCGTACATGCCGCTCATCGATGGACCCCTAAATAACGAATTCGATTGGATCATCAGGGGTCATGGACGCGCGCCTCTGCCGTTTCCAATCGCCTCACCAGCGCCAGCGTCCCCCTTCCCATTTATTCCCCCTTTGCTCGGTGAAACATCGTGTATCAGTTCTATCATGGGCTGTGCCACCTTGTAGGAAGTGTTACATACCGTCCCTCTGTCGGTTTGTTTGTCTCTCCCTTTCTATTTTTCCCTCCTTCCCCAATTACACACACCTTCATTTTATTCATTCATTCACAACATTCATTCATGGATTGATTCTTGCGACAACCACTCCATTCTCCATTCTTTTCCGTATCGCTCTTTTGATACACTACCAACTATTACACTCTCATTTTCCGCAAGCCCCCTACGTAGACACTACGACATCGAGGTCACATTCATTCCTTCATTCGTTTGCACCCGCTCACTTTACGTACATGTGTTCGGCTACATCCGAACAAATTGAAGCATCAATTGGGTAATGAATAAGACGATCGGGGCGCCGAACTGTTGGAAGTATACATCGCCCTCCGTACAGCGAATTCGTCGGCAGATAGTATCATCTAGTATTGATCGTCCGCTCCCTTGCACCTTGCGCATACCAACACACGATGAGTCCGCTCCCGGCAGCAGCTGACCACTCGGCGGCGCCTTCGTCGTCGACCATCCTCACCCGCGCCGTCTTCCACCTCCTGACAGCCCGCGCCGACGACGATGCTAAATGCCACCCGTCGCCTAATATCGACCTCTGCGAGAAGCCAGAACTCGCGAACCATACAAGCGAGATCGTGATCGGGACGCTCGGGTATATACCCCCTCTTCCTCTATCTATATATACATATATCCCTACCTCCCCTCCACCAGAGTCTACTCCAAACTACTCCAAACAAAGACTAACCCTTCCCCTCCAGCGGCGTCGTAGCCGTGATAACCATAGCAACCCTAGCATTCTTCCACTTCCGACGCCAACGCGCCGACGCGCGCGAGTGGCCCAAGAACAACCAAGAACTCGACGACTACGGCGTCGGCCCCCTACCCTCCAGCAGCGCGCCCCGCAAACCCAAGAACGCGTACCAGGCGCCGCGCGTCGATGCCGTCGACGACGCCGGCGAAGATTACGATAGTAAGGGGCGGAATCTACCGCCGCCTGTTCGCCGGGACTCGTTGCAATCGCTGGCTCGGTCGTTGAGGGGAAACCCGGACGCGTATCGGTCCCGGCCCGATGATACGTCGCTTGCGATGAAGCCGGTGGAGCCGGTGAGCCAGTTGTAGCGAGAAGAAGAAGGGGGAAGGCTTGATATTGAAACTTTGGAAGAAGAGGCACTACGAAGGGAATAACGAAAGAAACGTGGGGGGGAGAGAAGGGGACGAGAGGGGAGGATGATACCCACAGCCAAATTAGTAGGGAGCAGGAGCAGCAGCCCGAGCAAGAATTCGAGTAAAGAAGCAAAGGAAGCAAAAAAAAGAAAGAAATATCAGAAAAAGCCGAGAAAGTCCATGTATACGGTAGAAGAAAGACGGAGCAGGTTCCGTCTCTACCTCTCTACCCAGATAGAGCAGGCAATGGGCCTGTGACAGCCTCACGACAATGATAATGGCGTTGATTTACCACTATACCCACGTTCATATAATATCTTTTGGCCCTTACCTACCTCGGTGATGTGCTACGGCTTAAATGTGACGGCCACCCACCTCTACTAAGGTTACTTAGCATAGCCAGTGTTTCTACCTCTTCCTTTCTTGTTATCACAAACAACGTCCTCGTCCTATTCTATGCGAACCTACATGTACACTATACGCCGCCTCTTTGTGGATAACCTCCCAGAATATCAGATTAAGCACATGTAGGTATTTCACCGTATTTACGTCAATCGTAGCTTTTGTCCAGCCCATGAACCAATCACACTTACTCAATTCACACCAACGTGAATACGTCTACATACGCTATCAGGAATTGCCGTTATAAGAAATCCAGCTAAAACTTAATCACGACATCGAACCGCTTATTCGATATCATAAGAGAACTCGCAGTCGGCTTGATCATCAAAAGACTGCCAACAGCATGATAGAGGAACCCGATTCTCTAACGGAAGCGTCGTCTTTGGATAGTATCGTCCAGGCACTCGAATACCATAAATCCGCTCGAGTCTACTCCGTGATTCTCAATGCTACAACAAAGCACCACACATCTCGCTCCCAAGTTTCCTTTTCAATGGTATAATTCATAATTCGCATCGCCGAGTACGTTACGCTACGCTAGCATCCCATCCTCTTCTCGCCCTCTCTCGGTGCTATCTCCAGGGCGTCAACTATTCTCCCCCAGCGCCAAAACCCCAGGCACTTCAGCTAAGCTAACGCGTCCATCATCTCGAACGTAACCGCGCATTGTCAGTTCACTCCAGTTCGGTCCATGGAATGAATAAACCCACGCGCGACACATAATCTACAACTTTATACAATTCCTGTATGTTGTTTGTTTGTTGGCTGGTTGGGGGGGCTACTTTGTACACAATTCCGATGCTAATGGACCTCTGAACCTCTGAACGAACCTCTCTAATCCCCCAAACGCCGCGCTCCCGACTAGGGGCCCAAAGTGCTTGTTATGCTTGAGCCCGGCCTCTAACCGTTTTTTCGAGGTCTTGCATAGCCTATTTTGTCGGCGGCCGCCTCGTTATGGTATTACGCGATACCTTCAACCCGCCATCCCCCCATGTATCCCGGCTACTCTTGAATTTTATAGGCCATCTAAGAAGCGTGTCCGTCAACCTTCCAGCCCGGCATAGCTACTTAAATGATTAAGTAGAAATGCCCACTTGGGGCTCTTCAGGCTTTGTAAAGCTCCGAACAAGCTGTCTCGCGTAGGTAGTGCGTTGGGTGGGATACTGGCCGGGTTATTTGGATCTCTCGCCTTCTCGCTTAGTCTCTTTAGAGTAGAGACACCACAGGTGATGATGTATAAAATATCCATGTCTTCGCGTGGCTGTGTCCTGGCATTCCCGCCCACGCGAGGAGTCGGCTCCGCCTGCGTACACAATGTGCGAATGAGTTTGAAAAGGTTCTGCGCGAATCCCTCGCCGGATGAGAGCCAAGCCCGTGTTACAGGGGATTCATACCCTGGAGCGAGTTGAGCAACGATATCGGCAGCGAGTAAGCCCTGCATTAATAGTGCTTTGCGCGCTTCGACAAATGACGGCAGGTTCGCCGGGCGGCTTTCTTTATTCTGGTCGGGAATGGGAGATATGGCAAGGCCGAAGGTTCGTGTAAGGAGTTCGTAGGGAGGTGAGGCAGACGCGTCAGCAGCGAATATGACTTTATAATGCGTTCTATTGGGCTCGTCACGTGCGAGGAGCTTAGCTAGAGAGTCGACGGCGTGTGGTAGGTATGGGTGGATAGAGGGTTCAAATGATGAAAAGACGACTCTCTCTGTGGTTAATGAGGGCGCCGGTGACGGGGCAAAAGCAAGTAAAAACTGGAGGAGGCAAAGCGCCTGTTCGCGGCCAGGTATTTCTATGGAGCTGGCAACGTTGGATAGCATGATTATAATATCTTTCATAAAGTCGAGTGTATTCCTCGGGGCCCGTAAAAGGTTCTCGTGCGTGCCCAAGGATCGTATTACGCCGCACAGGAACTTGATAACAATCTCGTCAGCAAGAACTGTATGATTCACATCCATAAAGGAGAAATTCCGTAGGATTGTCGTGATTGCTAGTAGACGGTCCGCGGCATGCTCAAGCTCGTAGTCCGTATCTCCCAAGACATGTGGTTTGCGAAGGGACATGGCTTCGAGGCGACAGCTCCTCATGACGTCTTCGTACGTGGTCAAATCTATCTCGTCCGAGACAGGGTCTGCCTTATCAACGAGTAGATCGATTTGCTCCTCGGCGCAATCTATGAGAGACTCTAGCAAATCATCACAAGCCCTTAAGTCGATCAATAACGCTGGCATGTATTCTGCTGCGCGTGTCACGGACCCGAGGGTATCCAAAGCCAGTCGTACCTCCCCATGTATACCGCACTGGATGCTTTTCGTGAGGGCATGTATGTCAATGTTTCCTAGCTCTTGAGGCTGCGGAACATCCGGTCTCCACTTCTCTAAGTCATTCCCCAGCTTGCGTATTGATTCAAGGTCGAAGCCACCATAAAGACCAGGGAGCATCTCTCGGGAGCATGGCGCGTATTCGTCGGGGTCAGATGAGAATGGCCCGGGGAAGGGTAGGTTCGCACCGCCGTTCACCTGTGCAGCCTCCGCCTGTTGCGGTGGGGGTTGTACAGATATATTACCGCCTTTGGGAGCGGGCGCTGGTGATGGTACGGGGAATTCACCGGATACCTGTCTGGGTTCCATGCTTCGCGATAGGTTGTTCCTTACGTGTCCTTGACCCGCGTTGGCTTGTTGCTGGTTTATCCGGGGCTGTTGGGGAGTTGAGAACCCGTTGACGTTTGCCTGCTGTATCGCCGGCGCCATCTGCTTAACAGGCGTCTGCGCGTGCGGCTGGTGCATCTGGGGGACCTGATTAGGTTGCATATGTTGGCCGGGAGGCACCTGGCCCATCCTCTGCGGTACGCCTTGGGCGCCAGGTACTCCAGGCATACCGGGCGCCGTACCGGTCTGCTGTTTAATATGCTGGCTTCGTTGCTGCATAGTCCAAGCTTCTTCGAACTTCAAGAGGTTTCGTTCATACGTAGCTCTAACCTGAGCCGGTGCTGATGGGATTTGTTGTGGGTTAAAACCAACCGACTGAGCAACTTGCATCCAGTAGTTGTGGGCAGTAACATTCCGATATCCACCAAATTTAGACACATTCTGAAAAAGCTGGAGTAGGTGTAATGGTCGGCCTTCGATGATAGGATTTGTATCTAAGGGTAGCTGTTTCATGGTCATAAACGTCGTGAGATTCTTAAGGAAGCCTTCCGGATTAGTAGCTCGCGGTATTTGTGGCGTCTGCTGTTGAGGGTGCATAGCACTAGGAGGCATCTGGCCGTTCTGTACCGGCATTGCTTGCTTGGGCATCATACCTCGACCCTGGGCCATGTTCTGGTTCGGCATTTGCGCACCCATTGGCATACTGCCGCCTTGCTGAAGCTGCTGGAAGCGCATCTGGTGCATTAGCTTTTGTTGATGATCTATAGCACCACGACCTTGCGCCGCTTGTATCTGATGCATTTGGTGCATCTGCTGAGGGGTGAGCATTTGACCAGGATGCATCTGCGGCATCTGTTGTAGCATCTGGCCCATCTGCTGGGGCATCATTTGTTGCGCCATTGGGTTCTGAGCGGAGGGAGGTCTTGCCGGCGAGGGAGCGGGCGTGTAACCAGAGTTGAAAGCCTGAGGGAAATTTTGCGGATTCATTTGCGGATTCATGAACATGCCTGGTTGAGGCGTACCACCGTGATCCGACGGGACTGGCGATGCTTGCGGACCAAACTGTTGAGAAGCTGGAGAGAAGGGATGTGGTGACGCGGTATTGACGCGCTGCGGTACGCTACCCGGGCGTAGCTGGTTACCAGCCATTACGGGTGATGGCGACGCGTTTGACGAGCCATTGGGTTGTAAGTGAGGATAATGTTGAGATTGGCTGGGGTTCTGTGGCTGCATCGGATTGGGTTGGAAGCCTGGGAAGGCTGATTGCTGAGGCGTGTCAGCGCGCGACGTCGGTAACATATTGGGATTTTGTCGCGGAGACGCGCCGATGCTATCTTCTCTAGGACGAGGTCGTTTGGAAGGGATGACGGGGTTGGTTTGATATGCGGGATTCGAGAAGGAGGGCGAGGCATTGCGCATCGGACCATTCTGCATCGCGGCGGCCATCTGCTGAGGGTTAAATTGACCAGCACCGGCGACGGGATTGAACTGGGCGGCATTAGCCATGAAAGCTGATGGATCCATCATGCCCCCAGGCGCGCCGCCCATCCCTCCTCCTGCTCCCATATTATTCGGATCGTTCATGTGTGGGAAGCCGTTGCCATTGTGGTTTTGGACGGCAGCGGCCTCATTCATCCAGGAGCTCATGACGGATGGAATCGCGAAGGGGAACCCATCTGACTACGATTTAAACAATGTCAGCAATCAAAATAGATAGCGATGGTTGCATTGAGATGAAATAAATATTAATGAGAAAAGATAACGTCGTGGGCGACGAGTGTCGCGATGGTAGAAAAAAAAAAGTCGCGTCGCGAAATCGGTAATGGAGTATGGAATTTTTAGGGGAGTGAGCGGCGGCAGTGCGATCGGTGGAAATTGAAAGAGTTGGTACAGCCTTGGGTCTTGGTTTTCTTCGGTGGTTGGGGGAGAAAAGATAGGGTACAAATTTAGAGAACAGCAACTCAAGCGCGACAAAATCAAGTTAATCAACCCCTAGGTTGACCATAATCAGGTCCAATGTGTACTATGAGCGCTGCATGTAATGCGCCTAGGCTGGGGAATTTGTACGGGTTTAGGTGGGTACCAAGCATTTCCTAGCAAGTAGATAAGAAAATATCCCCCTAATGTCATGCTGTAGAGCGCTGTATTTAGGTGTCATAATAGGCTTGTAGGTACCCGCGTGGGCTGTACTAACTTTAATACAGGCGGGGGTTATGCCCCGTAGGAAAAAAAAGGAAAGACTCAAAAGTAGCGCAGGGAGAGGAGACAGCGATATCGATAACAGCGGTCCAACCAAATCATTGATACAATGCAATCCAATAGTAAATATATGGACGTATAGGTATCTATGGATGGGCATGGGTATGAATACCATATGGGAACGGGGATGGGTTAGAAAGCAAGCGAAGCGAAAATCAAGCCTCTGTCGGCGCAAGGGCCGTGTGTCCACTTAGGCCAACTGGTAGACCCGGACATGGACGCCGAACGGAGTTTGTTTCTATAATAATCATAACACGGGATGACGGGATGGAATGGGGGTTGTATATGCGCGGCCGTGTCGGGGTGTGTCGGTCGGCTTTCTTGTCGCGATTAGGCATGCGTAGTTCAACGGCCACCGATCGCTTCGATGCAGCACTGCGCATCAACCATCCGACACTTGAAGGATGCCGCAGTGTGGCAGTAACATGGCCGTTATTTGGATACACATACCACATACACCACTCTGGGCGCGTATGCGAAACGCCCGAAAGATCTTTCATTCAAAGCGGGAACCAGTAGACTGGAACGAGGGAATGAAAGATAACAGACGGGTTGGAGAGGACAATAACAAGAATAATAGTACCTAGTAATAGAGAATAGAGATAGACAGAAGCAGAAGTATAGAGATAACAAGCAAGGTCTTACCTACCTAAAGCCAAGCTAGTGGTTGATTGACGACACCTTTTCTCTCTTCCAAGGTTGTCTCTCTCAGACTTTCTCTCTTTGTTTGCTGCGCGATAGGACGGAATGGCGGGTAGTAAGGGAAAAATAGAGGCACTTGACTTTCTGGCGAGTTGGCCCGGTCTTGCCTGGACGGTGGGCTAACCTTGGAAGACTAAGGTTCCTTTCCGTAGAGGCTGGCTGGCTGCGAATCTCTGGGGACTTTCGGAACTCTTCTGGAGCTTGGGGACCGGACTGGGAGCTGCGTCGCTGAGTGATGGGATTGAAGGTCCAGGTCTGGCAAGTCTGGGTACTCTGTAGGTCAAAGAAAATTTCTGGTTGCTGGCTCTGCTGGCTGCGCGCTTCTGCTGGTCTCCTGCTGGTCTCTCTCTGGCTTCTGGCTCCTTAGCTGGTTCCTGGTACCCCCCTTCAATCCGAGAGGAGCGAATAGTACTACCTGACCCACTGCACTAGTCCAATACAGGTTTAGATGGTAGGCGATGAGAAATCATGCGTTGATGCGCGATTAGAATTGTTCTGGCTTGTCCAGGAAAAAGAGGAAAAAGGGAGGCGGCTCAGTTTGCGAAAGGGTGGGATCAGGGGACATCCATTGGTGGGGGCCGACCGAAGGATTAAGCCCTGATTGGTCGCTGAAATTATTGTAAGAACGACCCACTCCACTAGCTAGTAACGTTACGCCATTGGTGGGATATTAAGGTTATCAACTTGATAGAAAGCGAAGTACCCTTTTGGACAGATCAACGCAATTTGGTAAAGAGAAAGGAAAGAAAGTGACTCCGCTTGGTAGCAAGAATATAACCTGACAAATCAGAAATGAGTGATGCACCGGGTCACTACCCGATCTCCACTAGCTTCCGTAAGTAGCGTTGGACCCAGGCCAATCTCGGAACTCAAGCTTCCTTTGCTCGTTCGTCACTTGTTCACTTGTCTCTATTTGTCCAACTTACCTTTTGGATTGATGGATCTGACTCACCTATTCATCTCGTACTTCGAGAGCCATTCTTCAGAACTTCTTCAATCAACAAAGGAAAAACAAGAGTATGAAAATAACAAGAGAAGTAATAACATAACGAATTATGCCAATGAAAAAAAGAACCGGCATAGCGGTAAGGCATACCAAATACCTGAATCGAGAGCCCTCTGAGGATACCGAGTCGGAAACCAGAAATGCTTCCTTTCTGACTTGTATTCGGTAAGAATCCGTGATGAGAACTACCGTTGTTTGATCCAAAGGGAGATGGTCAGTTTCCAGGGGTCAAAAGGAGGCATAAGACCGTCGCCTAGGTCTTATAAGTGCTCTCTCGCTTTCCCCGGTGAGACATAGAACCCCGCTAGCTCTTAGACGACCAAAATAGGGTTCCCATTCGTATTTCGAGTTCACGAGATTTTCCCGCTAAGGACCGGGAGTCTCGTATCCTGAACAGGCTTTCGGGAATCCAGCAGGCCACCATCATGTGCCATGTGCTTGCTTCAGACCCATCTTATCCCCCGATCGTATTCTGAGGCGACGATGAGATGTTAATTGCCAGTACCCAAGACCGGCATAACCATTCGTAAAACCAAACGGACTCCTTTGATGCCTTTCGCCTTACTACTGACCATCATGAGTGCGGATCTCAACACGGTCCCGTATCTTGTCCATCGAATAACGGAATAATCAAGAGTACCAGTCCAAATCAGCGATATGAGGAGAAGGAGACAACTGGGACATCTTCCATAATTCCCTCGAGGGTTTGCGTGAGTAATATTGACGGCAATCTGACGACCGACAAGGACATCCGGTCGGTGTAGCCCGAACCACCCGTGGCAACGAAACGTTGCGCGTATCTTCTTATCTTCTCGCCTTCATCGAAAGTCCAGCAACGTCCTCGTGAGTCTCCCTGGAAAAGAAATAGCCATCACGATCTGTATTCACACTATCGCAACACACTCCTCGAATACATACACATAGGGAGTTGTAACGAGTGTAGTCGGTCGAGTGCGCCATGGAAGGTTTTTTAAACCCAAGACTCTCGCCATCAAGAAGGAAGCCTACGCTCCAACGTGGCTGTCTGTCCTGCAGGGCTGAGTAGGGAACATACTGTATGTATGCTGACATCCCACTCTGTACGGATGCATATAAGTTACGGAGTACTCGAAAGTGATCCGCTTCTAGTGGCTGCATGTGGAACCAATGGGAAAGCCCCGGTGATCCATTGCGACGGGTTGCAAGGGTCGACGACGAATGCGGTGGTCCCTGGAAGCCGACCAAATGGTTGAAGAATTAACTTTTCCGGTAGGTAGGTAAAGTAGGATATGTGCGTGAGAGATGACTCGAGTCGCAATTTTGCCTGCCGATCGATAGGCCGGCTTCCTCTCTCTTTTTGTGATTACCCCTTCATTGCCTCTGAACATACCATCAATGCCCAATTTTTTGATCTTTCCTCCGACAGCTAGCTGGTGCAACAAGTTTCGGGTGCTTGTGTCACGGGCGATAGAATGGGAATCCCCATGTGCCGCAAACGCAAGGACTTTTGAACCCCAGGCATGCGTACAGTTGACCTGTGAGTGGTGTTGCCAGTACCTAGACTCGGCCCTACTTTTCTAGTAGCAGTCGACAAGTCAAAACCAATAACCCCCCAGAAGAGGATGAATAAATCCGAGATTTTATGAAGACCTTAGAACGGGTAAGAGAAAACCCTCGTCGATTCATACAAATTTCCGTCAGATTCCGTAGAGATTGATTAAAGTGGTCGCCGCTGAATGTCTGATGATGACTGATCCTTGCAACTTTTCCTGGCGGAGACGGTCATCCCGGTAAGGAAATCCATCCATCGTTGGCCATGGCCGTTTGCGCAACGTTGGGTGCCCATACGTACGGTACAGTTGCTCTCGACCAACTCGTGTCCGAAGCAGTCGAACGAGCGATAGAAGACAGCTTCGCGACTCCGGTAAATCAGACGAGTAGTAATACGTCTGAATTTCCGGCTTTATCGCTAGGGAAACGTCTTGACCCGAGAGTTCCTCGACTCGGTACGTACGTACAAGTTGGACGATCCGCCCCGATACCGTTTTGGGGTAAGTATTTTCATGTAAGTGGGAAGCGAGCTCATCATCGGAACAGGACAACAACTTTCGCAAGATTTCAGAGGATGAAGCACGGAACCAAAAAACGAGAAATGGAGAAGGAGGGAAACTTGGGTGAGAAGGAAAGAATAAGAAAAAAGAGAGAAGAGAAGAGAGAGAAGACAGACGGTCACAAGGGAATGGGCAAGGGGTGGCAGATGGGCCTTCTAGGTACGGTAGGGCGAGAGGGAAAACGGAGTGTGAGGAAAGGCCTGAGGGAAAATCGGTTACAACACCTACCACCTCCTCTCCTTCATGTCATGTACCGTACCCTCGATTTGTTATTTATTATGATTACCTTCCTTACGTACTTACAGGCTATAGTACTTCATCTACCTATTTATCTAACTGGGTCGTACTTCAATGTGACCAACAACTTTTCGTTTTCCTTTTGTCTTTCCATTTGGCGCTTTTCATCACTGGTTGATCATGTCTCGAGCTTTCGGTCTAGTACCGAAAATCTCCGCTAAGTGTGCCCCATGTGCCAATGGAAATGGATTGTGCTTTGTGTAGTGCGAAGTCTGGTCTGGGACAGCCGAATTCGTCAGAAGCTTTTCCTCCGCTGGGTCGTCATTTTTTAATGGAATAGAATGCGGATAAGCTTCGTGCGTAAAGCAAAGCCTCTCCATTAGCCAGCCCAGGGTCTGTTCGATCCCGTATATGGTATACGTGTGCAGACCGGCCGGCCAGATGTTCAAGCCATCGAGTCGTCCAATTAAAAGTCTGTCTCCCACCACTCAAATGTGAGGGTCAAGCTTGCGTCTTTGTGTCTCTCCAACAAGGGATTTATCTATCGAGATTGGCTTCGAATCGTTGAGAATCCGCCTCCAGAGAGATAAAGCGTACCTAACAGACCTAGTAGATTACCGGGACGGCAAAGTAGGGGTGGAGGCTGGAATTACAGTAATGCACTTTTAAGACTTGGCAAACAAGAACATGAGATCTGGAATTTGACTTTCGATTTGGCTCGACGGCTCGACGTGGCTTCATCTCTAGCCTTAGCTCGCCTGGTTGTCCTGCTCTTTCGGTCTCTAATAATAACGTTAACATTAATAGATCCCTGTATTCTAGCTTTGCCGATAGTGCGTACAGCAAATCCATCAGTAAGTCTAACCGCACAGGTGAATTTTGCTAACCGCACAGGTGATCCACCATCCCCGTGACTTAGTGCTACGCATCGACCAACTCAACACATATCATAACGTATTCAATTATAAATGCATAATGAAAAATAAAATATATATATAATTGAAATTTATTTAATTAAATAATTATAATTGATTTTTTTTATAATTATCTTATGTTTAAAAATATCATTACGTAATTTATTAAATTTAAAAAAACTCATTTTTATTACGTTTTTTTTTATTTTAAAAACATTTATAAAATTATAAAAAAAACTCGTAAAAATATCATATTTTAATAAAAAAAACTTTTTTTTATTTTTTAAATAAAGTTATATTTTATATTATATAATAATAAGTTTTTTAATTTTTAAAATTTTTATACATAATTTATATAAAATCATTAATTTTAAATACGTGCATTATATCGGAAAAACTTCGGAAAAACACCGGATAAATATATAAATATATTTAAAGTTACGAATTATGTAAAATTAAAAATATAATATTTTTATCATTTAATTTCATAAAATTAAAAATATTTTAAAATTTATACATTATATTTTTTAAAATGATTTAATTAATTTTAAAAAATATATATCATAATTTCATTTATAATTTTATTTTTATTCATTTATAATTTATTTCAATTTTTTAAAAAATAATTTTTTATTTTAAATAATATATATATCTTTTAAATATCGAGTTGTTAATGATAAGTTGATGATATATGATGTCGATGTCACGTGGAGAGTGGATCACCTGTGCGGTTAGCAAAATTCACCTGTGCAGTTAGACTTACTGTAAATCCATATTTCCTTAGCATGTAACGCTTACGATGCTTCCTCATCACACATGTTGACCTATCTCCACACGTCTTGCAGGCGACTCAATACGGGTACAATACAATACAATATATGGCATATAATAAAATCAATTATGGTGTTGGATATTAATTTAATTAGGCTTTAATCATATATCTTCCTGATTCTTCCAAATTCTTCATTAACGTTTAAAATTCCTTATTTTTTAATAAAAATTGTGTGTAATATATTTTTTAAGTAGCTTAAACTCCACCTAATTTATTCCTAACTAATCCTTAACCCTAAAATTCTTCCACTAATTTAATATACCCCTTTAAGTCATTAAATATAGTAGATTTACACATCCAAAATTTAAAAAATTCCAAAAAATTATATGATTATTTTTTCGATTTCATTTTCCTTTATTTTACCAATTACCCCTTTACATCTTTATCTTTCACTTATTATAGGTATTTAATATTTAATGTATTATTAATTCTGTTATAAGAATCATTATTTAATACCCTATAACCACAAAAGTTATTATTTATTTATCTTTAATTATTAATAAGATTTTAGTTTTAATCACTAATAGTTTTTCTTCTAAACTTATTATTTAATACTTTATAATCATAAATATTATTATTTATTTATTTTTAATTAATAATAGGATTTTAGCTTTAATTGTTAGTAATTCTTAGGAGTTGTTTAATAATACTCCTTAACTAAGTAAATTATTATATTTAAGAAATCTTTACTTTTAAAAACTTCTTTTTAAATTATCTTATTAATATCTTTATTATTTCCGATATTTTAGAATTTTAAAGGTTACCTCTTCTTTATTTAATTATTATTATTATTATTATTATTATCATACCCCGCTATGTTTTTTTACACATAATATATATAGATTATATAAACACTTGGTATGCCTTCATTCTCTATTCAAGCGTAAAACCTTTTATAAGGCGTAACCCATATAAGATAAAAACCGCCTGTTTTATTAATATCCTGCTTATATTACATATTATATAGTTTATCTCTTCTTTCCCTCTCTAAAAACTTATCCTCCTAATAGAATTGTTTAGTAAATTAAATGTTATAATAAGGTGGTAACATAGGCCACCAATATACCACCATTAATCCTCCTGTTCCACCCCTGATAAAAGAAACCTAAATCTATATAAAGATTTATATACATATACCAATATTTCATATCCTATTTAAAACTAATCCCTTATAAGGTCTATTTTATTCCTCCCCTATTCTATTTTTAACAGCTTGAGGGCTTTAATATAACCCCTTTATCTTTATCTTTATCATTTCTTTCCTCCTCTTTATAAAATTTGTAATAGCCTTAATTAATTATTTATTTTATTCCTGATAAAATGCTTATTCAACTTTATATTACTTACCCATATTAGCTTAATATTTTTTCACATCCTTATTTATAAATAATTATGTTATTTATAAATATATAATTTCTGACGTAAAAACATTTATAAATATCTCCTTTTTATAACAACGCTTTTAATAATTTCTAAAAGTTTAAAATCGTTTTTTATTACTTTAAAAGTTTTATAGTTATTCCTTTGACATTCCACCTCTTTAACATGCCTCTTATCGTTATCCCTTAAGTTGTTCCTATCATTACAAACCCTCCTTACATAACCTATATCTACAGTACATTCATAGGCATAAACGCCAATAATATAAACCTTCCCTTATTTCATTATATATATAACCAAGCTATGGTTATTACTTATGATATTTACATTAATTATTATTGCTTTTATGTTCCTATAAATCCTACTCCATAATTATCTTACTTAAATTCTTCTTATTAATTTATTAGGTTTCTTTCCATATAATTAACAATATTCTTACATTTATAAAATTAATAAATTATGTTAAATATTTTTTCTAACCTAACCCTAATTATAATCCTCATACATATTACACTAACAATCAAACAATTAATAATGCCTTATACCTCTTCAATTAAAGCTTCTAGAATAATATTATTAAATATATATCCTGTTTAAGCTCTAGCTTTATTATTACAAAAACCTAATATCAAAAGAATTAAAATGTTCTTGGTATTTTTTAATTCTATATGGTTATGGATAAAGCTAATTAGTTCATTACTTATTATACCTACCTCCTTACCTTATATCCCCGTAAGATTTATATATAAACATATTATCTAATCCATTACTTATTCCATACCTGTTCCTTCCCTATATTTGTTAATCTTTATTAAAATATACTTAAGGTTAAGTTATTTTTTAAGGCTATTATTATTTAACTTTTAGAAGGCGATATTAATTTTTAATACTAAAATCTTTATAAAAAGGCTTTTTAGGTAAAGATAAAGTATATATTAATTTGTTATTTTAATCTAGATATAACCTGGAGGTACCTAAAAGCCTAACCAATCTTACCCAGCCAAAAGCCTAACTAGATTTTCGACAAAGATAAAGGCGATATTATAAATAACGTTTAGGTGGTCCACCCCATTTTCCCTCTTATCTCATTTGTGATCTGGTTATCCTTATATTACGCCATATTTTTATTTTGCTTATTCCTATTATAAATACCTCTTAATTAATCTCTATTTATATACAGCACCTTATACTAATAAATATGCCTATTTCTATTTATTTTTATTTAATCTTATCTTTATATTTTATCTTTTTTTTCTTAATATAAATATATTCCTTATTTGTTAATTATCTGATAAGTTTATATATAAAGAATTTTTCTTATTATAGTAACCATCTTATCACATGTTTAACTTTGTTATTATTTAATAATATACTCTTATAATCAGATTATGTATAGAACGCCTTCAAGGTTAACTTCTTCTTGAATATGTCTTTTTACATAATATATTTTAGGTAATTTATAATTATATAATATACCATTTCCTTTTTTTTATATTTATATTATAATATAAATATTATTAATATGTTTTATTTAAATAAGAATATCCTTAAGCCTATCTTCTCGGTCCTTATCTATATAAAAATTGTAGCTTTATATTTTTATAGGTTATAATATTAGTTTTATATATTCATAGATTTTATCTTTATTCTTGCTGCTGACATGATCCTAATATAGCCTTACGCGTGGTTTGCCTCTTCTCTTTTTTGGTCGTAATACACTGTCCATCTCTCTATTAACTCTTTCTATAATAACAGGTCAAAGATTTAGTTCTATGCCCATATCTTTTTAACATATCCATTTTCCTTACTTAGATATTCAGCTTTTAATGGTTTAGATAAACCTCTTCTTCCTTATCTCCAGGGGATGCTCCTTTATAATTCCATTTATCTGGTTTCTATCTATAACTTAATCTTACTCTTTACCTCTTCTAACTTCTTATACATTCTTATATAATTTATATGTTCCTTGAATTCTACCAGCTTTATATTTATATATAAGTGTAAGGATAGGCAGCTTATCTCTGCCTCTAACTAATATGATAGGGTTGCTTAGAATGCCTTGCTCACGGTCCTTAGGCTTTCTGATTGGATGGTTTTTATCTTAATTACTATCCCTTTGGGTTTCCCCTTATCATCACTTAATATATACCATACTAATACTCTATAAATTATAACGCTTCGTATAACCTTAATATATATTTCTTTTATTCTAAGGGTATTATAATTTTATATAATAATTATTAACTTTATTAAGGTGTAACGCTAATATTCCATCTTAATCTTAATAACTTTTAGATATCTTCTTCACCTTAATTTCTTATCTAGTTATATCCTTAAGAACTGCATATTCTTTTTAGGCTTTACCTCTATATCCCCTATCCTCACAACTTAACTTAGGTTCTTATAAATTTTACTAAAGTGAATAAATTTGCTTTTTACTGGCGCAAACTTTATCTCATGTCGGAATGCCTATGTTTTACATATAGAATAGATCTCTTCCAGCCTTTAGCAGTTTTCTTTAACATTTTTTCCAGTTATTAAGATATTTATATCATCTATAAAGCCTATCATTAATGTCTTAATATATTTAATTTCTTTATATAACATAACTATATAAAATATAAAAAGGATTAATAAGAAAGGTAACCCTTATAAAACCCTTACACTTAATATATATTCCTTTATTATCCCATTATCAAACTTTAGCCAAACCTTCTTATCCTTAAGGAATACTTTTATCCATTTAATTACCTATTCTGGGTATCCCTTTTAATATAAGACATATAAGAGCCTCTTATAGTTCATCATGTCAAAAGTTCCTACGATATCCAGGAATAATAATGACGCCGTGATTCTATATCTCCAGCTTTCAAAAATTCCCTCCGTAACCATTTTTACTATAAAATCTATAAACCTCACTAATCTATTACCCATCTATCCATCAAGAAATAAGCGGAACGCCTTTATAACCCATGTTATCCTCCCGCATATAAGCTTTTCTATTACCTTACCCATCGTTTGCAGTAATACGATAGGCTTATAAGCGTTTGGTAGTTTTTTTTCTGCCTTCGTCTTTCCAGGCTTAGGCAAGACTATCATTATAGCGCTCCGAAAATGTTCTAGGTAATAGCCTATCATAAAATTAGTTTTCATAATCTTTGCTATAACATTATACACTGGTTTCCTGCATATTTTTAAAAATTTGTTAAAGATTATATCATCCCCTAATCCCTTTTATAGTTTTATTTTTTTTAATAAGTCTTTAACTTTTTTTCAATTTATTACCTTAAATATCCATCGCTTCGATATTATTCTATTATCATACCATCCATATTCTAATATATCATTAAATTATACCTCCTAATTTAGGAAGAATTTTTTTATAAATATTCTTACTTTATCTTCGTACATATCTCCCGTTAATAACTCGTTTACGTTCTGCTTTAAGGCCAGTATAATATCACCTTCTAAAGGTAAGCCGTTTCTAATCCTTACCCATTTCTCTATTCTTTATAAAATCTTATTATCTAATAAAGCTGCTACAAGGTCCCTTTACTATACGGCTTATTTAACATTTTTTATCTCTTTTTTATATGTCTTATCCACGTCCTCCTTAACGTTTTACATATATTCCGATCGTATCTTTATCCATTTTCTTCTTTCTTTTTTAATTATCTTTTTAACTTCGTTTACTTTCGCATTTTATTATAAGCTTTTAAAAAATCTTATCGATGCCTTTTTCTTAAAGGTTACTAGGTTTACGATCTACTAGAATTCTATTATTAATCCGTTTATATATTCGTCCAATTTTTTCTCCATGGTTAAACCATTAGATATTTATATTTTTATGGCTTCGATTTTTATTAAATTCTTATCCATTAATAACTAAATCTAACCTTCTAGGGCTTCCCTTTCTGGAAGGCTTTCTTTATCTATTTTAAATCTTAGTCTCTGTGGGAGATAATTTGATCTACTTTATTATAGGCCCTTTATTATTCCATATATAATTTGTTTATTTACCTAGGTTAAGTTAATAATAGAGTTTCTCTAACTTTATTTTTTTTTTGTTATTATTTCTCTCGGTATGGTTAAGGCTAATCCTTATTATATAGTTAGGTTTATTATATCTTGTGTATATGTTGAGGTTTTTTTGTATATATCCCATATTAGGTAATAAGTGTTAAAATTGCTTAGGGCTATATTTATTCTGCTTAGGTTCTTTTTAATAATATTAATAGAAGGGATTCTTTATTATTACTTATATTTAGTTTAATATATATTAATCATATCATTAATAATCCTTTATCTATATTTAAGGTAACTACTGCCTAATTATAGCCCGTATATTTTTTTAGGTATGTTAGGAATAATCTTTTATGTATATATATGGTTACCCGGTTTAACCCTCCTCATATTAGTTTATATTAATAGGTTTTGGGATAAATCAGGTTATATTAACCTTTCTTTAATTCTTATATAATTATTATATTAACCTGATACCGGTTTATATTAGTTTTGATAGTTTGATCTTATGTTATTTTATTCTTTTCTATATTCTATTATATAATTTCTAACTCTTTTATTATTATATAAATAAGGAAGGATTTAATTTATTACCGTTCTATCTAATTTAAAAATATTATTATATTAATTATAAATCTGGTTTAATATTAATATTCTATCCTATCATTAATCCTAACTTACTCCATGGCTTACCTCTCTTAAGGTTTACCCTAGGTTAATTTATCACATCTATCATTATTACTTCCTTAATTTTAATTTCAATTTTTTTATTTTCGTTCTAAGCTCTTAATACCATCTTATATTTCTTATTCTTCCTATTCTTTACCACCTTAAATTCTTACCTATTACCTCCCGTAAAAAAAAGCTAAAGAAATAGTTGTAAGTCATTTATATCTTCTTCTTTAAATTAACGTAATTTATATGTATAAACTTATTTTACTTTCTTCTTCTATTTTTTTACCTTATCATATTTAGTATCCTAAACGATATGATTCTTTCCATAATTCTTATATTTAACCTTATTTTTATAACTCTTCTTTCCTTCCTTATACGTTCTGTTAACGCACTTTTTATATCATACCTTATTTATGTAAAACTTAATTATATAACTAAACGTATAATATTTAAAGCATTATATCATCCTTATTTCCTTTATAAAAGGCTTATAAAAAAAGATTTAGGCCTATTATATTAACCTAGTGTTATATAATTTCTTTATTACTTTTATATCTGTTATTTAAGCTATTATAATAGCGTATTTAACTTTAGGATTTTTAGCATATCTCGGCTTTATAGATATGATAAAAGACATGTTATCCTTCTTTAATTCTTTTAAAAGTTCCTCCAGGTTTACGTAAACGTCCCTTAATCGTTCCGCTTATAAGCTCTTTATTAAAATTATGTACATACATAGGTTAAAATATACGTTCGTTCTAAACACTTTCCATATCCATTCCTTATTTATCTTATATACGGCTACGTTTTTTTTAAATATTATTATTTTATTTCCGTTTTGTAACCTTCTTATAGTTATTATTTCTTATCTTCTAATAGTTTGGTTTACTACCTCTACCACCTTTTGGGGGTTCTTGGCGTTTAACTTAGGGTTTGTTTCGGTGGTTTTTATGGTGATTTTGTATTAATATCTTGCTGGTATATATAATATTAACTGGGTAAATCCTTTGGCGTTCTGCCTAAATCTTTATCCTTCTAACTTTACTACGTTTACTTAGGTGTTTATTAAATTACTTAGTATCGAAGCTGTTGCTATAATTTAGGTTTTACATAGATATTCCGTTAATTCTTCCCTAATGGCGTTTTTTAATATTCCTTTGGTTAATAATATGTCGTTATTTATGATATTAACTTTTTTTTTTCTTTTAAATATCTCGTTGCCAATCCGCTTGGTTTCTTTTATTATTTTTCTTATAATCTCCTTCACCTATTCAATCTTTTCCTTTACTTAAGGTTTAAATAATTCTACCAATTTATTTGTTAGCTTTATTATTATATCATATTTATCTAATACTTTTTTGATATCTTTATCTTTTCCTATATTGGTTTCAGCCCAGGGGGTGTCGACACGTTCTGCTACGTTTTCGGTTACGTTCCTTCCCTCCGATTTATTTCGCACCACCACCGACAACACTGATATGATGCTCGATATACACCCTGCTTACTCCGCCCATAAAGGTATAATAAACCTTTATTTCTAATTTTTATCTATTTTTATAATGTGTTTATATTCGAAAAATCGAAAAACCTCCCATTTCTTGGCTTGTTCTTCTTTATTTAATTCTTAATAATAAATTAATAAAATAATTTTATCAAATAATTTATAATTATTATATATTATTATTAAGATAAATATATTAGGTATGAATGTGTTTAATTATTTATAAATAATCTTATTCCTTATTAATCTATCATTTACATTTTATACGATTATATCTCACTTTATTGCTTATTTAGTTATTTCTTCTTTAATAATTGGTTTTTTTTTATAATAATCTTATTAATATATATATAACTTTTTTTTTTTTAAGGATATTTATACTCTTTCACTTTTATTTTTAATAATTATATAAATTGTTATTTTTAGGCTAGTAGATTAGATATTACCTTAAGGCTTAATTTCTCACTCTCCATAAGATATATATAATTAATCTTTCTTTCCAGCTAAATATTAAATCTTCCTCCTTTAATTTTCTCTTATCTTAATTACCTCTTATATTATTTAATATCACCTTTTATCTCTTACATTTAAGGTTTATTACTAATTTTATTATTTAAGATTTTATTATACCTTCTATTCTAAATCACCACTTCATTAAAATTTCTTCTAAAACTTATTCTCCTTATTTACATTGTATAAACGTTAAGATTAATTCTTCCGATTTTTATTATTTTTATTAATTTAATCTAAGCTTACCTTTTAATTCCTTTCCTTAATTTAATAAAATATCTCCTAATTTATCTCCTTTAATTTATACTACCTTTACATAAACTTAATCATGTTTTCCTATTACCAATTAAGCCAATCTTTATCCTGCCAAAGGCAAAATCTAACACATTCCTTATCTTAGGTATATACAATAAAATCTAAAGGGTTTAAATTTTAATAAATATTATGATACCATAAGGTAAAAAAAATAATATTAACAATATTCTTATAGTAATTATTATAATCCTTTATACATTTAAACCACTATTTCGTTATTTTATTTGTTATTTTTTATAACTAACTCTTTCTTCATAATCCTATTTTAACTTATTTAATTGTTTGCATTTAAATAAAGTTAAATATTATTATATTAATTTATTAATAAAATTATTAAAAGATAAAGCTTAAGTTTTTTACCTTAATTTATTATTTTATCTTCTTTCTTTCCTTCTTTTTCTAATTCTATTTTTTAATATAAGTTAGTACATAAGCTTTTAGAAGGGATTTTAAATAAGTTAAAAGGTATTTCAAAAGGGGAAAGAGTAATTAAAATTAATTAACGATAGTAGATACCTTCTATAAAAATATATAATAAGTTAATTATTATTAGGGATTCTAATAATTTTATAATTCTTAAATTTTAAGGTAATAACCCATTCTTATTTTAACCATTTCCTCCTACATATTCAATTTATATTTACTAGATATATAGAACTTTCTATACTTATTCTATTATTATTTTATTACTCTTAGTGGTTCTTATTTTAGTTATGCCAAGCTTTTTTATTTAGATTATTATTTTTATAATCCTAATAAATCTTATATAATTATCTTCTTAACTTCCATTAAATTCTTTACAACTTTATTTAATTCTATAGTATATTCCTTCTCTTAAGCCTTTCTTAACTTTAAAATTTAAATATATAATTTATTTTCCTTCCTACTAAATTCTAAACATTTTTAAATCTTTTTTAACCTTATAAATCTTAGGAATTATTAGAAATTTTATTTTAATAAGGCTTTTATCAACCTATCTGCTACTATGACGTTCATAAATACCTATTCGATTCTGATTATTCCATATTAAACTTCTTATCTTAACCAATAAAAATGAATATCTACATGTTAAAATTTTATTTAAAATTTTATAAATTTTTTTATTAACAACCTAATCGTCTACTTATTATCATATTTTAACATTAATTTTTCTTTTAATTCTAAGCCTAACACTTTAAATAATCTCGTAAGGTAGATTACTTTTTTTATAGTTTATAATAATGTAAATAATTCTGTTTTTATAATTAATATTATGATTATATCCTGGTAATTAACTCTTCATGTTATTAAACTTCCAAATAATATCATAAAATATCCTTGGCTACTTTTCTTATTTAGGATATTATTTATAAATAATATATCATTGGTATATAAGAACACTTTTATAATAATCTCTCCCCTATATTCCAAACTTAAATGTTTTATCTTATATAAATATAGGATTATTTAATCCATCACCTAATGATATTTTTCCGATGAGTTTAAATTAAATCTTAATAATTTAAAAATAATAAAAATTATATTTAATCTTATTAATATTATTATATAGAAGATTAATTTAACCTTTTGTTAAAATAGATCTTAAGATTCCGCCATTGTTATATCTAGGTTTAGATTTAATTCTTTTAGATTTATCAGAATATCTAACAATTTTCCTTTTATTATTTTTTAGTAAGATATTTACTTATTACCTTTTCCATATAAACTTATTACAATATCCAAAGCTTCTTTGTTGTATAATCTCTTAATATGTTTATTTTGAGGAATTATTTAATTTCTCTTTTTAATTTAATCTTAACCTTTAGCTTTATTTAGTAAATTATTTTATTTATTTCTGATTGTTTTTTTTTTTTATAATTTATTCTTATATCATTAATATAAAAATATATTATAATGTCGTTTCGGATTATCATATATGATTCCTAAGGTATTTATTAAAACCCTAAACTTTTAAATACCTTTATAAATATGGTTTACCATATAAAAGGTAATTATCTAAAATTATATAATGTTTTCTTTAACTTTAACACTATTCCTTATTTTATAAATCCTAAAGAATATTTTATATAAACATCTTTATCAATAAAAGCTTATACAAAGGTATTTATCATATCTAACTAAATTATTTCTAGGTTAAATATTATTATAATGGTTAAGATAATATATAAAAAATTTATTATCAATATGGTTACTTTTATAAATAAGTTTCCAAATATTTATTAATTCTTACATATCACTAATCACGTTTTACAATTTATTAATTTTCTGTTTTTATCCTTATATTTAAATATCCATTTATTTCCTATAACTTACATATTTAATTCTTTAGGTTTTTAACTTGGATATTCCTCTTAAAAGTTAAATTATTATATATATTAATTTATATAATCCTACATAACCTTTTCAAAACCTTCTTAGAAAAGATATATATAAAGATCCTTAATTATCTCCAATTCAGCTAATAAGTTTATAATTTAAATCAATAAGAATAAGGCTTCTTTTAAGAATGTTTTTTACTAATTATTAGCTAGTCTCCACTTCTAAAAATTAAAGAATTAATTAGTTTATTACCATAAAATCTTATTTAAAACTGCCAATTTTAAGCCTTTATTTTTCGATCTATTTTATATTTCAAAATCTCTACTTATTTTATTAGTTATCTTCTTTATTCTTCTTACTTATTTCAAGTTATTAAGTTTAATATTTAATATTATCACATTTACAAAATATTTTACCATTCTTTTAAAAAAATTTGACAAAATTAAAAACATCCATTAATTAAGATTCTTCCCTCCTTTATCATTTGCCTCCTCTATTTCCTCATTTTTACTTTTTTTTCCAGGTTTTTCTTCTAATTCATATAAAGATTTATTTTTTTACATTTTTTTGTTTTTAAATTCTTTTATTAAAATAAAAAATATATTAATATAGTTAAACTCTTTTTTTATTTTTTTTAATTCTTATTTATATATTACCTTTTGTTCTATTACTTAAATTAACTCTATTATTTCATTAGTTTCTTAAATCTTTTTAGGATTTATTTTTAATTTTTTTTTATTATATATAATATCTTTATTAAATAATATATCCTTTATTTTAATTATCTTTTTTTTATAAGGGATCTATACTTTATATATATTTATTAAATTATATTCTATTAGATATCTTATATTTATTTTATTTTTTAGTTTTTATAATCTTCTTAAATAATTTTATTATATCCATTTTTATAAGATATAAATAAAATATTTATATCTTTATAAATACACTATTTATGGTTTTTTTAGCTTTAATATAATTTTATCCTATATTCTTTTATATAATATTTTATATGGAATTTTCTATTCTAAACCTTACCTTAATATTTTATTATATAGATAGGTTATTATTTTTATTATATATTTTTATAATAAGTATAAAAGTTTAGTTAAGAATCTTATAGCTCTTACTTTTGTTATAATCATTCTTCTTATTCTTTTTATTACCAGGTTCTAAAATAGATTTATAGGAATAGAAAGTTTTAAGAAGATATTTTTTAAATAATATTAATCCTTTATTTTATCTTTGTTTATTTTATTATCATATTAAATATAGGTTATCTTTACCTAATAATACTTTTTAATCCATTCCACTTCTTTTTTAATGATTAAAAGATTATTTAATTCCTTTTTACATATTATAACTTACATTATCAAATATTTTAATACCTTATCTATAATAAAGATAATTCTTTTAATTAATTTATCTTCTTTGTTATTTCCTTATCCTTCTATTAAATCTTTTTAATTTATATAAATTTATTTAAATATCTTAATGAATTTATTAAGATTCTTTTTCTTTAAGATAACCTAAATAATTTTTATTAAGACATATTCTTTATATTTATATAATTTTAATTTTTTTAATTTAAATTTTAAAATTAAATCTATAAGTTTTTTTATAATAAGTTAAAAGATATATCCAAATTATTTATACCATATCTTTATAATTTTTTTAAATAAATAATATAAATTTTTTAAATATTTAGGTTTTTAAATGATTTTACTTTCTATTATATATGTTAATCTTATTAAATCATTAAGAATTATAATTATATAATTTAAAGGTTTATATTTTAAGATAAATTATTAATAGATATATTTAGCCTATCTTAAAATGTAAATTAGGTTTTATATATTATATAGTTTTATGATTCTAATATTAAATGTGATATATTTTTTTTTTAAGGTTATTAAATTTATTAGATTTATATAAAAACTTTTGTAAAATATAACATTCTCTAATTTAATTATATTTATTATTGGGTTTATGATTATATATTTATTTCCTTTTCTCTAGATATATCCTGGCGTTTTAACTTCCAAGAATATTATGTTTTAACCTAATATTTTAATTTTACTATCTCCTATTAATATATATTCCATTTTTTTATTTGCCTTAAAATTTATAAATTTATCTAAATTATTAAATATATAAAAAATAATTCTAATATTTCTAATCGTTAAATCTTTTAATAAATATACTTTTTCTATTAAAAATGCCATTATTTATATATTATTAATTAAATTAATATATTCTTATACCTTTTTTATTAATATTCAACTTATCTTTTTAATTCTAATATCTTATCTCTCCTTTTTTTTTTATTACACCTGCTTGCTTTTTCCAGTTTTAAATGCTTATTTTATCTTTTATATTTTGTCTGAAAATAAGGATCGTTTTATGTTTTCTTTGAATTTCATCTTCGATTCTTTTAAGATAACGTAAAAATCTGGAATATCTTTTTAAATTAAAAAATATTAGATTATTTTATATCCTTTTTGATTATATATTTTATATTTTAAGGCTTTTGATCTTATTATTTTAATGAAGGAAGCTTCTTTTTAGATTAAAGCCATCCTATATCTTTTCCTTATAATACTTTTAATGATTTTTTTAAATAGAAATTATTATAATTATTTTAATTAAAAATTTATAACATTAATAAAATATTATATATTTCCTTCCTTTTCCAATTTTAATTCTTAATTACCATCTTTATACTTGTTTTTAAGTTTTATGAAGTTTACTAATTTTATAAATCTACTTTTTTTTTTATTCTCCTTATCCTTTTAACTTATTTAATTTCATTCTTAATATTCTTTATAATTTATTTAAAAAGAATTAATATATTTTAATAGATTTAAAATATTTTATTAACCTTTATCAACCTTTCTTTAAATTTAATTTATTATGAATGTTTTATTTATGTTTTCTTATATTTAAATTAATTTTTATACCTAATATTTATTATTTAAAATATCTAATTTTATTAGTTTAAATATAATAAATTTAAACTTATTTAACCACACATCTAAGCTTTTAATTAGTTATTTTAGGAAAGATTATTTAATATAATTTTCAAATTTTAGTTCCTATTTTTAGATTTCTTCTTCTTTTGATAGTTTTAAGGTTATTTAAAGATTTTTTAGCTATTATCTTATAATTAAATCTAGATTTAAATAATGTTTTAAATATTTTATTATTAATTTTTAAATAATTATCCTTACCTTAATTAATTTTTTTTACTTTATTATATATTTATCTTTTTTGTAATAATATTTTTTAAAGTTTTTTATAAAATTTCTTTATTTTATATAGTTTTAAATGTTTAGGCCTAATATATTTAATTTATTTAAAAAAGGTTAAAATTTAGGTAATTATTCTTTGGTTCTATTTGGGTTAATGATTTTTTAAATGTTATCTAAGATTATAATCTAGAATTTATTATATTAAAAATTTTAATCTTTTTAATTCTAGAATTTAATTATTTTTAATTTAACAGATTATAATGACATTTTCCGTTTTGTTTAAGTTTCTTCCATATCTTAAATATTTTTTATTTATTTTTTATGTTTATAAATAAGTAATTTAGGTTTAAAAAGATTACTCCGGTTTTTATTTTATAAATATTTACAAATTAAGCTTATAATTAATAAAATTAATTATAATGTTAAATATTAATTTAATTAGGTTTTAATTATATATCTTCTTAATTCTTTTAAATTCTTTATTAACGTTTAGAATTCCTTACTTTTTAACGGAAACTATACATAACACATTTTTTAGGTAGCTTAGATTCCGCCTAACCCACTCCTGACTAATCCCTAACCCTAGAGCTCTTCCACCAATTCAACAGCACGTAGCCATATAGCTGAACGTCTGTGCCATTTGACATCCATCATAAGCCTAGGAGAGGTAGAAAGTCTGTCGGGAGTCAATGTGCATCAAAATTTATATGGAGATATTTGTTGCAGATCTTATATCTAGCTCATCAATACCCCAGGTAAATCCGATCGGTTGGTTTCTTATAAGAAGTGATGCCCGCAAATGCTTGTCCCCCCAGTCTGTCAACTATGGGCAAACATAACTATCAAACAATCGCCATTCCTTCCAATCCTGACGATCGAGGGAGCAGTCTGACCGTTCGGCTTGCCGGGATGCTTTGTAGTCACTGCTTACGTCGTGTCGTGTTGAGCGCCCAGATACCTAGGTACATACATGATCCAAGATTTCTAAATGGAGCGCATGAGCGGGATGGGGTATGACAAGAGGTTCGCCAACATAATGGGGGCAACGTCGACCATGCATAACAATTTGCTACTCATTATCCATCCCGCTCTACTAAATGATAAGCCAAACTTTTATAATATATCATCAGACCATAATCAAGATTGTCAATTAGTACGTTAAATTCGCTTCTTTTCGATCGGGTAAATAGGTAGCGTCGAGGAAGTGTGTTATCACGAAATACGTATAATCCGTTAATAATTTATCGCTTTAAAGGAGGCTGTTATTTCATGACCATAACTCCCCCTTCTTTCACCCTCCCCCAGTAACCCCCATTCTCGAAGCCCAAATAATTATATATGTCATATAGCTCAGGTATTGAATTCATCAAAATAGTAGAACAACAATTAAAGTCGGATTCACCCCAAAACAGAATAATTCATGGTTATAAGATTGTAGGCGACATTATCTTGGAGGACCTCTCATCTCCGTATATGCCAATCTCGCTTAAAACGCTAGAGTGCTTGAGCCCGAATGAGGATTATTCTTGAACATCCCGGTTGTTTGCATAGTTAAACTAATACTCGAGCCTTTTTACCTAGGTCCAGGTACATGTACGTATGTCATCAGATTCGCCGGTGCCTATTATTTGCATAGGCCCTACAGCCTCTGATCGACAAAAACAGCAGGCGTTCATAAAGTGTAAATGATAAGCAGGTTTAGACTTGCAATTAGAAGAACTATTTGTATTCTCCTACCGAGGGTTACTAAACCGATGAACATATCTCAGCTTTCAGAGACCCTGCTCACCGTATGAGTCACCTCCCGTACATGTATAACTAATAGTTAAAGCATACAGCTCTCTTAGTCGATTTTTAAGGTGAGGTAACAAAGTTGGACAACATTACCATTGCCTTGTAAGAGTAAGACTATAAGTGAAGCTGAAAACGATCAACCTCAACCCAGCTAGCCACCATCGCCATGAAGCTCGTAATCAGCGGCTCGACCGGCTTCGTAGGTGCGGAGCTCGTCAGCCAAGCTCTATCAAACCCGGCTATCACATCAATCGTCGCTCTAAGTCGGCACGAGACTCCTATACCGGTCGGCTCTACGAAACTAAAGTCAGTTGTTTGCGACGACTTTGAGAACTATTCCGATAGCGTTAGAGAGGAGCTGAAGGACGCAGATGCGTGTATCTGGTACGAACTCCTCTCCGCATGCTATCATTCTCCCCCTACATGATAACACTAACCGGAGAACAGGACTATCGCAATACTGCCAGCCAAACTTAAGGATATCCCATTTGATGACGTATGCAAGATATCCCGCGACTACGCCCTCACGGCTATCCGGACTCTTGCCGAACTCCACCAAGCCCGAGACCGGCCACTCCGCTTTATATATATCAGCGGCCACCAAGCCCCCCGTAGCCTCGCAGAGGTACCTAAACAATTTAGCGACATTGGATTGACCGACTACGGATTAATGCGGGTACGTACGGACCGGATGTCTCCTATTTTTTTTTTTCTGTATATCACACTATCCTGTCGATGCTGATTTATGATGTGGCCGCAGGGTGAAGCCGAGACTCGCATACTCGCATACGCTGAGCAGTCTAACGGCGCCGTGGAGGCTTGTGTCGTCAAACCCGGAATGATCGATGCCCCGGGTAAGGAGAACCGGATTCTTCCGGGGCTCCCGAATATTGACCTCCGCGCTTTCGCGGCAACGCTGCTGGATCAGGTCGTCAACGGGTTTACGAAAGATACGCTAACGAACGATGAAATGGTCCAGATTGGAAAGGACGTGCTGGCCAAATAGCGGAACGGTGCTGACATTAAGTCATGTGGGGCATTGGTATCACTCAGGGTTGTAATGTGAAGAATCGCTACTTCATCATAGTGTTCTAAAATTATATATACATAAATAGACTCAGCCTGTTACTTTATCAAGGTTTAAATACGCTCCATGATCAACCGTAGCCAAAAATCGACGACAGGACACATCAACTTAGCCGTACGGATTGCTATTCGTCTTATTTTCGTCGTGAAGCCCGTCTGTCCTTCTCATTTGATCTTTCGGGCTTTGGAACGATGGGAACCAGTTGTGTCGTATCTGGATGGATATTATACTACTGTTAATGGTATAACTGAGGGTAAAAAGCTTGAGTGTTAGGGTATTCCCGAAGGCTCGAGTTTATCCCTTAATCAAAGAAATTGTAAGTCTTAGCTTATTGCAATCCTCAGTCAAACAAAGCGCCAGTCTAAGTTCAGAAATGCTTGATATAATCCCATATATGAAGCCTAAAATTTGTAGCTTATTATTCCTAAAGGTAGCCAGGGTGTAGCCCTGCCTCAATGAAAAATTTCGACAGACTGGCAGCAAACCCAGAATCCGCTAGGATTTAAGGGGGTAACGTTGACAGGTATTCACCGGAGCATTGGAATTAGTAATCCTGCAAACAAACCGTCTGTTGGTCTTCGGGAAGTTTGAGTGTAGATAGTCCGTATCCCACCCATGAAGTTGCACTGAGAGGGAATGATTGTAATATACTGTAACCTATTGGCCAACCACGCTATACAGCCTCTCTAAATTAGTAACAATCCTCTCAACCATAGTGCAACGGCACGTCCGTGGCAGAACAGGCCGTATACCTTGTACACTCTAATTGTTTCGAGACAGTGGATATTGTTGCTTAACGCTACTATGTCCAATCTCTACTCAGCCTGTTGACTAACGCTTGCTGTGTACTCGCTGCTTGTTCCCCTGGCTCCATGATGCATACCTAGGTATATATATGCAGGAATTCGCTATGAATTCGGCGGAGCATTCTTTCCCATATCATACTGATATAGCCTCATATCTTACACATATACGCTGAAGTGCCTCTTACAAGACTCATTTCGATTCCCATCTCGATCAAGCTTACGGATTGACTTCCAAAACACATATAACATTCAACATGAAGGCTTCTTCCTTCTTTACGACAGTTCTCGCCTTTGCGGCCGCTGCCGTGGCTCGGGCTCAAACCACCCCTGAGGACTCTGAGCCCAAGCGTCTCGAAGAAGTCCCCGACGGCTACACGCTAGCCCCCATGACCTGGAAGGGCAACATCACAGCCGAAGGTCCTGAAGTAGCCTTCACCGGCGCCAACTTCAAAGACATCGACGACCAGATCCACCAAGCGAACCCCGACTTCACGTGGCCCGAAGTCACCGCCAACGATACGACTCCCGACTCCGCCGTGAAGAGCAAGTCGTGGCTGACCTGTGACCCGAACAACATCTGGTGGGCGCAGGAATTCCGGATCGAGGAGGGTGTCGCGTACCTCCGAGGCAAGAGCGGACAATGCTACATGGCAGCCGGCCCGCGCGTCTGCACGCGCATCAGCTGCTCGTACAAGTCTGCCATCTGGTGGTGCAATGACCAGCCGAATGGTATCTGGATCGACTGCGCCTTGTGGGCCAACTACGCGCAGGATATTCTGGACAAGTGCCAGACTCACGATGCTAGCAACCGCATTCGTGGGCAGGAGTTTGCGAAGGAGGACTGGAACATTATGATCGGTTACTCGAACGATCATTGTTAAGTTCCTAGAAATAATTTTGTCTTAGTTGTTGGGGAGTTGGACTAGTTGCTTTGGCTCGGTAGTTGCCGACTCTTTAATTCTATAAGCTGGTCGCGTTTGGCGAGCCGCTACACCCATTAACTTAATTCCCCATGGCTATTTAGTAAATTTGTTTAAGATGGATAGCATACGATAGCAACAAAGCTGCTTTTAATAGTACCTTGCCTTCTCATGCTGTGAGTGTTTTGTCGATTCTATCCACGTCGAAACCTGAGTAAAGAGAAAGAGGTGATAACACCTGGTCATTATGTAGTCTAAATTATGACCTGGCAAGTTTGAAACTGTGATAAGCAATATAGTTATTCCTCTTTGTTGTTGAGAAGGTTGATAAGTTCAGAGCTCGTCCGCTTTGTCCTGATGGCACTTGGTGCAATTGTGTAACCTACGAGCCTTAGGATTAAGGAAAGATGAATAACTTACTCTTGATTCCTCCGTGATAGATCGCTTACCCTCTAGCTGTAAGTATAGTTTTGGTGTGAAGTATACCAATTCCTTCAGTCTGATGCTCTAGCCCATCACCATTGTGAGATGGAGAGCAGTAACCTGGGACTAGCATGTAAGCATCCAAAGATTGGCCCAAAGGTACGTTGTTGGACCAGAACGTAGTCAGGGGAAACTCGTCTATTGTAATATATGTAGTAGTACCGTAATACGAGAGCTATCACCGTCACCCTCGAGTTGGACCAGACAGTCAAAGCTGGTAATTTAGTTCCCCTGGCATACCCTCTACTGCTCACTTCCACGCAAGCATCTCGCACTGCAGCGACGCAAACCACGCATCCTCCGTCTCGGCCCACTTATTCACCGCGGCGACCGTCTCCGCGATCTCATCCTCCGAGATCCCGGCATCGAGCCACCCCTGGTAAAACTGATCCCCCTTCTTCAACTGTCCAGCAACGCGCCAGGCAAGCCACCTCCGCGTCTCCAGCCCGGAGAACACCTGGCTCCCAGCACCAATCCTTACCTTCCCACCATCCGCATCGAACCCCGCGCGCCGCATCAGCGCCGGCATGCTCGGCCCCGTGGCGTCCAGGTCCGCCGACGCTCCCTTGCGCACCACTTTCTGCTGGTTGGCCACCCACAGGCGGTCGAGGTCCGAGCTCTTGGGGAAGAAGTGCTGGAACCCCGCGTCGCGGGTCGCCACGACGCCGCCCGGCTTCAGCACTCTGCGGATCTCTACGAGCGCCTTGAGCGGCAGGTCCGGCGGCGGCAGGTGTCCGAAGACTTGCGACGCGAAGACCACGTCGAACGTGTTGTCCGGGTACGCGAGGCCGGTCAGGACGTTGCCTTCCTCGAAAGTTACGGACCCGGGGCCCGAGGTCGGCACGTTGGCCTCGGCCGCTAGGGTCTTAGCTTTGGCCAGGACGGCACCGGAGATGTCGACGCCGACGACGCGGCCCTCGCTCGCGTACTTGGCGAAGCCCGTGGTGATGGTGCCGGGGCCGCAGCCGACATCGAGGATGACGTCTGTCTTCTTGATGTGCGGCAGCAGGAAGGCGCCGTCTACTTCGGCTGTGCGCTGCTCGTGGGTTGCCGTGGTGTAATTGGAGTAGCCGTGGGTGTATTTACTCTGCTTATTTAGGTCCGCCATTTTCGTTCTTGGTTTGCTAATAATAATTACTAAGTATACGTCGGATGCTGATGATTACTAAAAGATCGGAGACAGGCCGTGTTGTTGGCGTGGTGCGAATCCGTCTTACATATTTATCCCCGCCCGGTCGTTGCCTAGGACCATTACGTTATGCTCGGCTCCGATTCGCAATGTAAGACGAGGTTCGTGTGGGGATAAGGGCTTCATCTCACCGTTAAGTCAGGTTACACGGGTTCGCAAGTTCAATCGTAGGTACTTTCGAAATTTGTGCCCGAGCTGACGAAGGCTACCTGTGATTTTTCATCTTTGGTTCTCAGGGGTTGATGTTCGGAGTACCCGTCGGTGTGTTCATACTTGTCGCGCCAGTCAAGTTTCGACAAGCATTTCGCGGGGAGATCTATATGGTCTGGACTCGACTATACCATTAACCGTTACAGTCTTCAGAATCTCCCTTTCGGCAGCCTATCTAAAGTAGACAAGTTCGATAGCTAGTTGCTGGCTGCTCGCGACATGACGTCCCGCCAAGACGACATCGTCGGACGTCCGTCACAACCAAATGAGTCTACTGAAGGGAGGGTTTGTCAATTGCAACCTATCTTGGTTAGCAATACATTTGGGGAAGGGGGTAAAGAAATTTGAGATTCACGATACGGCTCTACTACGGCTGTAAGAGGTTCTCGACCAATAGGGCTCTTGGGATATCGGTCTCATTGCAGAACTCGCACGCGCTAAAGCTGTTATTGGTGGTGGAATCTCTCCGGTGACGAGCATGCCATCCGAGGCAACGTCAGCTTTGGACTCGGCCTTATGCTGACGTTACGCTTCAACTAGGCGATGGATTGGTATGGCTTGCTCGTCGACTAGGAAAAAATCCGCCTCGCACAGGCCTACTCTACACTAGGAGATTCGCGCGAGATGACAACGATGATGGGGAAGTGGACATGGGGATATGATAGATGGGAATGTGGGCTGCTGAGCTGACTCTATGGTCTAGGGTCTCAAGTTATGATGGGCCTCGCCCGGGCTTGAAGACGTCGAAAAGGGGTAAATGAGGAGCAATAGAAATCAGCGGTACGAGTTGAAGCATCGGCGTTAGGCCGAATAGTCACGGTCTTCATTTTGGGAGTCGGGGGTCATTGGGGAATGATATATTTAGCTTGGGTCAGGGCCGTGGCTACAGCCGCCGCCGGAACCGGGACCGGTGCCGGAGCGCATATAGCTGGAGAAAAGCCATATATTGGCATCGGTCCACGCTGAGAAGGGCGGCCATGGTAAGCTGACCGACATATCAACTTTGAGCCAGCGGGGCATCCTATTATATGTTGTGGATGGATATTTTGGTTTCCTGCTTTCGAAGCTGGGATATTGTGAGATGAATAGACTTACGCCGAAGATTGGTTGCAAGTGTATCATTGGAACTATACCTTTTGTATGTATATGCGAAAAGATATTGAAGAAGTAACATTGGAAGACCCGACGCGATGTATGCGATGTCAGACATGTTACACTCTTTGAGTGGCCCGTGCACAGCTGGATTGCTTCGTTGGAGTTACCTAGTAGCTTTAATAACATCATCGAAGTCTTCTACACCATTTAATGTTGATTCGGCAATACTTTGAATTAAAAGTCAATCCTAATATTCGGGCCATCTTAGAAGAATAATTTTCAATTATTACACAATGCCGAAAAGAAAGGCAAACCAGATCGAGGCAGAGCCAGATACCGCGGGCCTAAGGCGGTCGACGCGTCGAAGACCAGCAGCGCCAGAGCCAACGCCAGAGGTAAAGCCAACAGAGAGTAAAGCGCCAAAAGCTTCCAAACCACCAAAACAGAATGTTTCTCAGAAATCGGATTCGAAGAAATCTCCAGTAAGAATTTCTCAATGCGCCTCTTCGGGTTTATCTAGCATTATTTGCATACTTGTCACCACTTCATGTTGCGGCCAATCTAAAATAGTATCTAACCGCCATAGGAACTCCCAAAATCAAAGGCATTTCTAAAGAAGAAAGCAGCCACACAATCAAGCACAACATCAAAACCGGAGAAACCAGAGGAGACGGAGGAGACTGCCGGCTCTTCAGAGAGGTCGTATTGGCTCATGAAAGCGGAACCCGAGTCACGGTTCGAAAACGGCGTCGATGTGAAATTCTCCATCGACGACTTGGCTTCACGGACGGAGCCTGAACCTTGGGATGGTATGATTTTATATTATAGCTAATTGGCTACTAAGACAACCGGCTATATATGTGCTCTTCCTGCATGATGGTCACTAGATGCTGACGATGTATGCCAGGTATCCGCAACTACGTCGCTCGGAACAATATCCGAGCCATGAAGAAAGGCGATATTTCTTTGTTCTACCACTCGAATTGCAAGGAACCAGGTATCGTAGGAACGATGGAGATCGTACAAGAACACTCTCCTGATTGTAAGTATGTCTGACCCTGATTGCACCCTCATGCCCCTAACTGGCGCGTTAGTATCGGCACATGATCCCAAGGCGCCGTACTATGACGCGTCTTCAAAGCCTGACAATCCGAAGTGGAGCGTCGTGCATGTCAAGTTCCACAGCAAGTTCAAGCAGCAGATTGGACTGAAGGAACTCCGGGAGATGGGTCAGCCGGGACAGCCACTTGAGAACATGCAGATGTTGAAACAGAGTCGGCTAAGTGTGAGTCGCGTAAAGGCTGCCGAGTTCGAGTATTTGATGAGCGTGGCAAAGGAGCGAGGTGGCGAAACCTAATGAGGCTATATTAATCTTGGAAGTCTTCTGTAATTCCTATATGGCCCGAGGATAGCTACACTCCGGATAAAGACGGGTTGTCTTATGGTTTTGGTAAAGTGCGGATGGTATGTTCAAGGACGATTCGGATGCCCGGGTCGAGATCTTCGGAGGCTAGGATCGGTTCTATCCATAATCTCACCTTCTCAGCCAGTTGGATCTTGTTGGTAGTTGTGGAAAGAGATGACTTGAGCTGGGCCAGCGCTTCTCGCAGAGCTTTGGGGTATGAAGGCGTATTTATGTCCACATTTATCAACGGCTGTCGGATTTGACAGAAGCACGTTGCTGGATCGTTGGGATAATGCTCAGTCATGATGTCTAGAACATGTTGGACAAGCCGTGCTTGTGCGGAGACGGCCTTGAAGTCTGCGAATACGTCGAAGAATTGTTCTGCGACTGTCGCATTGAAGAAGGGTTGCTTCTTAGAGATGTCGAAGATAGCTAAGGGAATAGCTCCGTCAAGCGCAGGGTTGCCTTCCAATTTCTTCGCTGTGTCTTCGTCGAACACTTTCTTCTCGGGCGCGTTACCTGGGTCGGGAAGGATTAATCGGCCGTTCTCGTCAACTTCGTCGTCTTCGCTGTCTGCCTCGCCGAGTTGAATCTCGTCATCGCTGTGCTCGGCCTGTTCCCGTAGCGCTTTTTCAGCGCCACCTTTCTTTCCTTTCTTAGCGTCCATCCGCCCGAGCCACTCCATTTCGCATCTGGCGTACCCAAGCCAGACTGTGGCATCTCTAGTACAGAATCTAGCGCCGCGCATGAAGAAAGCTCTCGCTGCTTGCATATCTCCATTGTTTGCTGATCTTCTTCCCGCCATCACCCACAGCTCCGGTTTAGCTGGGTGCATCCTTAGTGCCCTGCTCATGATTTTTCGGTATCGTTTGGTGGCCTTCACATCTCTGGCATAGGCTAGATACTCCTTCCAGAGCTCAATGCTTCCCGGATGTTTGTTGACCGCCCGTTCCAATATGCCGAATACCCTCCCCTGTCCAGTATGTTTTGATGAAGTGCGAACTTGCAATCTGCGACATCTCTTTGCGCGGAGCGACTCCAAAGACTTCTCCCAAGCTGCGTAATTCAGCCAGTCGGTCGGTTTGCTTCCGGGAGATAGGACAAGATGTTCGAAGTCGGTGCGTTTTCGTACGAGGGAGCGGATCTCATCGGTGGTGAATATGCCTTTCGCTTCGAATTCGCGGAGCTGAGGAACCGCTTGTTCGAGGAAGAACCGGGCTTTCTCGGGGACACCTGCCATTGTAAAGATTCTCTATAGGATGTAACCTTGAGACTTCAACCAATTGGTCTTCAGGTTGGGCTATGGCCTTAAGGTGTTAGAATGGGGAATTGAGATCTCAGCTTACTAGAAAAGTTTCATCAGACTGCAGAAATTCTAGTACTGTAAATTGATTGACCTCGATAAGCCGTATCAGGAAAAGTGCTTTTCCTGATACAGCTTATCGATAACTAGCCGTAGAGATCAATCTTTGATAGGCAACATAGTGCAGGGATACAGGCATTTGTGCAGGTACGCTAAGCACGGGCCACAATTGAACATGGGTCTTACCTCAATATGGCGTGCGAGACACGCGACATGGACATGGATCGAATGCGGGAGACGACCCACCCAGTTATTTCCTGGACTTCGATGACCGAAGAGTCCGGACAACCCACCAAGGAACTAACAAACGACTTTCAAGTTTCGTTGCTCTTTCTCAAAGCTGGAGCTCCTCACATTTGTTCAGCCAGTTGCGTCTGGCATCCATTTCCTTTTTGTCGTAATCGCTAAACCTTAATACTCCTTTACGCTGGATCTTACAAGGGCCGGTGGGGATTCGAGTGGATATGCGAACATGTCGAAATACAAGGATAAGGACATGGGGACGGAGGTGGTTGCCATGAATGCGAAATGGGTATCATGGAGTCATACTGTTGTTGCCTACAGTCAGTTAAATTTCTAAACTTAACAACTTTCAACTTATTTTAGAGACTCTCCTAAACTAATCCGTGGATATTTACAGCTGCTTTCCTGAGCGCCCTATTCGTCGGCATATACCTTCACTATCATAAGATCGTCAAGAACGAATTCTACGGTTATCCCCAAGAATGGTTTCCATCCGTCTCCGCCACCATCGGCGATCGATACCCCGAGCGATCCTTCTTCATGCTGTTTATTGCTATGACATCCGGTCCTAGATTTGCCCTTGTTGGTCTTTGGTATCTCCTAACCGCGAGACCGGGGAAGATACTTCCTGGGTTTGTTGCTGGTATCGGTCTCTTTCGGACTCTTACATGTGGTGGCTGGACATATGTCACATCGACGGACGATCACGACTGGCACGATATCTTCATGATTTCATACCTCGTAGCCACCATCCCTTGGACCTTTGGCTGTATCGCATTAAGTCCTCCGAACGCCACGGCTATCAAGTACCGAAGATATATTGCTACTGCCTTCTTTGGCACGATCCCCCCTATGATATACTTCTATATCCAGCATAAAATCCATCGAGTGGCGGGAGGTAAGTCTCATCGGTTTGAGTCTTAGCGAAGACGGCCACTGACTCGTCTAGCCTACACTACCTATTCGTTTTTTGAGTGGTCTCTCATTCTTTATGATGTTGCCTTCGATGCTGTCACTGCCCTCGACTTCGATACTTTCGAGATCGTAGTTCGGGATGTGAAAGGTCTAAGTAAGGGGTACGTACAACGGCTCCCCAGGTAGACTCGGCATGACGTACATACTCGCTCGGGCTGTATGCAACTCTTCAGTTATTTATTGTCTGTTGGTCTTAGCACTATTTCTCGTCGATAACTGACAGCATTGATTTCTGTCGATCGACGAAAGCAATGTTGTCTTTGACTTATTCCCCTCTCCGCTGCCCTTTTAGCAGCTAGGGCAGTCGGTTACAGACTGGATCATCGCTTAACTAGGCTCGTTGTGGGGAGCTCTAAGCGTTAGCACAAGGCTCCGCGAACATTGACATCGCAGTGGATAGTCGTGTTTCATTCTAGTGGCCAATGATTAGCTGATTCAGTGTAGTAATCGTCCCCAGAAGACACTCTGGCTTGTCAGTATCACTGGCGACCTGAACCCCTTTTGTTTTACACGGCCACGTGATGATCAGCTTATGATTAATAGCCCCATCAGTCCGAGCGAGTTTGATACGATTATGCGATCGATTCTGCATTACGACTTCATTATTCTGACTGAGTTCGCAGAGTTAATGCCTCGTCCAAACCGACCGTCGTCCTCGAGGAGGAAAAGAAGCAGCTTACGGCTGGGCTTCTGGATGTGAAGTTCTCTTGGCGTGAGGTGCTTGATACGGCTGCTGAAGTTTACCATGGCTTCGTCTTCTGGTCGATGCTTACGGGTCTTGGCATCGTTATCTGGTACTTTCCACTGTGGCATATGGGTATCTCGGGCTATGAAGCGTTTGTCATGTCGACGATCTCGCCTTTGCTTCTGGGCGTCAAACCACTGCGCTCATTAGTGACCCAGAACCTCCGCGCCTGTCACTTCTTATCGCTTGCTGGCCTTCTTGCGTGGCAGGTTAAGGATCCGGCTTATAGGCTTTTCACGGTTGGCTTTGGCGTCGCGATGTCATGTCTATCATGGGCTGCCACTTTGTACTCCGAGTCGGTCCACCCAGTTCGACTCGAGTCGAGAATATTGGCTTGGACCGTCGGCCTGGTTATGTCCTCGGCTGTGAAATTTGCATGGCAGACCAATAACCCAATATGGCCGATCATGCATGCAGCTAACGATGGCTACAACGTCCTAGGACTGGTATTGGCAATTATGGCGACGTGGAGATTCACCCGGAAAGCACCCTTGAATACTGGTATTGCTACGGATGACAAGAAGGATGGTTCGTCATTTCTGACTGCCCTTGGAGTTGCGGGCGTCTTCTTCGGGTTGCACTCTCTTCTCTCTGATACGAGTACTATGATTCTTTGGGTATGGGAAGGCTACCCCGTGCGAGGTCCCCTTGCCGTCCCTCATGGTTGGTTCACGCTGGTTGCAATGACAGCTGGGCTGTTAATAGGAATTCGCCATCCAAGATTCATTAGCACTTGGTCGATCTACGGCGTTGGATGTGTCGGGGCCGCCATCCTTACTCTCTACCATAACTGGTTCGGGTACCTAGGTGCTCTTGTTATCGCCTTCTACTTGACCGCCGTTGCTTCGCCCATCCTAAGTGAGGCTTCTAAGAAAAACCCGGCTGTGACGTTCGGCGTTGGATTCTTCATCTACAACTTGATGGTTTTATTCCATGTCTGGGTAGTTGCTTACGCTTTCGTTCCCGGAGGACCTCTCGTTCGTGAGCACACTGACTGGATTATGATAACAATGATGCTGCTTATCGGCGCTGGCGTATTCAACCTAATATCGCTAAATGCCCGCCGTCACGAAGATCGCGCACTGCCATCACGATCACAACATCGCAAGTATCACGCCTTGACACTTGTGATTATTAACCTATTCTTCATTGGCGCGGCAATCCGACGGTTCCCGACTAACGATTATAAGCCGTACCACGGAGATGCGAGAGTCATGACCGCAGGAATTTGGACTATCCACTTCTCTCTTGATAACGACATGTATTCTTCTGAATATCGCATGCGCGATTTGATAAAGGAACTTGAAATCGATGTTATTGGTTTATTAGAAACCGACTTACAACGCATTATTATGGGCAATCGGGATACAACCCAGTTCCTAGCTGAGGACCTGGGCATGTACGTCGACTATGGCCCTGGTCCGAACAAGCACACCTGGGGTGCGGCCCTCTTATCCAAGTTTCCGATTCTGAATTCTACGCATCACCTTCTTCCATCGCCTGTAGGCGAACTCGCCCCTGCTATTCATGCCACTTTGGACGTCTATGGCGAGTTGGTAGATGTCTTCGTTTTCCATTCCGGACAAGAAGAGGACCCCGAGGATCGTCGCCTCCAAGCCGAGTATCTCGCCAAGCTGATGGGTGCCTCCTCAAGGCCATCAGTACTGCTCTCTTATTTAGTCACCAAACCGCTCAAGGGCAATTATAATACGTACGTTTCTAAGACTTCCGGGATGCACGATGTGGATCCGAGAGATTGGGATCGTTGGTGCGAATACATCCTATACAAGCATCTCCAGAGAGTGGGCTACGCAAGAGTATCACGAAGCACTATCACCGACACCGAACTACAGGTTGCGAAGTTCGTTGTGCCGAAAAGCGAAGCGGAAAGGGCGCAAGTCGCGGCCATGGATAGCAGCTCGACAGCTCGGAATCGCAGGGTCGGCGAGAACGAAGTCCCCGAAAGCTGGAGGTTTCCGGCTCTATTTAAGGGGGAGGGCGTTAGAGGGCACCGGTATCACGTTTTCAAAGAGCCTTGGTATTACAAACCATCATGAACGAATGGCGGAGACCCGACTAGGGACGAGAAAATGCGTTAATGTGTAAGATAAACTAGGGATTTAAAGGGAAGGTAACAGGGGTTTAATGCTTAATTTCGGTACGTCGACTTCGACGTCGCTTTTGAGATAGAGGCTGCTTGAGGCCGTTGCCTCGGTTTCTGGCGGCTTAGGTGTAAGAGGACGGAGGGAGTCGTCAGGAGTTCGACACTATCGGGTTTGCCCTGCTATTCCGTCTACTGGTCTAACTATTACGTAGACTAAAATAAATCAGTTCATCTCACTCTGCCCCGAGCAGCTTCGTGGCCAGCATTCTATAATCACATGGCTCGATAGGCAAGTAATGCCAATTCTGCGGGGATGCCAAATTACTCCACCAAGAATCCCACCTGCTGCTTTTGTTGATCCTTTCTTCTACGGGCGCTTACCGTTTTATTCTATACATATGACTTGCAGCGGATCGAGGATTAGATTTGCGATCAAGATTGGAGTTGAAGATCAGTTGAAGATCATCTTTTATACCAGGGGCTAGCATGAACGAAAACTATCAACAAGCCACTCACGTGCGCGCCAAACGTACAATATAAATATTATCCGGCCGTGCAGCTTTAGGCTCTAGGTGCGACCTATGTATGTATGTATATGCAGGTCAAACCATGATTTAGACAGATCGAAATCTTCATCCCGACAATGCTGCAAGGGACCGTGTAACTCCGTATTAACGTTATGCTGTCAAACTTAAGCAACTACGCTTCGAGCCGAGCCTCTCTTGCTCCTATAGTTTACCCCTATTTTTCTGTGGCGTCGTTAGCTCCGAATCATGATGACGCCTCTTAAACGTTCCACGTTCCCTTAATTAACATATTGGCGCGTCCGCCCAATCATATGGTCCTGCAGGGCAGCCATACATACCAAGCCAAGCGCGATAACTCAAACATATGCCACCAGATAAGTGCTATATATGTATAATGCATAGATATATACATATGTATACATATACCTAAGGTTATACTTCTCCTGCATGAACCAGGGGGGTCCAATTACCGCGGGTGGCTTCCTCGTATTTGACCACCCTAGCTTGGCTGGCGAATTCATTTAACCTTGGCGGGATGGAGCGAATTCATGGGTTTCTTGATCATGGTTCCGATCGCGAAAATAAAAAGCCTTCTTTCTCCCCCTGGGCGGGCGCGGAGAAAGCAGGCTTTGCGGGCGCTTAAAGTGTTGCATTGGGAAAACGGCCGAAATATTGGCATGATGTGACTGGGTCGTTGGAACTAGGTCGCGCTTCTGACGCTTGCTTTATATAGTTGCCATGCTGGCTGATTTATCGTATCAGAGTTTTGGATCCTCGCTCATATGAAGCAGGATACTTTTCTTGTTGGATTACACTCTTTTCATTCTTACCATTCGTACAGCTCGCCTCGCATAGTCGAGGGGGGCATGAACTTGGCCTTTGCGCGTCGCTGCTGCAGACGCATACAGATATGTCGATACTTTCCTGGTGGACAGCATGGTGTCTTCTACTATGCTCCCTGGTCTCCGGAGCGACCCCTGACGACCTAAACAATACCCGAGCGGCTGTGGATGCTCTGATGACCTTATATGATCCCACTACGGGGCTCTGGTACCCTGACGACCCCGGAGGATCGTGGTGGCAGAGTGGCGTGGCGCTTTGGGCCCTCACAGAATATATGATCAAGTCAGGGAACCATACATACCTCCCTCACGCACTCAACACAGTTCAGATCCAGAAAGCGCCGTTAGAATGGTGGCCGGAAGGCGGAGGCGACTTCCGCGCCGATAGCACGGACGACACGGGGTGGTGGGCGCTCGCACTGTTGAGTTTATACGAGCTCACCAACGAACAGCAGTACTTGGACATCGCGATAGAGGACGAGGCCTACATGTTCAACTACTGGGACACGCGGACGTGTGGCGGGGGCCTCCTCTGGAGCATCCGCGAAATGACCTACCACAACGCCATCAGCAACGAGCTGTACCTGGAACTCACGACGCGCCTGTACAACCTCATGCCCGACAACACGACGTACCTGAACCACAGCCTGACGGAGTGGGAGTGGTTCAGCAACAGCGGGCTCATCAACCCCGCGGGCCTCATCAACGACGGGCTCACGGACGACAGCGCCTGCACGAACAACAACCAGACGACCTGGACCTACAACCAGGGCGTCGTCCTCGGCGGGCTCGTGGAGCTGCACTCCGCGACGCAGGACGCGGCGCTCCTGGACACGGCGCGCCGGATCGCGGACGCGGCCGTCAACAGCGCGGCGCTCGTCCAGGACGGCGTGCTCACGGAGCCGTGCGCGTCCGAGACCGAGTGCGAGCCCAACGGCACCGCGTTCAAGGGCATCTTCGCGCGCGAGCTGGCGAAGCTGAATGCCGTGCTGCCGGATCGGCCGTACTCGGCGTTCCTCGAGGCCAATGCGCGATGGGCGTACGAGCACGCGCGGAGGGACGACGGGTCGGATTTCTACGGGTTTCGCTGGCAGGGCCCCTTTGATCGCTTGACGATTGGGTCGCAGGAGGCTGCCGTGCAGCTTATGGTTGCGGCGTTTTTGACTTGATGGGGACGGAGTGTGTGTACATTGGGGAGTTTGGAAAGGGGTTTGGAACATTTGAGAAGGTTGATGGGTGGATATTTACTGCTAGCGGGAGTTTGTTTACAAGTAGAGGGGCATAGGGGTCATAGAAAGGATTGGTGAGCATATAGCAGCGTGGGATAACTTGGATGTCGTTGTATGGGACTCATATGCATTGGATTCCCTCAAAGGTTTATTTAACTTCGCTTGTGTTGGTACTGGTGGTCGCGAGAAGGCATACATGGCGATCGACCTTATAGATCTGAGTGTTGGTGCGACGTGCTGATGTTGCCGAAGCATTGACACCATGATGCTATGGTTTAGGGGTGAATGGAATATGAGCCTGATACACACTACCTAGGAGTATCTATCTTTGGGTATTCGAACTTATATAAATGGGTATCCTAATGAATAGTTAACAATCTCCCTGTAGTCTCTCATCGCCTCTAAATGTCATAAATCGGCTATCGCTCCGTTGCCTATCTCGCTCCCGGGATGACTATGCCTCAACACGTAGGCTCGACGCTCAATACCAATCCCCGGTTCCTGGTCTTGTATACCAATAACCGTCGATAGTCTTGTCTTTTGGATACCTATCATGGTGTGGACTGGTACTTCGGAGGACACATCGCCATCGGGCGCGCAGTGATTATCAGCCTATCAGGTACGCAGTGACCACCAGATACACAGTGGCTATCAGTCACTTGCGCAACGCACCCGTTTGCACTGGACCCAAGGGTTAAATAATACAATAGATGGTAGTTCTTTCACCGGGGGCGAGCCCAGGTAGCTCAGTTACCTAGGCACCAATCCCCCCCGGGAGTAGAAAACCCCAATCGGCCTAGCCGGTGGGCCAGGAGGGGTTTTTCGCGTCCACAAAAGGCTGGGGGTTCGATTCCCCCAGTTGGCGTCTTTTTTCATTCCCGTCACCCCCAGCGCACCGTCTTCTTATTCATCTAGCTGGCCCACGTGAGGTTATCTCAATCAAACCTCTTCAATTCTATGTAGAGTGGCTATCCACTGTTACTCTCTGACATAGCTCTCGTCAGCGCGTCGACGACGTCTTGATGCTTCTCGGCTCGAGCTACGTCCAGCGCGGTCATCCCAGATTTATTTTTTATGGTCAAATCGGCGCCGTGTTTCAGGAGGACCTCGACATTTTTCAAATAGCCCCATCTCGAGGAGAGGAAGAGAGCAGTTGGGTTCTCGTCCCAGTAGAAGTGGTTCACGTCCGCCGCCCCGTGGGAAAGCATATAATCTATCAGTCTTGGGTTCCTACACCCGTTTGCCCAGTACATCGGATCCATCTTGTCGAATCCTCCCAGGTGGGCATTCGCGCCCTTGTCTATTATGGCTTTGGCGCATTCGAGATACTCCTCACTGCCCAAGCCACTCAGCATTACACCGCCTGGAAATGCGTCAGTGACTTCCGACTCGCAGAGGACGGGTTGTTAGGAAGCGTATTACTCGTACTCACCGTTGGAAGGATAGATGAAGTTAGGATCTGCGCCGCTATCCAGTAACATACGGGTTATCTCAACATCCCTTAATACTCTTGCTGCCACGGCTAAAGGGGTAATGCCATCATGCATCTTGTCCGCTATTCTCGAATGTGAGCTAATCTTTTCGTCGAACTTCTGTCGTGTCTCTGGTGGCAGGTAGTCGTTCGGGTCGGCACCATGTTCTAGTAGTAATTGAACCGCTTGTTTGTGTAGCAGCATCATTGCTTGATACAAAGGGGGAAGCCCTGGTTTATGGAAATTAGCCAAGGTGGGGAAGGGAGGCCTAGATATCGCGTACCGTATTTATTTCTCACGTTTGGATTCAATCCCACTGAAAGGAGAAGCTCTAAGCTCTGCGTGTCATTTGACTCGACGGCTTGGTGGACGAGATATGGGCCCGACGTTGACTTGTTGAATTTCGGGGCTAGAGTTTTGAGTAGCATCCTAACACCAGGAACCTCCTCTATCCTTTGAGTTAAAGGGAAAACCATTTCTATGGATCCGGTAAGGGAACAGCCCCTTTCAATTAAAAGATTGGCCACGTTCATTGCTTCAGACGAGAGAGCGACGTTCAGGGGTGTGCGTAGCCGATGATCCCTAGCATTGATGTCCGCTCCATGGTCAAGAAGCAGCTCGGCGATCTCCTGATCATTGTAGATAGCACAGTAGTGGAGTACTGTTTGGCCATCCTCTGATCTTTCAGCCGTCGAAGAGCCGTTTGCGATTAAGCGAACAACCCCTTCCTTGTCCCTAGCTCTAACAGCTTCAAGCAAGGTAGTTGGGTTAATCGAAAAGGGATTGAGCAGCGTTTCGCTATTGGAATGAGAGCGAGAATGAGAACTCCCGCTAGATTCGGGCTCTGGAGGTTCTGGTAGTCGCTCGAAGTATCTCTTCATGGGAAATGCAGCATCCGTCAACTCGGAATTTTGCCGCCTCACGCTAAATGCTGACACGCTGGCGACGTCATCTTCCATACGTCGTCGGACTCTCCTCCCGCTGTCCCTATTACGAAACTCGATGACAAGCCTTTCGTAGACCTTGTTAACATCGTTTTTGATCTCGTCTTGCCCTTTACCCTCAAGAACCCTACGATATCAAATCAGTTAAATAGCAATTCTGGGAGATTGGGATAGCCCCGCCGTCAAACTGAGCATACGAACCCATTGAGCGCTGATATGGTGATATTTAAACTTGCTTTGCCCTCTTGAAGCCTCTCCCTTAGTGCTCGGATTTCCCCTTTCTTCATCACCCACCCAACCATTCTTATCGGGCTTCTTCTGCCGTTACCCTTTCCGACCAGAGGCGCTATGATCGCTCGGATGGATTGCATACTATCCTGACACAGATTGAGATATTCCTTCAAGCTTTCCACCAGCGTAAAATCTTCCGACATTAAATCGTGTCTTGCGCTCAATTCGTGTACGGACCCAAGCACAGCCGAAAGGTTCTGCACGTCGCGACGAATATGAAGTATCTCTTCGGGAGCATCCTTCATCTCTTGGATCAGCGATATCAGGGTCCTGGCAGTGGACGCCGCGAGGGCAACCACACCAGCCACACTAGCGACCATAGACAAGGGGTCCGCCATGATGAATATTGAGACAATCTACATGTAAAGCAACGAGATACAGCGTCTCAAGGGACGCGTCCATAGACTATCAATCGCGGGATAAAAAATATCTTCATTCAAAAAGGTGACAGTCAATTGCAGTCCGAGAAACAACGGATGTTGGAACATCGTTTCTGTCAGGTGCAGGAGGAGTTGCGGCGGTGTCGTTCTCACGCACGGCTGCCTCAAGCTGCATGGGGTGTACCATATTTACGGTTCCATTGGTTATGTTGCTGTAGATCTTATGGTTGCCGCCAGGGTAAGTAAGCGCATGAAGTTACATTCCATCAGCCCATGTATGCCCGAAGCGAGCTCGTAGGAAGAAAGTGATATGTGACAGTATTCGTTTTTATTCGCCGAGCCCATGTAAGAAACATATGCACAGGATTGCACAATTGTCTTCGTCAAAGACTTAAATTGTAACCATGTAGATGAAAATACTCGAAACTACATGCACATATTGAATGAAATCCATAATTCTAATCCGCTATGAGGTGTTCCTATTACGAATCTGAAAATTCTCTTGCTCCTACTGCTCTGTCGCGCCGAGCCCTGCAGTAATCCCCTCATAGGATCCAAATTTCAAGCATACGGAGTTTAGTCATATTCCAGGTTTCATTATTTGGGGGCCAAGATACCACCAGTGAAATGGATGTATGATTCTTTACAGCAGTTCCAGATCTTTCATCTTACATACAATCTCTTTCTTTTAAGGACTTCAAGATACTGAATGATAGGAAGATGAACAATGATAATAGTGCCGATACTCCACGAAATGAATCCTTAGAGTGCTTATCGTAGGTAGGTTACTGCTCTTCGTAAAATCATTCAGTTGCTTACGCCCGTGCGTCACCTAGTTGCGAATCGCGAACGACCGGGAGGTGTAGGCGATGGTAGCGTAGAAGTATACTCAGACTCAGAAACTCAGCGCTCGGGTAGTATCTAATCAAGTTATCATCGGGTTATATACCTAGATATGCAGATATGTCAGACTGATACATAGTATTGCGCGATAGTCGCTCACACGAGAGCAGCATGTTAAACGTGCTAAATATAGAATTGAGGGGTAACTAGGACTTCAATAAGGGAGTCATGGAGTTTTGCCTTTCGCGATAGCTGTATCGGAGAACGAAGCTAAAGACTCATCCTCCAATTGCCGTATTTATCAAATCTTGACCGGGTTTGAGGCTCATGTAAAGTTCAAACAGCCTTGAATTTAGCGCTCGGTCAATATAGTGTCAAGTCGGACTCGGTGCTTTTAGGGTGTGGCGCAACTAGCTTGAGCGCCACCCCCTTTTTTACTTTCGTCCACCTATGTATGAGGCTCTGCCTTGGTGTAACGAACGACATTCTTCTCGTGACCTTGAACACCCTAAATGTGGCAAGTATTAACTAACCACCTGATCTTGGTTGAAAGAACTGTTCCGATGCGCAGCACTGACACTTGTGGTGATATCGAAAATTATTATACGCGCAAGGCGCTCCTGCCCAGTTGAATTAGGGGTCTGTTACTATAGCATCACTAGGTACCCGAGGTATTCCCATCAAAACGCGTTTAACATATAATTATTAATTGCCAGTTGATCAAGTAACAACTAACGAACAAAGGCTTGGTCGTGTAGTGGTAGCACGCTCCTAATGCGTACTGACTCCTGGGTCTCTGACCTTCAGTTGAGTGTAAGCCGCATCGGGATTGAGGTGTGGGTTCGAATCCCATCCGAGTCATCTTTTTTGGCTCTCTTTTTTTGTGTGCATTACCCAAATCTCTTTCCTTTTTTCCCTCTTGGTGTATTCAATTGTTATATTGACCATCGAAAGCCTGTGCATAGTTGGCATTAATACTCCAACATTTTTGGGGCCATTTCTGGATGAACCTCTCCGGATGCCAGGGGTGCATACCACCAAACGCTTCCTCTCCCCAACGCCAAGTCCACTATCTAATTTCTGCGGCTAAGGCTCATTGATAACACCTTTGTAGACCCTGAACGACCAGAACTAGTGCGCTTCGCCAGACATTCGAACGTCGTGGCGATGCAGTGCAGGTCAGCCAGCCGTGGAGCTTGCTCGTATCAGGAGATACTATCAACAACGAAAAAGACGCGCAAGTGTGGCGGAATCTGCTTGACAAGGCCAACAAAAGCGTCACAAAGGCTTCGGCAGTCTCCCCGATAGCAACCTTCCAGAGTCTCCTCAGATACAAACCCGAGATCTAGGCTTGAAAGCTTGCAGTTGAGAAGCAATTACGCGATCAGACTTCGCATTATAGCAGCTAGTCCGTCAAAGTCGGGCTGCGCCGTATCCGCGTGAAGTCCAACGGAGAAGGTTCCTAGTTGACAGCGCCCCAATCCAGCAAACTACACATTATATACTAATATCATCTATTCTAGTGTTCCTCAGGATCTTGGAATACTATAACGGAATATTATTTTAATTGCGAACAGGATAGGAGCATTTGATCAAGCATTAGAAGTTGTGTACATTTGACCCTTTACTATCCACACCTAAGTCTACAACGATATGCTTGAGAAACTGAAACGACTTCCGCGGGTCGAACAGGCAAAAGATAATTATTCCATGAATGGCTACGTCAAAGTGCTCAACGAGCCCATCAAAGCACTACTCAAGACAGAATACGAAAAATATTCCGAGACTCACCGGGAGACTAGAGCCAGCCCGTGGTTCTGGAGGGTCGGCTGTAATCAGGAGAACAGGGGTACCAGGTAGAGGTGGCATAACTACTACGTAATAAATCGACCTCGCTGCGTCCTGACGAAATCACGCGTGCTCATGGTTCAGCCAGACCATCTGCCAGATTAACTCATCAGGGGAAACGGAGTGCATAGTCATACAAGAAACAGATATGAGTATGGCGAGGCTGAAGAAGTCTAGGAGGGCTTGCCCGATGACGACGCGTGGGATCGTGGCCATGTACCTCATCCGGGCTCTCCAGGTGAAAGGTCACCGCCGCTGGCAGGGGAAGGCCGATCGGTACTCCAGGAATAAACGACGACAGGCTTTGCATAGAGATGGCAATTTTATGATCTAGAAGTCTTTGGTATTGAATATCTCGGTATTGGGAAGCGGCTTGCTGTATGTCACAGGCTAATTAACTACTGGGTACCTACATGTAGGTTACAGAGATGGACGACAATACAGGTTCACCGTACAACAGAAAAGAAGGTCCCAGATTGACCCGATATTGTTTGCAGTTCCCAGCCGCCCTTTCCCAGTCTTGGCATTAGAAGCCGTATTTAGCAGTCTAGATCCCAAACCGCAGGATTCCAGTGTTACTATCGTTCAGCTCAATGTTGCATACATCGTTACCCCTAGCTTTCAGTATTCCCTACGAGACGTGGAACCTTCGTAGGTAAAGTTCGGATAACGTTTAGAGAAAGTCTCATCCTCGCCATAGGCAATGCGGTAGGCGAGGGTGGCGTACCCTTTGATGGCCTCACTGAGCTCAGGCGCAAGCGTACTGCAAGCGGGAAGCATCAGCAAGAATGCCTCCACCATCCGATGGTCCGTAACTCCCCACCGCTTTATCTCCAGACTTGCCTTTTTCCCGGTCTTTTCGTCGACCGCACCCGGAAAGTTGGCCTCGATGATGAACCCAACCGTTTTTAGTGCCTTGAGAAGAATGTTCATTCCGTCAGGTGACATTCGCTTGTTGACAAGAGCCTCACCGAGCCAGAAATACGGACTCCATAGCTCCATGTGAGGTAGCGGGGGTGCATCTTGCTCGACTGTGAATGTCCGCTCTAGAATGTCAATCGCGAGCAATATTGGCGCCAGATCGGACGCAGAAACCGTTAGCATGGGTATATTCATGAGCGTTCCATATAACTGCTTGCGCTTTTGGAATATTTCTGGAGGGGTCGACTTTTTATTCCGGCACAGCGCGCAGTCACAGGTAAATCCCCATTGACGCAAGAGAAGCTTCTGGGTTTCTTCGAAGTTCTCATTTGGCTCAGGGCTGCGGTACTGGAAGTGTATCTCCGTCCCAGCCTCCATGTCTACGCAAGCCCTAATAACCTGCATGTCGCCGATAAAGGAACGGACGCAGTTCGGGATGCATGAATGATTAATGCGGGATGCGAGAAGCCAGACGCCGCATGAGTTGTCCGCAGCAGATACATCTTCTTTTAACACTCCTCTGACGGATGTCGCGAGGCCTGCTTGGGTAGTACGTGGTGCGCCGAAGCCGTTGACTTTGCAAATCTTTGAGACAAAGAACCTGTTTGTCTGTTCGTTAGATTTATCATTGACCAACCGCCTATGATTCAGGGTCGACCTACGTATCAACCACGGGGGCTCCGTCCACTTCGGATATATTGACGGGGTTATAGTTGCCATGATCCAAGCTACGGAATTTCTCCGACCCTGCATGATTGTGGTATAGCTTCTGAATAACCTGAGGGTAGAGATCGGCCTGCCCGCCTATGTAGAAAGTATCACAGTCCTCATCCACCATGAGTTTTGTGTTCGAAATACCAATAGGGCTGTCATCGCTAGCGTAGATGTACCCAAAGGCCTTCTCGCATAGCAGAAGCTCACCTGCCTTGACTGGCTTGGTAGTAAAGAGACCCTTGCCCCGGCCGGGTGAATCGCGAACACCCACCGACCCAATGTATGTTGCACAATCTATTAGGGGTGGAGTTGCTTCGGCTTGCTTGTACATGTCGTTAAACTTGTACGATCCTGTTTTTTCTTCTCGTAAACGTTGTTGGACTCGCCTGATCTCGGCCCATGCGTCCGAATTCTTCGGGTTGGAGCGCACGAGGACGACTAACTTCTCCAAGCAGGAATCAAACTTTCGAAGAGAGTAGAGAGCTTGAGCTTCTCTAAATACAGCCTTCTCTCTTGGGGGGCCCTCGTCCGGATTGCCTTTGGATGCGTCATCAAGTGCTTTATCTGGCCGGTCGAGACGAAGATTGGTGAGAGAGCGGTTGAGATAAGCCAGCTGCTTCTCTTCTGGGGATTTGGCAGCAAGTATAGCTTTTGTGTACCTGTAACCTTTAATTAGCCCTTGATCGAAGCCTGCTGCTTACCTCTGATTACTCACAGTCTCTCTGCTTCGGCCCAATTCCCCTTCTGTACTGCTGCATTTCCTTGCAAACGTATATCCTGGGAGGTTTCACTCAGGCTCTCAGCCTTCTTCCTCCACTTCGACGGAATTCGAGGGTCGGAGTCCTGGAGCCAGATAATGTCGCTAACGTGATCCACTCGCAACACGTAATGGTTGCGGTCAGGAACGAACTGGGTGAAAAATGGCTCTTTGATGATACAGACGTCTCCAACTTGAAGAATATTGTCGCCGACCTTGGTCTTCTCAGGTTGATTGTAGAGCTGAAGTAGGGCCCCAGTACCCTCTTCGTCTTCGACGATAGCTAAGACCATGCTCAGCCATGCAGGAGGTGTCAGGACCCGGAGTAAGGTTTGACTCCCTCGGTGATGGGTCTCAAGTGCCATAGATGATATCATTAGGGGTCTAAGTTCGTAGTCGGGACGAATACATGGAAGGTAATGAGGCACTGTTAGCGTTGTATCAAGCGACATGCGACCTTGGGGGGCGGCGCCGGGGGCTTCATTGAGTTGCGACATAAAATTCTCAACGAGAAAGCTGGCGGAAGGGTGGTCTTGGGGCTTTTCGCCCTTTCGACGATCTGCTTTCCTCGCCTTTTCTCTAATTTTGCCAACAAATGCGAGCCAGTCGGCCTTGTCGTGAAAGTCATGCAAAGCCATCATGAACTCTAAAGATGTTAGTACAATACAGTTCAGTAGGATGGCTGAAATAGCTAATAGGTAAAGAGAGGGGATGTGCGAGTTACCTAGGAATCAGGGAATGGCATTTAAAGAGACACCCGGAAGGTTTTCGGACGCGAGTAGATTCCAGAGATCAACAAACGAAAGTTACCTTTCGCGGCTCAGATCAATTAAAGACAAATAACAAATCACATGAAATGTCGTTTGCTATGAAGCCTTGCTGAAGAAACGAATTGGACCATGCATATATCCGTGTCTTGGTCTTCCACCGAGATAGATTGTGGGATATCTCTTTGAAGGTCCATAAGAAATGCGCGGTAAAATATGCGTGGGTAAAGATGCACACCTGGTATCAGAATTATGTAGAACATTGGAGTTTAGAAATAAGTGCCTTGGATTAAGAGTTGACAAGAGTCAGATAGACATGTTTCTACAGTGTGTTGGGTTGTTGCACCTGATAAAGCTTCTACCTGCCGGCTGAGTACATAGTACAGTATCATGTGTCTTACATGTAGTATTCAATGACGGTTTGAATTCCCTTGTACCATTAGATAGTGCTGGCTACATTCTAGGAAGGTACTGGATATGAATTCATATACGCGCCTTCTAAGTCTGATATTTTAGTTGAGGGAATTCATAATATGTATTGATGTATGTATTTACATGGATGTAGTTGGCTCCTCGCGCGATACCAGAGTTGTAACTTCCAGTTACACATGCAGCAGCGGATCTCGGCTCTGACGTCCGGAGAATTCCTATTGATTCCAATACTTTAGGTACCTGGGTATCTACTTGATCCAGTAGTGTCAATTAGTGCCATGACGCCGCCAAACGTTACGCTACTGCGACAATATGCCCCTGGCCGTCTCCGGGGGCAACCCGCATGGATACCAATGGGCCTTACATACTGGTAGCTATTCAAAACGCAAACCGGTCTGCATCCCCAGTAGACAGGCTGAAGCTATTATGATGACGTCACTAACAAGCCTTTCTAGCCGCGGGATAATCCTGGTCCATCTGAAGATATTTCCAAGTTGGCTGGGGCCCGCCCCCACACGCACCCCCACGATGAAGAATGAGGCTTAAGCTGAGTTGGGAGCTATTTAGGATCACGTGGGGTTGCAAAACCTCCGCCTGTAAACCACGCTGAATATATGTACTCTGGATGGATCTACGGCCAATGAAAGTGCCCTGATGATACATCCCTATGAGGTTTCTAAACGTCGTTATCAAATTGCAGTCTCATTGGTAAGGTATCGATTAAACGGGGAAAGCGGCAAGTTACGGAGTCGCTGGCGGCCCATCGTCGGCGGCCCGTACTCATTCTAATAGTTTACATGCTTGATTCGTCATGTCTCGAGTTCATTCATCCCAAGCAAAACACAATTGTTCACGTCCCCGAAGCTTCCCCATACCGGACTCTATGTTCTTGCACACTCAACCTCAGCGCCTTCTGCAAGTCTCTGTCGTCCGTATCCTCTATGCCCCTGGCTGTGGCGCGGCCCTTGCCTTTATTCTGATGGTACATTTCTAAGAGACTCTGCTTCTTGACGTACTCCATCACAATATCTTCTTCCGTCTTTTCTTGTGCTGTTTTCTCCCCTTGCTGCCCCTGAAGCTGTTGCGCTTCGAACCCGTTTTGCGTGGTGCCTGCGAGATGACCCTGATCATATGAAGGGATTGATCCACCAATCACTGCTGTTATGTTATGGGTCCTATTTTTCGAATTTCCTCTTGCGCGCTCCAACTCCTCATCTTCCTCGTAATCGAGACCCAGATCCGACTCCCATTCGTTGTCGCTGGCCCTTTGTCTCTGTTCCCTCAGACTCTGTGCCATGACTCGTTTCAGCAGTTTCTCATATTCTAATGCTTCGCTTGCGTGTTGTTGAGCTTCGGCTTCGCTTGAGGCCATCACCTGACGCAACGTCGGCCGGACTTCCTCGTAATTTTCAGCTCCTTGTCGTCGGAGTTGAGGCTGAGACACGTTTTCCTCAACTGCCCGGTCTGTATCGGTATTCTGTTCTGCGTCTTCAACTGACGTCTCCTGGGCTGAAAATCGGAAGTTTTCGTTGGTTGCGGCCGCTCCTGGCTGTTCTTCGGAGGCCGTGTCGACGGGCCGCATGGGGGACTTTCGCTGCGTTTCCAGGACATCCCGCACCATCTCGTCAGCGGTAGTTCTTTTCTTGACATATTTCTGGATCAACTTCCACCGAACGATAACATCTTCTTTTTCCGCATCGGAGCTCTGCAGCCACTCCTCGTATCCTTGAGCTACCCTAGACGCGACAATGTAATTCTGCACGTTGCTGCCGAATAAATTCTGCACCTCCTTGTAGACCCCCTTCATAAAGTAAGCAGGAATACTCCAGAGCGCTGCGCCTGGCTTCGTTAAAAATCCCCCGACCCCCTTGCCGACTCCTTTGAAAAAGCCGCTGGCACCCTCTTTCTGGGCTCCTTTCCAGGGTTGGGTGAATAAGCCAGTGACGCCATCGTACCAGCCGAAGCCAAACTCCTTTCCTATTGCCTTGACACCCGACTTCAAGTCGCTGACTTTTTCCTGGGGGCGCACGGTCTCGTCTCCCCAGAGCTTAGGGACGTTGTGGAATCCTTTAGTGATACTCACCGAGATTTCCATAGGTGATTCTATGGCCGCCTTTACGATACGACCAAAGCCTTTGCTTGTGTGCGCGCTAGTCTGGCGCAGTAAGTCGTAGTCCTTGCTGGAGTTGCCCATAGAGCTTGATCCGATGTGCGAAGTAGGAGTCGATTGGCTGGAGAGGTTGGAAGTGCTCCGGACACGGGCAAGGGATTCCTGCACATGCAAACTTGTCTGGCTTTGATCTGGCGAAGCTAGCGAAGCCGATCTTCTTCCCATACGTGAACTCTCGCTTTTCCTTGCGGTTGCAGGTACTGATACTTGGGACTGCTGCCGGCTGGACGCAGACGGAACAGGCAAAGCTTTCAGCGTCTCCGAGGGAAAATCAGCTACTCCCATCGCCATGTTGCCAAGAGCCCTACAAATTGCCGTAAAGCCCCCGGATATCGGATCCCAAGGGCCTTCGTCGGTGTAATATTCTTGGGGCCTAAAGAGCTTCAGGTCATGAAAATCCAAAATATTCGCATTCGCCAGAGTACAGGCGGCAAAAGGGCTCAACCTGACCTGGGAGCGCTTGATGCGCCACGCGGCGGCTCGAGATGGTGCAAGGGTGCAACGGAGTCCATCGGGCTCGAGATATTGATGGAATGACTGGGCACCCGTGTCACTGCCTCGCTCCGCAGCGATCTTGCTTGCGAGTGCTTGGGCGCGTTCCAGGCTTTCTGGTTTGAGACAGAATTTGATGGCATCCGCCAATTTATCCGCTGTGAGTTGTTTGTGAGGGATCGGATGGGGTCCGGCTCCTGCTCGCGCGATCATGGCGCCCCAGAAAGGTTGGTCTCCAAAGAACGGGACAACTATAGTCGGTCGGCCTGCGGTAATGCCCGCCGCGGTAGTTCCTGCACCCCCGTGGTGAACGACGCATGAGACGCGCTTAAAAAGCCAGTCATGCGGCACGTTGCCGAGCATGAAGACGCCGTCGGGGATGTGAAGCTCATCTGCACCCATGCCTCCCCAGCCTTTGGAAAGGAGAACACGTTGGCCGGCTTTCCTCACGGCTTCGAAGATGAGCTCCGTCATCGCATTAGGATCGTCCAAAACGATGCTCCCCAATCCTATATAGACAGGGGGTGGACCGACGTCGAGAAATGCCTGGAGGTCAGGGGCAGGGGAGTAGTTAGAGGCCAAGTTGAGGAAGTAGAACCCGGAGATGGATATGTGAGAGGCCCAGTCTTTCGGCTTGGGTATAAGAGCAGGAGACCAGCAGTACGTGTGAGGGATCTTGAGACGCTGGAGCATCCCTGGAGCCCAGATCATACTTACGGGATCCAAACCCAGACACTTGGCGCGAAATCGATTAATGATGTCGCCTAGGCCTTGCCACGCGAGGAGTTCGATCATGGCATAACTTATGTAATTAGTGAGCTGAGGGTCGGCATTGGAGGATTGGATGTTGGCTAGAGGATGGGGAAAGGCTTGAGTGGGAGAATATGGCATGGTGAACATGATATGAAGAGGAATGCCTAGCTTCTCTGCGCAATGGATATGAGCAAAACTTGGGGGATTGGCGATGATGCAGTCTGCGACGAAGGGTCTTGCCGTAGACTCGGAGCCGGGGTCGTTCCCAGAGGACTCAGAAATGCCATCGTCGGTAACACGAAGACCCATTCCGTCACCGGCTTTGTAACATGATCGCCAGCAGCCTTGGATGTACTCGGCGACATCTCTTCTTCGCTGACCAACATCCCCACTTAGTAAACTGCGGAAGCCCGGCATCAAGCCGGGATTCTTGACCATGAAGGCCATCAGCCGGGAGGGATCGCCGCCGATACTGAAAAATTCCAAGCCGTTCTCCCGCACAAAGTCCTTGAAGTTGGGATGAGTCGCCAGACGCACGCGATGGCCATAGGTCTCCTTTAAGACCTTTCCTAAGGCTACGAAGGGTTGGACGTCTCCACGCGAGCCCACGACTTGGATGACAACGTTCAAGGGTGGGGGTGGAGGAACTCCCTCGTCGCCTCCTAAGGAAGGGGGAATATATGGACGAGGAGGCGGGCGACTATCTTCGGCACTTTGGTCTTGCTGGGGAACAAAGATCTGGGACAAACGTCGGTTGAACTGATTGATACGGATGTTGACACGGCCGTCGTCGGTGACGTAGGCACTGGTACCCAGACCATCTTTTTCATTACGGATTTCGCCATATATATCACCGTAAGCGGGAGGGGGTATGTCACCCTCTGCAAGATCGGGAGTGGTGAGGTCAGTCTTCTGCAGGAGGGTCTCCCGTCTAGTGTGCCTTGCGGGATCGGTCTGGGCGGCAGCGGCGGCTTGTGCTTGTTGAAGCATGGATTGCTGCACAACGATCTCCGGGACGGTTTGGCCCCTTTTTGAGGGCGATGGGGTGGCCATGGCGTAAATCAGAGAAGATGGGCTGATTTCACTTCAGCTCGTCACGATATTAATATTATATTGTAGTAGAGCGGCTGAGGCGAGAATCTGTCAGGCTGAAGAGGATTCCATGGTTACAAGCCGGGGTATATGGTATAAGGAGTAGATATCAACTTCCTCGCTGTGAAGTAGTGGTATATTGGGGGTACATTGATGTATAACACGTAAAATATCTCTCTGCAGGGTCTCTAGCCCCTTTATATAGCACTCGAGGCGACCCAGGTGGGTCATAGCTACCCCATGGTTAGCTCCTCATACCCCCTAACAAGCGAGTGGGATAACGCGGCCGAGTGGCTGAGTGAGGTGATATGAAACTAATTCCTATTATTTCTTAGTAGAACAATGTGTTCTGTATGCACAACCGAGATGTACGGTTCCCATCCGGTGTAGCATATAACAGCCAAGGTAGTCGACTGTGAATAAGACTCCAAAAATACTCGAGCATTCGTACTAAGACAAGAAGCGTTAAAATGGGTACCAAGAATAAATGAGGTGAGGATTTCTCTTGAGTATAAGTAATATTCGAACAACGCCTGTCCGGGTAGTGCGAGAGTAGTACTCGTCCGAGTTATCGATATTGATCTGAAGGGCCTGGCCTACAGCTGTACTGCTATATGACGATCACCTTCCTAAGGAGGTTTAGATGTACACGAGCAGACCAATCGGAAATTTTAAAGCGGCTGACTTACTCCTGGTGGCAGTCCCCACAATACGTCGAAGTGGAGCGGCCGTTGTCACCGCGATGCAGCATGGGCTGCGCCTCGCATAAGCTTGTCTACTCGTGTCTTCCTCGTTCGTTGCCAGAAGTCCTTTATGATTTTCCCGTTCCTCTAAATGACACCCAATGCAAACGAAACAGCTAGCCATACCGGGCCGTTCTGGTCGTTCTGGGGAACGGCGGCTCGGCGCTCGGAGAGTAACCACTGGCTGTATTACCTGCAAGTGAGTTCCCAGGTTCCCCTTGACCATGTCACACTCCGTCTGTGTCACTGGTCTTGGGGTGTTGTACTCGGGAGGGGTCACCGACGTTGACTGATGAGTCGAGTAGAAAACGCCGGATAAAATGCGATGAGGCCAAGCCTTCATGTCATCGCTGTACCAGCACGGGGAGGAAGTGCGACGGCTATGCCAGTCCTTATGTATTTCTTAGCCAACCGGATAGGTCCGGCTCCGTGAGGCCCACATTCCAACGAGGCCGGCCATCCCCATTATCCGAAACAACACTGAATTCTCCGCTTACAGCCAGCGAAGCTGAGAACCGAGCCTTTCGCTACTTTGCACACGGCGGCGCAAGCACGCTCTCGGGCTACATGGACCTTGACTTGTGGTCACGGTTCATACCCCAGATTTGTCATGCGGAAACAGCAGTGCGGCATGCCGTTGTCGCGATTGGCTCCTTGTTAATAAATGCAGATGCACGGCTCTCAGCATCCGCCTCGACCTCTGGAAGTGTCGTCGGTACCCAGCTGTCTTTCGCCCTCCAACATTACAATAAGGCAATCCACTCAACGCTTACAAACAACAATATCGGACGTCCGGATATACTAATCCAAAGAATCACCTTTCTGCTGTTCTTCTGCATTGAGGTCTTGCAAGGCCATGACGATGCAGCCTGGGTCCTTTTTGAGCGGGCACGACAAGCGGAATTCCTGTCTTTTAACCACTATGAGACCAGTTCACACTCTGCTAGCCTCATGACAACGTTCGTGAGGATGTCATTGCAATATGGCATGATCAATGGCACTCTCATCCCCACGGTCGGCTTCGGCTCAAGCGAAACCTGGAACGTGGTTTCTGAGCAAATCGATAGCATAACAGACGCTCGAGCTGAACTAGACGTCTTGATATTGCGCTCGCAGGATCTCGTGACGGGAGGGCTCAAGTTTCCGTGGCTTGCCGCGTTCCAAGCGGAAGGAGATGACGTTGCCCAAACCTGGTCAGAGGATTCCCTGGGCGACTTGTTCTGTTCCGTAATGGCAGTTAAGAACGCTCTCGACAGTTGGTACACACGCTTCACAGCTTTCACTCAGACCCAGGTCCCATTTTCGGATCGAGATAGTATATCGGCCTGCATGTTGTTTCTTCATTACAGGATGACCAAGATCTGGCTTCTAGCCAGCACCGAAGTTTCTGAAATGGTGTATGATGATCATTTAGCCGACTTCGAAGACGCGCTTTCCATGGCGCGCTCTGCATTGGATCTCATGAAGCGCCAGGGAAGCACAATGTCGTTCTCATTCGAAATGTGTCTTATCCCACCTCTCTACATGATGGTCATATCCTGCAGATACCCTATTCTTCGCCGGCAGGCGTTAGCGCTTCTTCGGCAGGCACCGGCACAGGAAGGGATGTGGAATCGAGACTTGTTAGCCCGGGTTGCCGAAAGAGTGATAGAGATTGAGGAGGGTAACGGCAGCTTCAGCGATTTTGACCCAGAACATGGCCTAGTAGTATTACCGCCTGAGGAGGCGCGAGTCAAAGTCGCGGCTGTCAGCTTGCGGACCACCTTGGATGATGGTAGGCACGGAAGGGTTGTAAACTTCTTCACCATGCCTCAGGGGCTAAAGGAGTCACCCACCATCCAGCGGAACTTCTTCGCTCTTTGAGAAACCGGTGGGGACTACGGAAGGTGCCTTCAAAAGTTTTTTCCATACTAGAATTCCTGCCAGCCGGCCAAGTGACCTTTAACAGCTGATAATACCTATCTGGCAGTGATAATCAATCGGTTGCCACGTCTCTTTAATTTTTTGAAAAAGAGCGACTACTCTCACACTGCCAGCGCTAAGGCAGGGATCTAAGCAGTTAATCTGGGTTGATAAGGATTAGGATAAGAAGGATTAGAATAGCCTTAATTAATTTAAATTAATTAAATAAAGTAATCGTTGCGATATTTGAAAGTGATGTCACATAGTTTTGGTGGTGTTTTTAACTGTTTCTCGTAACAGCTGGTAGCAGGACTGGCAGCCGGGCTGGCAGCTGGCGTGGCTTTCTAGTATGGAAAAAACTTTTGAAAGCACCTTCCGTACGTAAGGCTTAAATGAGAAAGGAGAAATACAGGTGGACGTATCCATATAATCGAGTACAAATCATTGGTTAATCGGTTAGGGACAGTTGTGGCTAGGCAGTGGTTCATGCAGGTAAAATTTGGGCCACTACGGGTATGCACCCCAGCCTCTTAGTGCCTAATGAGGGAATCAATGGCGCACTAGCGCCGACAGCTTAGCCCGTTCTTTCTTCAGCCTCATTATAAGGTCCCAGTTCATACGCATCATCGATGCGTACACGTAATTAATGTATCAATCAATCTTGCATATATAGTACTATGTACAGGTACGACACTTTGCCCGAGTTTATTACGAGTGGTGCCCGAGTTTACGAGTGGTTATTGTGTCGCCTTTTTTGGGGGGACGCGCGCCATTCTCTCTTTTAATTGGTCAAAATCCTGATTTCTGATTGGTGCATTTCATCCAAATTCTCGATTCTTATTAGTGCGTGTTTCATCATGTGACGTCCCAAATAGGAAGATGAAATGAAATCTTTGATGTGATTGGTGAAATTCTAGAACAAAGAAGATTATATAATGTCCTCCGGACAAATAAGCGGTTGATAAGCTGATAAGAGATCTATTGATGGGTTCAACGCTTAGAGAAACGCTTAGAGATTTAGATCTAAGAGATTCAAGCAGCCCTGGGTGTTAGATTCGAGCGGTTCCTACCCTCCAGCAGGTTCAAGCCCCCCAGCTCTCCAGTTAGATCTAAGTGATTCAAGTGATCTAGGAGACTCAACTGACCTAAGAGATTTAAGCCCTCCAGCAGGTTTGAACCCTCCAGTTAGATTCGAGCCCTCCAGCGAGATTCAAGCCCTCCAGCCCCAATAGCGTGGTAAACTCGGGCTCTTGTGGTCCCCGACAGGGGGCCTCCCAGTTGATGCAGGGTATAAACGGCGAGTTGTGGAGCGGCAGGCTGCTTTTCACCGTTTTCATTGGTGCTGGTACCCTTGTAGCTGCGGAACATTATCAGGACGGATCGCTAGTGCCTGCATCAATTTGATCCCCGCAGTCACATATCGATTCCAGGACGACTAGGGGTTATCAATGAGTTTTGTTGAATTGGTGGAAGAGTTCTGAATACTACGGTAGTAAATAATTCGGAAGAATTAGGAAGATACACGATTAATTAGAACCTAATTGAATTGATGCCCAACACGTGATGAATTCATCAGGATCGACAGGCGAGCTTCCGGGCCTCACAATCCTCAGTCATACTGAATAATACGAGCGTAATCAACCGTCATATACTATGTACATTTCCCATTCAGATTAACAATCAACTAAAATACCTAGGTAACCATGCGAAATTTTACATAATAGGAATAGTACTTCTTGCTGTGAAGCGTGATGATCGTCTGCTGTTGGTACAGCTTAATAGTCACATTTGCGGCACCGGTTGCGACAGCGGCAGTGTTTGGAGCAGGAACTCTCATGACAATGACAGCCGCAATGTTTGCGACTTTTAGCACCGACATCCATTATGATCTGAGATCCGCTGATTTTTACGCTGCTCGTCATGGTGGTCGACATGCGGTCATTCCTGTTCGATGTGCTGTATTTGTGGTATTCGGTGCTCACAGTATATCCAGACGGGGACACTTCTACGGTATATGCATGTGTTAGCGAGTTGTTTCCCGTATTACAAGTATGAGAACGTTACGTACCGAGTCTCTGTTGTTGAATTGAGGCGTACACTCTGCCATTGCGGTCCACGCCTGTTTTGGGCTTGATAGAGCTGTGGACCGTGACACTCTTGTCCGAAGAGCAATGCCTATGGCCGTACACCTCTCGGCTAGACCGTGGAAACCACGTTTAGCGACGAAAGTTAACGTATCCTACGAAGATCAAGACAACTTACCTGTCTTTGGTATAGTTAATTAGCACCATAGCCATAGTGGGGATATGAAGATCGTATTGACGTGTGCGTCGGTGGAGGATTCGGGTCAAGATGAAAGAATTTAGGGAAAGGATGGATAGTCTGAGAAGAAGAATAAAAAGAAAGGAGATTTTAAATGGCTAACTAGGCAGCTACCTATATATGTAGATATATACCCATCCAAACGGAATCGTCGGGTCGGGAGAGTGCATCATTGTAGCTGATAGTACCAGGAGAGCCATGAGTGACTTTTTGGTGCAAGGCAACCCAAAAACATATCACGGTCCTTCACTCGTTCTCAGTTTACATCTAGTATGCACGGCCACGAGAGAGATCGATCGATATAGGCGAATAGCTGGGCTGAACGTGGACACAGCACTGTCCCCACGTTCGACTGACCTCCAAGCACTTAATCAAATCTGGCATAACCCCTGATGATCAGCCAATGGACGGAATGGAAAATAAATCATCTTCCAGGGGTTGAAAAGCGGACGTTACACCCGAATGCGGCACAATGCCGTCGTTACCCAAGTACCATCGTTTCTGATGCCTATGCGGAGCCTCGCCTATACCGAAAAACGCGGGTCATTTTCCCTTAGCAAGCCGCCAGCAAACACTTGTCAAACGTAAGCAATCGCTGTTAGACGTTTTATACTGATTACGACTCAAGTAGCTGCATACGGGAATAAGACGACGATGGTACTGAAGTTAATGTTCAGATAGGTTGAACACTAACGAACGATATTAGAATCATCTTAATTGAACATCTACTGAAAGGTCAAGTCAGAGGAGGGAGAAAACGAGCACGAGACAAAACATTATTCATATAATAGATCTTGGGTGGTAATGAAACGGGGAGCTGATCGTACATTGACGTAGCCTTGGTGTAGGCTGTGTAGAGTGCCGTGGCGTTTAGTTAGCAACTTCGCACTGCCAGCTTGTGAGAACTACGCCCGACTATTAGTTCGGCCCTGGAGCATATGTAGAAACACACCGGTCATGAGGTGATGGTCTCGAAGCTGTCTGGTTGATGGCGATTCTAAAGTTCAAGGGGGGTAGGAAACACGAGGCCCCCTACCCCTTGATTATTTATCATGCGCATCACCCGATATTTACGGAAAGGCGCCGATGCAATACAACATTCGTCAACGCTACCAAGCCTGAAACTCCCGACGCCGCTGCAAGGGGTATAATATTGCCAATCAGAAAATCAAAATACCAGAGTACGAGCACGTGAGCACGGGGCGCTATCTATTGGTACAATTCTTCACAATCCAAGGATGCTTGATAGCATCCAAAAGAGGGAGTCGTTTCGTTGGATCCAGGACCAAGAGCTACACGATAAAATCAGCTTGGCGGAGTTAAGCCACAGTGGCGGGTTACACATACGGACTTAACGAAGTTCCTAGCCTCTGAAGATAGCGATGTCGGAAGCGGCTTCATATCGCACTTCAAGATCCTCCTATGCGTCATGGGGTAGGTATCTTCGAAGGGAGCCTCGCCGGTGAGAAACTCATACGTCAAGACGCCTAATGTCCACTGATCCACTGCTTTGGTGTACTTCTCCGTGCTGGAGTCTAGCATCTCCGGGGGTAGGTAGTCGAGCGTCCCGCACAGAGTCGACCGGAAATTGCTCGGCGCATGTACGCTGTAGCCAAAATCGGCCAGCTTCAGCTCTCCGTGGAGGCCGACGAGGATGTTTTCGGGTTTGATGTCGCGGTGCATTATGTTCTTACCATGCAGGTAAATCAAGGCGTGGGCCACCTGGGCGGCATACTTAGCTGCGCGCCGCTCGGAAAACCGAGTTTCTCGCCGTAATGACTTGTAGAGCTCGCCGCCGGGCGCGTACTCAAGTATAAGGAATATGCGGCGGGAGTCGTGGAACCAGTTGTAGAACCCGAGATTGCCGGGATGTCGGAGATTGCTGTGCACCTCGATCTCGCGTCGGACGTGTATTTCAGCCTTTTCCTCCCTAATTTGGTCCTTGTTTAACACCTTGAGAGCGCATATAAACCCGGAGGGCCGATGCTTCGCGAGGTAAACGCGCCCAAATTTTCCCTTGCCGAGCGGTTTCCCGATCTCGAACATTCCTAGATGCAACTTCGGACTTCGGTTGGGAGGTTGGGTTGAATGTCTCGCCGCGGATGGCCGTGATGTCTCGGGTCTCGAACGCGGATCAACCGGTAGCGGTGGCATCATTGGATTCAAGTACGCCGTCCTCGTTTTAATAGCTTGTACGTCCACCCTGACCATGGTGGAGGCCATTTTGGCGGTAATTGTACACCCAAAGGAAGATAGTTGTAGTGTTTCCGATAAAGCGCCCGCGATTAGAAAGCTGAGCGGATGAATTAGGTAGTTTGTTTTCTTTCTTGCCCTTTTAGGTTGGTTACCTAGGTAGGTAATACAAGGTTGCTTAAACGTGCCACTATTGGTCACGCCTCATACTGCACTAGTCCGAATCTAGATTAGCGACAGGTTAAGCTAAAGTAGACTGCCGGTACCGGCCCCACAATTATGGTGTTCTACCAGTCTGAGGTTCTATTATTGACGTTGAGTCTTGACTCTAGATGTCTAATACGACTTGAATTCTACGAGTTACCTTATTATTGGCTTATTATGGACATGTTCCTACGATATACGTTGCAGTCGGCTTTACACGTTTATATACCCGTGCTTAGTTGGGGGTAGGCGAGGGATGTGAAAGATGGGGGAGAGGTATAGATCGCGGGGTGGATTATGTAAAATATCATGAAAAAGGGGGGCGTACCTTGCCGATTTTTTTGCATGAAAGCTAGCCTACCTAGTACTATTGAGGTGTGGACTTGTCCGATACTCAGTGGGTCCGGGCGACTAACATATCAGAAAGGTTACCGAACTTTTCGCTTCCGCCTCCGTCTGGCCCCACCCGGCGCTGCCCCCTTAAATTAGTAGGAAAATATATCCGAGCCAAGGAATTGAAACCTGGTATCCGGCTTCCCACTCAGTCTAAATGTACAATCTTCGAATCATTCCTTTCTTAAATATGCAGAGTAAACTTCATAATGTACTGCATATGCACCTTTCTGTTTTCGATAGATTCTCTTAGATCCCGTTTGACTAGCAGCATCTATCAGCCAACATGGCAACTCACGATGAAGTTGTATCCAACGATACACGTGATGACACGAATAATGATCTCACCGATGAGCCCCCCAAAGATCTAATGACTGTTAGTGCTACTAGCACACCATCAAGCAACGGCCGGTGTTTCTGGGCTATTTTCCTCGCTCTCTCTGTCACGTCGCTGCTAGCCGCTGACACGCTGTTGAGAGCACCGTTACGTCTACAGCCATGCCCCTTATAGCAAGTGCTCTTAAAGCTGGTGAGTTTCACGTATGGTTTGCTAACGCTTATAAGCTGTCAAGGTGAGTCTGAGTCGATATTATCCATTCCTCTATTACTATATTTCTCTTCACTAATATGTTGAATGTTGGCTGGACCAGCACTGCTTTATTACCTTTATACGGACAGATCGCCGATCTATTCGGCCGCCGTTGGCTCACCATCACTACTGTGCCTATATACGCACTCGGAAGCGTGAGCGGAGGAGCTACCTCCGCCGGAATGCTTATAGCTGGCCGTGCTGTGCAAAGTGCTGGTAGAGGAGGTATCATCTTGATAGTCGAGATGATTGTGTGCGATCTCGCCCCTTTGCGCAATCGCGGTACCTATATGAGCATCATACTCGCCGCATTTGCCATCGGATAACCCCTCGGCCCCTTTATTGGCGGTGCCATCATCGCGAGTACTACGTGGAGATGGGTCTTCTGGATCAATTTGCCTATTGCAGCCGTGGCCCTCGCCTTGCTCATCACCTTCTTACACGTTAATTACGATCTCGAGTCATCCGTTATCGAGCGCCTACGTCGTATAGACTATGTTGGTAACGGTATTCTAATCCCCTCCGTCATCGCCGTCTTGATAGCTTTGACATACGGAGGGACACGTTACCCATGGGCTTCCTGGCACGTATTGCTACCTCTACTACTCAGATTTTCTGGACTCGGCCTGTTCATCGCATACGAGTCGTCTCCGTGGTGTAGGAGACCAATGGCCCCGCCATACCTTTTCCGCAACAGGACGTCGTCCGCCGCCTTTTATTTCACTTTCGTGCATTCTCTATTCTCTTACTGGGCTCTCTATTTCCTGCGTGTCTATTTCCAGGGAGTGCAACTCCAAAACCCTACGCGATTTGGTGCTCTCCTGCTGCCTACAGTTGCCACTATTGTCCCTGGCGGTCTCGTCAGTGGAGTCCTTTTGACCAAGTTCGGGGGATATCGACCTATTCATCTCGTTGCCTTCGCTTTGATGACTCTAGGTACTGGACTATTCATCCTCTTGGGCCCATACAGCAGTCCTGCCCTATATGTCTGCCTTCAGTTCATTGGTGGTTTGGGGTTCAGGTTCGCACTAAGTACACTGCTTCCAGCCACACAAGCCGCGCTGTCGGAGAAAGATACCGCGTCGTCTTCCGCTACTTTGGCTTTCGTACGCAGCTTTGGAACGGTTTGGGGCGTTTCTATACCCGCTGCACTCTTCAATAGCCGCTGTGATAGTCTTTCCATCAGCATCGACGATGTCGCTGTTAGAGCTCAGATAGCTAATGGTCAAGGATACTCGCATGCCACGAGCGAGTGGGCACTATCACTATCGAGCCACGCGCGAGACCAGGTAATTAGTGTCTTTAGCGACAGCCTTCAACTTGTTTGGATTGTCGCTACTGCCATCGTTGGGGCGTCATTCTTTGTTGTGTTTGTGGAAAAGGAGATCAAGCTGCGAAATGATCTGGAGACTGATTATGGACTGGAAAAACTGGAGAAGTCATCGTAGCCAATCCTAAACGATCCTATTGACGCTTAATAAAGACTTGTTACTACCATCAAAGTGCTTTAAGTTAAAATTATAGATATTCTTAGGTATTCCTCTGGATGTTAAAAATATCATTATCATGGTCATCATTAGACAAGGGATGAAACGATTGAATTGAGCATCGAATTGCGAAATGATGTCGTTGATATGTACGTCTGCAGAGAATGTATGGAAAATCAAGTCGAATCTTTATCTTAACAAGGATTATGTACTCATTCCAAGTGCCGTAGAAAGAGTATATGTGGTTCGTGGTTTAACGCTGTCTCGTAGAGGAGTTGCTGTTTTGAGATGCTGTGAATATCAACTTGTACCGCTCTTAGAGCACTATCTGAAGCTTCGAGTTCGTCATGAATTAATGAGAGTTATGCGGGGTAATTACTTCCATGGGACCTCAAGTGCTCACCGTCAATGTGCTTATCCTTTTCCCTATGCGCTCTTCTGAGATTGTCTACCGATGGTACCTGGGTCATATAAATTTGACTAGGAGTAGGACACTCAGCTTCACTGTTAGAGTGCCTTTGTAATATTCAAGTTGAACAGGAATTAATAAACTTTCGATCCATTAATATACTCAGAAACTAGCCTTATTTAGTTAGTGACTTGCTTATCGGAGTAAGAAGCTGTTTCCGATAAGCGTCGTGGGGTATAGTTTCAAGTAAGAAAACTTTTTTCAATCCGAATTGGTGTAGTGGCTAACATTTGACGCTCTCATGTGCTCTCCTTCGAGGAGAAGTCGGGGTCCGTCAAGCCCGGGGTTCGATTCCCCGATTCGGAGTTCTTTTTGCTTTGAGATAAATCGCATCTGCACTCGAGGTGGAGATGATGAGGTCGGGTACGTGAATTCTACGACATAGGTGTGCCATTCCTAACGTTGAAAGAGGCTTGAGTATGTACTTTTTTTTTTTTTTTCTTTTTTTTGGTACTTCGATACTCTGCTCTTCGTATATTGGATATTTGTAGCGTTCGTTTGGTACGGATGTGGTGGTTTAATAATCGATCAGACTTGAATTGTGGAATGTGGAGTCTGCTGCAGCTAGAGTAGAGTTCCTTGGATATTATCGAGAGGTGTAAGCGATTTTTTTTTGGAGGAGACGTTAGGCATACAGATTCGGACAGGGTGGACTAGCAAGATGATTGGGATTTAATACATGGCTGTATGCGACTTTTACTACTCGTGAGCACGTAGGAACACCGATTTCTTATTAGCGGGTACGATTAACTTGGTGAGAATGCCTGTGGCAGTAGTGTCTATTATTTTGCCTTCAGAAGCATCATTATACCCTAGTACCATAGGGTGGCATCACAAAAAAGCCGAAACGCCGTCGCTATGCAACCTTGACTAAGTGGGATGTAGACTTCGGCGGGTCGGCCTGATTAAGCCAGGGGACGCCCTCCATTTCCTGTCTTGAAGCCTTCCAGGATCACACCCCAGGTACCTGCCTCGCCTCCATATCCAGAATGACCCGTGGCGATTCGACGCATGAGAAGGGTGTCCTTCGCCGCCGGTAGCCTCTTTCCCTCGCCATTCTCCAGGCATTCCTTGAACCATTGTTCCTCTTCGCTATCAAATGGCAAGCTAGTCAAGTCGAGAGCCCTCTCGGCAGACTCGTCGCTGCGGTCAGATCTTAGCACGGACATGATGAGGCGTTGGAATAGCTGGCGACGCATGAAATCGGCGTGCGACCGCGAGAACTGGAAGGCATCGATTACGCTGGACCGCGCAAGGGCGTCAAATAGCAATTCTAGCGCAGCGGAAGACTGTATCATGGGCTGAACGGTGTGGTAGTAGGCGAGGGGTAGCCTGTAGTCGCCATTCTTGGCGTGCCGGACTAAGACGGTGATGATATCGTCGACGAAGTCGGGTTCGAGCGACGGATGGGTGAGATACTGAAGGGCGAGGTCGAATTGTAGTGCATCCATATGCCATAAGCCTCGCATAAAAATCCTGTATTTCTGAGGGATACTGGCATTTCGAGCGTAAGCTTCGGCTCGGTTGCTCCCGTTCCGATCGTCGATGTCAAGAAGCAGGTAGAATACCACTGAGAGCTTGTGGTGAATAGTGGCATTCTTGCTTTCGAAGATATGTAGGTATAGTTGTCGAAGAGCGTCGGCGTTCTTTGGGGGATAGTGGCTGGTGGCTATATATGAATGTAGGGTTAGTATGAAGACAATGTATAGAAAATAGAATCTGGAGGAGTTACCCTTAGACAGATTCAGGGCCTTCAACACCCTGTCAATGAATAGCGAACCCTCAAGACTTCGGCGGGAGGATTCTAGGTGTTGGACGAAGCTTCGGTCGTAAGGGAACGGATCTAGAGACCCGAAGATCTTGTCGAATTCTGAGGGCTTGGACATCTTGATAGCTGGTCGAGTTTGCAATAGACCCTAGTCTGTTAGGAAAGCACGGCTAGTAGAAAAACAGAAGATTTGCGTCTGTTGACAAAGCTTCAAGGCGAGTGAAAGAGAGGTATGTAAAATGTAGAAACCGGGATGCGCCGGGAATTCATCGGGTAAAATAGCATGCCGCGTCTTGGGAAGCTCTATGCAGATGCGACGCGCTGTCAACTGATTAGTGATAACCTTAAATATAGGTGGGGTTTGTGGGGACATCTTGTTTATGTTTACTTTCGTACCCCGGTACCCCAATTTTATTCATCATCAAACTAACAATTGACTATTAACGACAGCAACAGCGACGACGAGGACGACGAAGACGACTCCTAACTTTGAGAGCAGATACGTATACGTATATGTATAGGTAATCAAGATTATATCTGCCCGAGTTACCGGATCGCCCCTTACCGTACCAACCAACCATGTCTGCACGACCTAGCCGTCGCGCTGCGGCCCGACGCGCAGCTATTATCGAGTCGGAAGACGAAGGAGATATGGTCGCGGAAACTACTAAGAAAATTAAAGAGGAAGAGAGCGAGGATGAGTTTGCGCCCGAGACTTCAACTACTAGAGCTTCGCGCCGCCAGACCCAAAGCCGAAGAAAATCGACAGCACCCGCGACACCGCGCGCAAACCGTTCAAGAAAAAGCGTCGTGCCAGAGCCGTCCATCGAGGCGAGCGAGATACTTGACCCAGATCAATCCGTTGCCACCGTCATAGGTCCCGAACCATCAACAGTCAAGAAAGCCTCGCCAAGGAAGCGAAAAAGTGTTGCGCCGCGCAAGGCTACCAAAGAGGCGACGCCCGATAGCCAACCTCCTATGCCAACGCCAGCGCAGTCTGAGGAGCCATCCGAACTTCACGGAACGCCCTTGGCCGATATCACCGACCAGAGCATTAATGAACAACGGCACCCCGCAGATGACACCGTCACTAAGGTGAAGCCCATTCGGCCAATGGATACCATCCTGGAGAAGCCCATGGACATCGTCCTGAAGTCGCGCAAGATGGTGGTGCCTGTCGTCGAAGATACGGGGCCGAAAGCTCGCATTGTCATCACTTACCTGATCTTGAACAACTTCAAGAGTTACGCCGGACGTCAAGAAGTTGGCCCATTCCACTCTTCCTTCTCCTCAGTAGTAGGGCCCAATGGTTCTGGAAAGTCGAACGTTATCGATTCGCTTCTTTTCGTCTTTGGATTTAGGGCAAGCAAGATGCGACAGGGAAAGATCTCTGCTCTTATCCACAACTCTGCCGCTCATCCAGACCTGGATCACTGCGAGGTGGCCGTACATTTCCAGGAAGTCATGGATCTGGTCAGTTTGAGGCGTCATAGTATTCTACAACTTCAGCTTGCTAACTTGAGTTATAATAGCCCGGTGGTGGGACGGAAGTCATCCCTAACTCCCAACTTGTCATATCCAGGAAAGCCTTTAAGAACAATTCGAGCAAATACTACATCAATGGTAGCGAGTCCAATTTCACTACCGTGACCACTCTCCTCCGCGACCGCGGCATCGATCTTGACCACAAGCGTTTCCTCATCTTGCAGGGTGAAGTTGAGTCGATTGCTCAAATGAAACCCAAAGCCGCCAACGAACACGAAGATGGTCTGCTAGAATACCTCGAAGATATAATTGGAACCTCGAAGTATAAAGCGCCTATCGAAGAAGCAGCCACAGAGGTGGAAACCCTCAACGAGATCTGCATGGAGAAGAGCGGTCGAGTTCAGCACGTAGAAAAGGAGAAGAATAGTCTCGAGGACAAGAAGAACAAAGCTCTAGCCTACATCCGGGACGAAAACGACTTGACCCTCAAGCAATCGGCACTCTACCAACTCTACATTGGCGAGTGCAACAACAATGTGAGCGTCACCGAAGAGGCGATCAGCCAGATGCAGGCTCAGCTCGACGAAGAGCTAGAAAAGCATCAAGGAAGCGAGCAAATCATAAAGCAGCTTCAGAAGGCGTATGCTAAGGGATCTAAAGAATTCGAGTCCCAAGAAAAGAACGTTCAAACCCTTGCCAAAGAGGCGGCTAAGTTCGAGCAAGAAAGAGTCAAATTTGACGAAAAGCGGAAATTTTTAGCGGACAAGCAGAAGAAGCTTGAAAAGACGATTGCCAACGCTGAAAAATCGACTGCGGAAGCCGAGGAAACCATTGAACAGTGTACCGAGGAGATAGCCTCGCGCGCCGAGGAGATCTCTGCCCTCGAGCAAAGCATGCAAGAAGAGGAGGCAGAACTTGCCACCATCCGAGACAGTCTCAAGGGCAAGACACAAGTGTTTTCAGACCAAATTGCAGCCAAGCAGAAATCTCTCGAGCCATGGAAAGAGAAGATAAACCAGAAGCAGTCTGCGATTGCCGTTGCCGAGTCTGAGATGGCTATCCTCGAAGAGAAAGCTAATGCTGGCGCGGTTGCGCTTGAGGAGATGCAAACAAAGATCGCCAATATAGAAGAGGGTCGCACAACCAAGCTGGCGGAGCTCAAGGAATGCCAAGCGGAAAAGACAAAATTAGAAAAGGAGGCGAAGAAGGTTGAAGCCGACATCGAGAGCATGGCGCAGATGGAACCGAATGTTCGCGCCAAGGTATCCAATGCTAGACAGAAGGCAGAGGAAGCAAGGTCTAGTCTCTCACAGAACCAAAATCGAGGCAATGTACTCACGGCCCTGATGCGGATGAAGGAATCCGGGCGAATCGATGGTTTCCATGGCCGTCTTGGTAACCTGGGCACGATTGACGAGAGATACGACGTCGCCATATCCACTGCATGTCCTTCTCTCGACAATTTCGTCACCGACACCGTGGAGGCCGGCCAGCAATGCATCGAGTACCTTCGGAAGACCAATCTCGGGCGAGGCAACTTCATATGTCTGGATAAGCTGCGTGTGCGCGACATACAGCCGATTCAGACCCCCGAGAATGCCCCACGACTGTTTGACCTGATTAAGGCCAAGGAAGATAAATTCCGACCCGCCTTCTACCATGCACTCCAAGATACTCTCGTCGCTAAGGACCTAGCTCAAGCCAACAGGATCGCCTATGGCGCCAGGAGATGGCGAGTGGTAACCCTTGACGGAGAGCTCATTGACAAGAGCGGTACCATGTCGGGTGGTGGAAAGACTGTCAAGCGGGGCTTGATGTCAAGCAAGCTCGTGTCCGATACGAGCCAGGAGCAAGTCGCCAAGCTTGAAAGCGACCGTGACTCTATTGAGCAAAACTTCCAAGAATTCCAAGACCACCAGCGAGAACTGGAATCTCGTCTTAGGTATCTGAAGGACCAAATTCCTCAGCTGGACACCAAGATGCAGAAAATTGGCCTCGAGGTACAAAGCGCGGAGAAAAACCTCGTTGATGCCCAGCGACGTGTCAAGGAACTTAGTAAGGAGCACCAACCTTCGCAGTCAGACGACAATAGGTTAGCTGTCTTACAAAAAGATATCTCTAAGCTGAACAAAGAGATATCCAAACTCCACGCCGAGACCGAAGGTGTAGAGGCTGAAATCAAGGAGTTGCAAGACAAGATTATGGAAGTCGGTGGCGAGAAACTTCGTGCTCAGCGTGCAAAAGTCGATGCTATCAAGGAGGAGATATCTTCTCACAACGAAGAGACCTCCAACGCCGAGGTCAAGAAGGCCAAGGCGGAGAAGTCGAAGACGAAACTAGAGAAAGACCACGCCAAGGCTACCAAGGAGTTGGAATCTGCGATACGCGACCTCGAGAGCCTAGAAGAGGAGGTCGAGAACCAAGGCGGCAAGTCCGAGTCTTTGAATGCTCGTGTCGAGGAGGCTGAGGCAGAGCTCGCAGATAAGAAAAAGGAATTATCGACGCTGAAGGCTGAGTTGGATGAGAAGACATCGGAGCTCAACGAAACTCGGGCGGTAGAAATTGAGATGCGCAACAAGTTAGAAGAGAACCAAAAAGTGCTCGTCGAGAACCAGAAGCGTCTGCGCTACTGGGACGAGAAGCTCAACAAGCTCGTGATCCAAAACGTTAGCGATCTTAGTGGCCCACCACCCGCCAAGAAACCGACCGCAGAAGGCGAAGAGCAGCCTGCGGAGGGCGAGGAGGAAGACCAACAGGAAGAGGAGCAGGAGCAACAGCCCGAGGAACTCCCACGATTCACCGAGGACGAGCTAAAAGATATGGACAAGGAGACCCTAAAGGCCGAAATTGCCGCTCTCGAAGAGAAGACGCAAAACGTCAGCGTCGACGTCAGCGTCCTATCCGAATACCGCCGGCGCGTCGAAGAACACGCAGCCCGCTCCTCAGACCTCGCCAGCGCAGTCCAACAACGCGACGCTGCCAAGAAGCGGTGCGACGACCTGCGACGACTCCGACTAGAAGGCTTCATGGAGGGCTTCAGCACCATCTCGCTGCGGCTCAAGGAGATGTACCAGATGATCACGATGGGCGGCAATGCGGAGCTAGAGCTTGTCGACAGCTTGGATCCCTTCAGCGAGGGCATCCTGTTTTCCGTTATGCCGCCCAAGAAGAGCTGGAAGAACATCAGCAATCTGAGCGGCGGCGAAAAGACCCTGTCGAGTCTCGCGCTCGTGTTCGCGCTGCACCATTACAAGCCGACCCCGCTGTATGTTATGGATGAGATTGACGCCGCGCTGGATTTCAGGAACGTGAGTCTTGCCCTACCTTCTTTACCCCTTACTTACCCCTTACCCCTGTTTTCTTCGGCCTTACATGCTGTACTACTCCCCGGATACTAACGTTGGTCTTACCAGGTGTCGATCGTCGCAAATTATATCAAGGAGCGCACCAAGAATGCTCAGTTCGTCGTCATCTCGCTGCGCAACAACATGTTCGAGCTCGCCGCCCGCCTCGTGGGCGTGTACAAGGTCAACCACATGACCAAGAGCGTGACGATTGAGAACCGCGACTTTATCACGCGCGGCGTTCCGCGGCAGCCGCAGCAGCAACTTGGCGGCCAGACTGTGACTTCTTGAGGATGAAATTAGGTGGTTACTGGGGACCGTGAGTTTGGTTCGGTGCTTACATAGGTTGGCTCGCGTAATGAATGAATGGATGGATGGATGGATGGGTACGATGTTCGGATGGTGGTTGACAAATCCTGGGTGGTCAGTCACGGGATTGATGATACGGGAGGCAGGCGTGTAATGAAACGAATATCCATACAAGCTCAAGGGAAGACAGTCTTTGAAATGAATATGTCTTGGTTGACTTCTATATAACTGTTGATTGAAAGTACACTTGGGCTATCCAGCCGCCAACTTAGTTATGCATCGACGGAACCCCCGATCTTCGTGGCGACGATCCAAGCACCGAGAAGTCAAGTAAGTCCCGACCAAAAACGTGTCATGAACTGCATCCTGCTCAGGGTGTAGCTCCACTCATTGAAATGGAGGAAGAACGGAAACGTAGACTAGAAATCCAGGATCGCCGAAAGCCTCGCTTTAAAGAAGACGACTTAGTGATATTATGCCAAGACGGCGTGTCTCCTAAGTGACCCGAGCCATGTGGTCCATGATTAATTCCTCCAATTGGTCCTGTGGGGGAGGTTCAAAGTCCAGAGTCGCCATCTAAAGGCCGCGATCTCTTATGGTAGGTATTATTCCTTAAAGGCTCCATGGGGTAGGTGTCCATCATCCACTCTTCGCGCAGTATTCATGGTGCCGCCTGCTGCTGTTGCTGTGTCTGTGACAATGACGGTGACTGCTGTTGCAGCAATTGTTGCAGCTGGGTGCGGATAGCCTTTAGCTCCCCAGATGCCTCACCGGTCTTAATTCCGGCGGCGAAGCCGTCCTTCCACCCGGCCACATTTCCAATAGCCTTGCCGGTTGTGGTGCCGGACTTCTCACCGGCCTTAAAACCGTCGCCCCACGCCGACTTCCCGGCGTCATCCTTTCCGACCTCCCATCCTTCTTTCCAAGCCTCAATCAAGAATACCCTCCAGCCAGTGCACCAACCAAACCACCAACCCACGGAGACGCCGAGCAGGATGAAGACTGCAACCAGAGCGCTTGGCCATGTGAAGAACGCCCGGGATATAGCGTCGGTGACGGCAGGGGCGGTGTCAGAAGGCTGTCTTGACAGCCTGTATGGAATCATGGATGGAGTCGTGCCTGGTACGAAGGGAGTTGCCCCTGATACCAGGGAGCCAGTCCGTCCTTAGAGGCCATATCCTGGGATAGAGGCGTTCACAAGGAACAAAGGACCCCTAGGGTATATAGGTCTGTAGTTATAGCTAGATAGAGGCTGAGGCTCCTTGCGCGACAACATAGTTACTTGTAAGGTAGAGAGTAGTAGCGGAAGTGATGGTGGTACTGATCCCCGTGATAATACGACGATCGAAATACCCGTTGTCGGGGGCGTCGCTGCTGGCTGAGTGCAATGGCATTGTCGTCGGTATTCTTATAGGCCCATACCGTCCGTTAATGATGTTAAAAGATACGGTATATGAGCTGATGTTGTGTGTATTGACTTGATCGTCTAGCTGTGTGAGTAGAAGGAGAGTACCTGTCTTATATACATATTCTAACCATGTCCTCATGTACTGTACCTGAAAGCAGTCCCTTGACCACTCATTTCAGTAAATGAGAAGCGTGGTTAAGGATGAAAGAAACCCATGGACTGAAAACTCGGCAAGGAAATTTGGTTGGTTTTAAACATAATGGTTCATTCCTTCTGCCCTTCTCCTAGGTTTGCTCTCGCAGGAAAGAACTTATCAAGAGGCGGGTCAAACGCGAGGACTCTCAACTCCTGCCTAAGACTGGAAACCTACATACATATACACACTGCAAGAGCCCTTTCTCCAGTATGAATGCCCCTACCCCAAGAAGAGAACCCTCTCATACGAAACTAAGGGGCTTGGAGGACCAACCCTTGTTATAATATATTACACCTTAAATATCTAGTAACTACAGTATGTGGTAAGTACAATGCCCCCAGCGACAACCAGCCATCTAGACATCTAAAGAGAACGCTGCGTGGAATATCCAGCAGGAGCAGCTTCATTAAGTTTCCCAGTGGTAGTAAGTGTATGTCTGGAGGCCTAGGTGGCACAAGCCTCGTAGTTGAATTTTATATAAGACGGTATAAATGTTACACTTTGAATGGTCCTAACTAGGTACATAAAGTTAACTTAGTTGGAAACTTAAACTGTCGAGTTGTATCAAATAAAAGAAGGACCTCCTTACCTTCTTCCTTAGAAAACCTCATAGGTTCCTAGATGCATCCACTTTCAATGTTGCAGACAATCAATCAAGCGACGACTCATAAGCGCACATATTGTAACAAAATCATATTCCTTCCTTTCGACGAACTACACCCAAATCATCAAAATGTATAGTATGCAGCCCGAACATCCTCCAAGCCCACTTTGCAGGCCCATTGCCATGGCGGCTCTCCTGGGCTCGATGCTCCGCATTATACGCGATCTCGACTACTGCTTGCAGGATCCTGAAGTGAGACCGATGTTATATGGTTTCCTTTTTATATTTTTCTGGATCTCTCTTATGCTCTTTCTTTACGAAATTAGTGGAGACCAGATTTTTTTCACAGAGCCTACGTTAGCCAGCTTTCTGGCCGTTGGTACGTACATTTATTGCGTGCCTATAGACCTCAGCATCGCATGGTTCTGCGATCTTTTCTGGTGGTTTTGGGCGGCGTTTCTAACCGAGACACTGTAAGTATTCAGGTACTCACCTTACACAGATAGTAGTACTATGCAGCCTCTAAACATTTGAACCGGCGTAGACTTTATTTACGATGCGATGTGTAATTCTCTCGTCAAATGGTAGTTGCTAACTTTGAATCTGGCGCAGCACCCATTTTATGAGAAGGTCGATTCAAGCTCTTCAGGATTATGGTCTTTTCGAAACATGAACCTTTCTTGAGGTGCAGCGCCGCACCTCGCGCGCTTAACCTTACCGACGTCAATGGATACATATATGTAACTAGCAGGGACTGCGAGGTTGGAAGTTTTGACCGGAAGTTGATAGCACTTGAATGGACATCTGGACGCATAGGGATTCAACGATCGGCTTTCAAGTATCTTATTTCACCCTTCATTGTTACTAGTACGTTAAATGTATGGTGGATAGCTTGAAATCCTATCATATCTGTGCCGTACATGAGTACTTATACCCAGTACGTTCTTATTACCACCTCTACTATCGCACATACATGTACCTACATGTAAATATGTCAACTACATACTGGGGAGGACGTTAGACATTGGATTCACAAACGCCTGCCTTCATTCGACGTCTTGAAACATTCTTGACCTCACTTACTCTACGCATTCGGATCACCCGAGTCATTGAGTCATTAATAATCTTGAACGTCAAATTGAATAGTCGACCCTGCCGCTCGAAGAACGTTAGAGTATATTTCTTCAAACGGTGGGAAGTTCCGTTGAATAGACTCACCGCCCCAGCTTCAAATGTTGTAAGGACTAAGTACCCTTTGTCCCCTTTGGCAAAGCCCACTCCAATCCTGCATCTTGTGCTGTGACCCAATCCAGCCACCCCATCATCAAACAATTGGCATTCGTGGATCATTTTCGTAGACAGTGAAAGGCAACGGAGCTCGAGGTAATCGCCTAGAACAAAACCAGAGCGTCACGTCCTATTCATTAAGCTGGCCGTAGCTAGACCGCTCACTTGATTCCTCATAGCTGTCCTGCTACTACAGGGGTCCGGTCTGCTTCATCTGGGTTGCTTGATAGCTTCACCTTTCCCCTTTTGTTGTGGATTATGGGACTATCGTTAGGGTTCGGGTTAGTCTAGGTCCCAACATTGCTTAGATATTAAAGCTAACACGTGGCGGTGAAAAGGAACTGACATCCGAATTCTAGCCTGCATGAAGCATTGAGCGCGGCTAGACGGCTCTAAAGGGAAGTGAGCGGTACCGATTTGACCTTCGTCGACTGTCAAATGATCCATGGCTGGGCTGCTGGCGCTGGGGGTGCCGACAGGGGCTTGGGGAAACCATTTCTACGCGAACATCGTCGATCCTATCCAACATCTGGAGTGACCGGATCAGAAATCCAGTGGTGTGTGTCTCCTAATTACGGTTGTCTGTTAATGAAGATTCGTGTGAAATACTTTCAATACTCTTCTCTTCAATTTGATTCGCTGCATAGAACGGCCCTCCCGTACTCAATTTTCGACGGCTCGAAACATGGCACATATCTTCTCTAGGTGGACTTTATTCTCTTATCTTGTTATGTAGATAGTCCCTAGGCACGTTGTGTGTGGCCAAAATTGGCATGAATATCAACGTAGAACTTAGTCTAATGCTCAATTTGCTTAGGGTTATCTATGAGCCTACTCCCCCTAGCCGCCTGTATCGAAGGTACTGTCCCGGGAAGCCAGCGTCATGCTCCAGAGATACTTTCGAAAATGCATAAGAGAAGCTATCGGCATACAGTTGGCTTAGAGGCTTATCAGAGATCTGCTGATGCTATCATCGCCTCCAGTGCCAAAGGAAGAGCCTCCTCTCATGAAGAGTCCGGGTCACTCTCGGAAACGACGTTACTCGCATTCTCCCGAGTCACCGGCAGTAGAGTGTTACTTTCATAATCGCCCTGATACGTGAAATTATCATTCTTTCCATCTTTGCCGGGAAACAGGGCGGTTATCTCCCAGCCTTTTTGGGTGATATCCATAGAAATAGCTGGATATAGCTTCCCATGGATATGTGTGGAAGCCCGGCCTGTTAATGCCGGGAAACGTTAAAAACTTTTGCCATGGCGTGTCTGTAAGGAATCTTCTTACCGATAACTTTCCCGTTTTTCGTGTAGAACGCGCTATGTTCTGAGAAATTCACTCCACATCCGATAACATCGCCGACGGTACAGGGCTTGGTGTACGTATACCCGGCCCATGATCTCTTTCCGTTTTCAAAGATACGGCCATAGTCCGAGTGGAAACCCCATGAGCCTGGGCCCCAACCAAGCATCTTTTGCATGGAAGCCTTGTCATCGCAGAACCCGACGGCGAGCCAACTGTGGTTAATGGTTAATATTGGTTGATACAGGTATTAACGGTGCTTACCCCTTTTCGGAAGCCTTGGCGAGCTTAACTTCAAAGTAGTAGACCTTATCTTTGATGACCGGTAGCATTGGATAATCGGTTCTAGCCGCCCCGATGTTCCTTTTTTGTGCTTTGCTATTATACTTCGTTCCACCTATAAGTTGTCTATCAGGACCCATCCACTTCTAGCACTATAATCCGGAATCACTTACCGACGGTACTCAGAGTCATGCCATCAGATTCCAGCACCAAACCAGGGGACTTGTCATAGGAGTGCCACTTGGATGGTATAGTTCCCGGCATGGTAGTGGTACCTGGCAACAAATAACCTCTTGTATCTCGAAGGATCATTTCCATGCGGAAAAACCCGTAGCTTCGAGCGGTGTAAATCGGACTCCATCCATCGGGGCCTACGTACTCGACGTCTACATCTTCCTTTCCGAGTAGCTCTTCAAGCGCCTGTCGCTTATTCGATGCAACAGCCCCGTGAACAGCGACATTCCAGTATTTGCTAAGATCATCATCATCATACTTACTGAAAGATTTGATAATGATATCCAGTGTTTCCATTCGAGCTGCACGCGCAGCCCAGTAGAGGACGCTGCGGTCTCGACAGTCAACAACGCGCGGATCTGCGCCGCTATCCACAAGCGTCTTGGTAATCTCGAGGTAGTCCAGGCAGGATGAATGGGCTAGTGCAGTCTTGCCTTCATAATCCCGGGCGTCGAGGATCTCGGGCTTGTCGAACCCGTGCTTCAGTAGCATATTAACAGTATTTTTGCTGTTGTGCATCGTGGCGATGATGAGAGGTCGTTGAAGAGCGGCATCCACCTCGCTCACGTCAAAGGCACCTTGATTGAGGAGATAGTCAACTATTTCGGCATTGCAGCTCATGACCCCGTGCATCAGTGAAGACCGGCCATCTGCGTCCCTGACGAGAGGGTCTGCCCCCGAACCGATCAAATCCATGAAGACATCGACTCGGCCACTTATGGCTGCAGCGTGAACTGGCATTTTGCCTTCGAGCCCGACTTTGGTAACATCCGCTCCACTCCTTAGCATAGTACCGATAGTGACAGAACGAACACCTTTTAGAATGGCCGCATTCAAGGGCGTATCAAGGTCGCCACCAGTTAGATTGACGTCGGCTCCTTTACTGAGGAGTAACTCGATAACTGGGAGGTTTTCTTGAGCCATTGCCTTTTGTAGAGCGGTGGGCCGGTCTTTCTCAACAAAATTGACGCAGCCTCCTTTTTCAAGGAGTAGGCGTACTTTTTCTTCAGTATCGTTCTCGCTTTCCATTGCAGCACAGAGGGTGCTACCATATTGACCACCGGTCAAATTGGGATCAGCCTCGTTATCTAGGAGCCACTTCACCGCCTTCGCGCCACCTGCAAGGCAAGCTGCGTGGAGTGCGGTGAAATGAGGCTCTATCGTCCCGTTCACGTCGAGACTGCGACTAAGCAGGATCTCCGCTATCTGTGTGTTGAAGTTCGATGTCGATACGCATTCGCAGAGAGCTGAGGCACATATTTTGCTGATATCCGCCGTCTTGATACACTCGAGCCTCTCAACGAGGTATCTGACCTCTTCCGGAGACTTCCGGTTTCGCACTGTTATGCGAAGTACTGTGTCTTCGTACGGATCGCCGGCCAGAAGATCTACCTCGCCGTCGACGAGAATTTTAATTAGATCTAGAGAGTTATCCCGGTTTAGGGCCATGTATAGTGGAGAGTTGTTTCTACCGCCACCCGCTAGGTTTGGGTCAGCGCCGGCCTTCAACAGTACTTTCGCGTTCGCGGGATAGTTCCACCGGATGGCTAAAGCTAGCGGTGTACGTCCGGAGCTGTTGATGGTGTTTGGATCAGCACCATGTTCTAATATCAATTTGGTGATCTTTACACTATCATATGATGCATGTAGAAGAGTCCAGCCGTCTTCTTGCTTGACATGCACGTCCGGCTTTGGGTCGGAAGTCAAAAGTGTTCGCACTACTTCCAACCGTCGACGGAATGTGGCCGAATACAGGGGAGTCCGACCGGAGTTGTCTTTTCCGTCTTTCTCAGCGCCTCCTTTAAGGAGAATATTCACTACTTCTGGGGTCCCTGCGTGGTGCATTGCAGTGCGACCAGAGCAATCCCGGGCTGTGATATCACAGATTGGATTCTTGAGAAACTCCTCGACGCCTTGCCGGAAGTTGGCCATAACTGCTTTGTGTAGCGGCGTAGCGCCATGGCCATCTTTGGAATCGCATTTCCACCCCTCACTCAAAAGGAGACGTAAGATATCCAAGTTCCGGCATTGGGCAGCGTTATGAAGCGGCAGTCCTCCTCGAACGAAGTCTTGACCATCATCTGCGGTTTCCTTGAGGATCTTAAGAAATTCCCTGACTTCATTGATATTCTTTCTCCTCACTAGGAGATCCAAAGCGGTACGCTTATTTGCGTCTTCCATCCACGTAATGTTCTTCCATGCGCATAACCTTCTCACCACTGCAAGGTGTCCATTTCGTGCTGCGAGATGTACTGCTGTCCTATTCTTATAGGCAAGCGCAGTCGGTTCTAACATATGCTTATCCTGAAGGAATATCTCTACGCATTGGAGGTGCCCATTTTCTGCAGCAAGGTGCAATGCCGTCTTGGACTTGGGCGTCGTTAGATTTGCCTGAGCTTTGTGGTCAAGAAGAAGATTGACGATATCCGGATGGCCTGCTTTAGATGCAACTTGGAGGGGTGTTATCCCTCTCTCTGTAACAGCATTGACTTGAAATAGTGCCTCACTCTGTGGGTGATTGAGCAACGCTGAGACTGTCTCCAAGTGGCCCCCCTTAGCTGCGAGATGCAGTGCTGTATTGTGACAAGAATCCATTGCAACTCCCATCAAAGGGCCTCCATCAAGAAGAGTTGTGACAATGCCAGTATGCCCGTTTTGCGCTGCTAAGTTTAGAGCAAAGGCTCGGTCTTTCGGCTTACTCGCGTTGTTTCGAGCAAGAATGGCACTGGCAATCTCGCCGTGTCCGCATTTCGCAGCCCACTCCAAGGCAGAGTTCTTGTGACTCTGAGTCATGACCAGCAGAGACGAGCGTTTGGGCGAGGGATAACTTTTCCTTTCTGGGGACACCTCGATAGTTGGCTTCCGACGGTGCCTTTTTATATGCCGAGAACAGAATTTTGACCGAGTCTCAATGGCCGGGGAGGGCGGATTTGATAATGGGCTTTGATCATTTCTGCCAGCGCTCGGGGTGCTTTCCGCATCTTTAATATTATCTTCGACATCAAAAAACAGATTTAGGAGGCCCAGATGTCCTTCTCGCGCTGTAATGTGAATGGAAGAAAGACCAATATTGTTCTCGGTTTTCATCAATTCGGATGGATCAGTCGTATTGTGTAAAAGAATTTCGACTGCCTTGTAGTGCCCATGCGCTGCCGCCACATGTAATGCGGTGTTTCCATCCAGTTTCGAGGCATTACGTTGATCGACATTTCGTTCCAGCAGTAGAGACAACAGCTCGGGAAATCCTCCCGCTGCCGCGTATTTCAATGCATCATATCCAGAAGAGTTCTCCGCGTTGATGTTAGCACCTGCATCAAGTAGGATTCTAGCTATTTCAATCTGCCCGGTGAGTGCTGCCAGATGAAGACTTGTCTCAGACCAAAGGGGGAAGCTGAGAGTAGTTGTTCCTGTCCCCTGACGAGATGATTCCGGGTCATCTAGGCCCAAATCTGAATCTGATTCGGAGCTTGAACCGGAGTCGGAGTTGGGGGACAATGCAATGGGGCTGCGCCGTAAGTTTGACATATCCGCTAAAGACTCGTGATATGGTGGGCGCACTGTTGAGACGTTTGGATCAGCACCCTTTGCCAGAAGTAACAGCACCATATGCTTGTTACCGCCATAAGTGGCATGATGAAGTGGCGTATATCGGGTTTTGTCAGGCTCATTTATGCCACAGTTCGTAGCTAGCAGAGTTTCGATAACGTCTTCGAACCCTTGCGCAGCGGCCAAGCCAATGGCCTCAGGTGACCTGACATTCAGTCTAAGCAATGCTTGAACAACGCTATCGTGGCCGTTTTGGGCTGCGAGGTTAAGCGATTCATACACCTGACTCTGGAGGTCCCCACCGCACTCCATGAGGCTTATACAATCATCGACCAGTTCAACTAGCCCAAAGTTGCAAGCAACCTTGAGGGTAGTGTTCAACGATATGGCGTTTCCCTTAGACGACGGTTTCAACTGGCGATAAAGACTTTCCCAACTCTCAATGCTATAGCCGTCCTGAAGAAAATGATATACGTAGTCTCGAGAATCTGACTTGGATTTTGCTTCTTGAAAGTGCTGTGGCCAGTATACAGCCGCATAGCAGAGCAAACTGTGCTCCCATTTGGTTGGGACCGAGCCGGAACGCCCAAAATTCTTCAAATACTCAAGGCACTGGAATAGAATCGTGCAATGTTGGTCATCCGATAGGAGTTCACTTTGTGCAGATATGCTGGGTGCTAAATGGTCTTTCGTTGCCGATGCAGGGCTCTCCGTTCGCGGCATAGTTTGCGCAAATATCTTGGAGAGGAAAATCCGAAAAGTGTTGTGAATCAGGTAGACACGATTGTCTTCTACCTTTATAAGAGGCGCCACGAAACGCCGAAGATCTCCAATGATGTCTCGACGAATTAACTCCTCGAAACTTTCCAGCTCTTCACTCTTCCAGGGGCGGCCCACAGGCAGATCATCAAGTGCGACTGCTGTTGCTAACTCGGTCGGTTTTAGGGGTTTAACTGCGTAGACAATCCAGCGCAGGGCTGCCATCACCCATTTGCGATTTGCATTGTCGATTTCCTTAATTACCCGTGTGTAGTAGTCCCAGATGGTAGTTGGCTGCTGCAGCAGTTTCTTTCTTAGATCTCTTTTTACGGAGTGTTTACCAGTCCACTCAAGTAGGAGCATGTTGAGTTTGACCAAGAGGAAGGGTGAGTTTGCTGATATATTATCCAATTGACGAACGGCGACATTCTCAAGGCCTAACCACCCCGGATTCTGGAGAGCTAGCTTGCAGATCGTGTTTCGGACGTATTGTTCTTTGATACTCCTACTATCAGATCCGAGAACAATATGCCGATGTCGGGACTCGATGGGAGTCAGTTCTATGGGATCGCCCCCTGTAAGCAAGAGTTTAAATCGACCAGCTGCTAATGCGACAAGCCCTTGCATACGTTCGATCACCTCTGCTTTAGAACTGACGCAATCATCCAGAGCATTGATAACACAGTACACTAGAACCTTGTGGTCTTCCAACAAATGTGAGATTAGACAATGAACCATAATCCAGAGATTCGCGCTGGTGAATACCCCATTCTCGGCGAGGAAATTAGAGACGAACGAGATATGCTGAAAGAGTTGTGGTTGAGACGAAAGAAGTTGGCGACACAGAGACAGATAAAGGCAAAAGGGGCTCCTAGCTTTAGCGTTGCTTCTATCAAATGAGAAGCTCAGGCAGGTCATGTGCTCCGAGTCTGTTAGATCCAAGAGAACACCTAGAGCTCCTGCTGCTACAGCTGCTTTCCCTGAGCCCGACGGCCCGGTGATATGCAGTATTCCAACAAAGGGGTCGCTCTTCCAAGACGTAAACGCCTTATTGACATATTCACAGTCTAGACAGGAAGAAGCGGAAAAAGTCTGCTTCAGACGGTGTGTCTGGGAGTCGAAAAATGATAATAGGCGAAGGAACTTGCGGAGTGAGAAGTGATCGCCTGTTGTTCGTATTAGCCAAGCTACGGTAATTTTGGCATTACATCGACGTATCATACCATTGCTAGCTGTAATAATTTGCTTATAAGTCTCGTCAGCTACAGGCTCTCCGGGAATGAATTTCCAGAGTTCCTCATGCCGACAACGGAAACCAATGTTTGTTTCGTCTTGCCTGCCGAGGGTGGCGCACCTCCTGTCAACCTAAGGCATTCGATTAGCCTAACGTGATGATCACAGTTACCAGAATGATGACATACTACTGGATCTTCGTTGTCTTCAAGGAAATTGGCGACGTTGAAGCTACAAGATATAGTACGGAAGCTCGCGCTGACGTCTTCCAGTTCCGCCATCAAATGTTGCGCAAATCGGAGTAAGTGACTTGGGAGTGATCCGGATGATGAAAGAAGACGAATATAGAGGTGTTCCCAAGTCCTTTGATGAGTTGCCCGATGAGATGTACCGAAGAATATCTAGTTGTTATATGGTGTTAGAGGCATGTGGTATACGTCGCATTGTCGGTATAGCTCAAACCCACAATGGTCGAAGTATGGGACGCTATGTCCCGATACCGTGGCTCTTCAATAGCCGAAATGAGAGCCTTGTGATATTAGCTACAGTGCAAAAATCAAAGGATTATCTGCTCTCACCTGTTTAACAACAAAGCCGCCAAGTCCATGGGCGAGGAACACGATAGGTGCCTATCACAGGATATTAACACTTGGTTGTATTTATAACTGTATATCTTACTTCCGAAGAGCCCCGGGAATTCCATAGCTGCTCCAATAACACGTTTGACCGTTGGCATAGAGCCCGCTTAGTATTCGAGGAGTTATCCAGGAAAGAGAATTCGTCGAAGAGACCGTTCGAAAATTGTTCAGCGAGAAAGGCCTTGGGATCCCCTCGCTTGTCTACTTGTGGGACGGCAACCCCAGAAACAATCACAAAACTAGTGATCAATTAGCTATGGAAGTTGACATTTCTACTCTCTTACTGACTGGATAGAATAGTCCATGTTTCAGTAACGAAACCGACAGACCGTGGCCGGGAATGAACGATGCCTGGTGACAAATCTTGAAGCAATCTGTAATATGATAAATGTCGGGGCGCCGCACCGATCTGGTAGAAATCCGAGATTCCTCATAGTTGGGGATCAAGGCCATGGAGGGTGGGAAAGCCCGTGTACTCGATCGTTCGAGATTGTGGTACCCGGGTATCTATTTCCGCAATTCCATAAACTCGCCAGCAGTACAGACTTTCGAAACTATGAAACGAGGGTACTACCACACATTGCACGACACCCTAACTACTGCCACACCTAAGCCCAGAAGGAAATGATGTGCGATTTTCATCTTGTGACTGGGTTCGGATAGATTTGGTTTATTGTAATTATGAAGTCTGCGAATTATCGTTCAATATCTTCAATATCTTCAATATGCCTTCCTCATTACTACAGCTAGGTGTCAGAAGGTTAGCTCATGTACCACGACCAGGAGTTCTTCCCAGGGACCAAGGGAGTAGTTTATAGGAGACAAAGGACATTGGGGTATATAGTCCCGTAGCCTCAGCTAGATAGGAGTTAGAACTCCCCGCGCAACAATGACGTTGCTTCCTAGATTCATTCGTCCACCTTGTGGCGCTTGACGTAACAATACGGTTCTTGGAGATTGCTGCTTTAAGGATATTAATTTGCCATATGTAGGGTGCCGAACGCCATCGACGTTCTCAACCACGAAGCTAAGACGGTCACCAGTTATCATGGGAGATACCCGTCTCTCGTAACTGCAGCTCGGCATGAAATGTAACAATAAGCGGGTTTCGGCTTCTAATAGCTTCATCTCGATCATACTTAACACAGTGTGAGTGCTATTGTGAAGTGATGTATTGAGATACCTAGCAGCTACCTACTGGGTGGGCACCCGGATAGGCGTTGCGTTGGATACTAGAGTATCAACTCGGAGTACCTAGGAATCAATTGAGTGTTTCAGCGCGCGGTACGGCCAGTAACATCATTCGGAGCCCTCAAGCCCCCCTCTGCGTAATTCTCCACGGTCCAAGGGAGTGACCAACTTTACATCAGCTACTTTGAGCAGATCCAATGCCCCCATTTCGTTCAAATCGTAGACGGTTGGGTCCAATGGCCTCACAGCCGCGCTTCCAGCTTTTGGGGACCTTCCGATGTCAATTTCCACCGGGTCAATCGGGTCCTTCGGCTCTAGACCCCAGAATGTCTTAACGGCCCCGATAAAGTCAACATCAGTTTCCACCTTGACTGTGAAGGTAAACGGCACGTCTTCCGGACGTTTGAGAAGAATTGCTGCCCGCATGAAGGTTGGGATACCATCTTCCTTGTCCTCATTCTCTTCCATTGTCCAAATGACTACGTTCTCTTCTCCAACGAAGCCTCTTCGCTTAATCCTCTTAGTCCCAGCTAGAGCAGTGTAGGGTTCTCGACTCTTAACCTCCCCTACTTCCCAGAACAAACCAGCCTGTGCACCAAGCGGCGCAGTTCCTGTATTGATGCTAGAATTAGCCCCATACCTGACATTTTGTACTTTGTCAGTCTTCCTGATTGCCCATTTACCATCAGGAGAGATGGCGTGGACAATTGGATCTCGGTTTAGTTGCCCTTCAGAATCCTCAAACTTGAAACTGATCGATGCCCTCTTGAAACGTCGGCCACCCATGGCAACGAATTGGAATTCGAAGTTGAGGAGGGTGGCTGAATCACCCCCTTTGGTCAATTTTCCATGTGTGATGCCAACAATATCAACTTTGGTATGTAGTTGATTTCCCCTGTCGACCAGGACTCGCCGAAATTTTTCTCCAGGTTTGTTTCTAGTGCGGAACTCTCCCTCCTCGATGGGCTCCTCCAGTAAATTGATAATCATAGAGTAAGTCATATCGCCTGCTTGATTGAAATGTTGAAGAGGTGGAATTTTAAAAGGGGACAATGGCTGGGGTTCTTTTCTCTGCGCGAAAGTCGACGGGAAGATACTTATACCACCATAGGACTTCACCGGAGATACCGTGCGAGAAGCCAAGGGCTACACGCGGCAAGTCGCATACACGAGACAAAGTCAGCACACAGGCTGTGACACATATGTCACCGTATCTCGAGGCTTATAGGGGCTTATAGGCAAGTCCCCGACGGGTTCGGCTTTGTTCCACACACCTTTTGATTGCGTGTAATGGAACTCTTCCTTCTCCTAAAGTCACTCATGGAAACTGAATGATAGTGGCCAAAAATTATACACACAGACACATACATCTCTTTCTTGCTGTCTTTCTCTCTCCCTCACACGCACATTCAAATAAATATTGGTTTATCGACGCACCAATCCCGGAATATTTCCACGAATTGGTTTCACAAGCTATACTTCTATCCAATGGCTGATGCAATGGAAGGCGAAAAGGCCAACGGGATAGGAAGTGGAGTAACGACTGGAGAGTCTAGTAACAGAGAAAATGACAGAAGGGCGAAAAGAGGAAAAAAGAGCCGGAAGAAACTATTGAGAGCACTCACCCGTTATTTGCAGGGAGCCATAAATGATTGGCAGGAACTGAAGAAATTTAAAGATACGGTCGAGGACAGCGAGAGCATCCAAGACGGTGACAACGCCCTTCATATTATGGAAAAATCAGGGTCGGAAGGGGAAGCGAAAAGGAGGTTCTTGAAATGGATGTTGCAACAACAAGAGCATCAAGATGAACTAGTGGAACAGGATAAACTAGGCTATACGCCGATGCACAATGCTCTTATCAATCAGAATATCGACTTCGTCAACGATGTGCTGGATGTGAAGGGGATCAATATCATTAACATCCTTATGTACAAATCTTCAATGGGTAACTGTCTCCATCTCGCCACCCAACATTCGTTCCCCAATCTTTCCAAAATGGTCGAAAAATGCGCTGGCAACACAGACGTTTTCATGGAAGGTGAAAATACCCCAAATGGCACACCTCTTCACATCGCTGTCAATGTCGATCGTCCCTCTGATGAGGAGGACGAGGAGGAGGATGACGATGACTACGAGGATGAAAAGGGGGGGTCAGTGCCAGGCGGGTGGGCTGGAAGGCACGCCAGCTTTAGCGATCAGAAAAATAACCTCGGCGGGAACTCAGGCGAGTCTAAACAAAAGTTAGACTCGGAGAGAGGATCGGGTACAAGTAAAGAATTAAACAAGGATATGTACTCAGGGCAATACCAGGGAGGGCAGAGGGAAAGGCTATATTGGATTTTCGCCAATCTCGACAAGCAGATTGACAGGCCAAGACCACCCCCGAAAACACCCACAGAATGCACCGGCACCGAAGGCATCGGGAACGGCCGGCCGGAGGGTGATGCTTCACCCGCCTCCCAGCATATACAGATGAAAGACCCGGTTGAATTACCTGCTGGCCACAGCGTGCGCCTCCTTGTGGAAGCCTGCCCAGGAGCATTGACAACCAAGAATGCAGCCGATAGGACTCCTTACCAAGAACGAGAACACTTCCTACTAAACGACAAGCTTGTTTTGGAGTTCGTGCGGCGGTATGCCGAGGGGGGAGGGCACGATGGCGATACGAAGGAGAATCGCGAAGCTCGTGCCAAGCGCGTGGTCATTACCAAAGATCCTGTTGCGCATTATATCAGGTCTTTCTGCATGCACAATTCCATATCACGAGATGAGACGATGAAGCGTCTCTACAAACCTGGCCAAGGTGAGTGTCTAAGTGAATCTGTCTCAGCTGGGAATTAGGTTACTGGGTGTACTGACCGCCCTCTACCAAGAATGCCATATAGAGTTCGACCTGGAGGGGATGCCCACGCCGATCATCAAACATGAGTATCTAGATCAACTGGAGAAACACCTAAAATTTGAGAGCATTCTCAAATACGTTGCACTGCCTGCCCTGTCGATCGAGTCTCGACCTACAGGGGGGTCGAGAAGGTGAGCCTTTCTATAGTTTGCATTGCAACCAACACTCAGAGCCCAACCGTACGCGAGCCTAACCGGATGTTGCCTTAGTAGCGCGGCACTGCCTAGTGATACGCGGTCTGAGACTGGACGAAATGGGCGCTCAGATCTCATCACGGTCTTTAACTGGCTGTGGCGTGGGGGTGTGCGCGAGATTATAAAAGTCATGGTTGTTGACGATGGGGAGATACCCCACGCGGACGCCTCCATTGTAGAGGCCTTGTACGGCTTCAAGGTGGAAGAGTGGGATTGGAAAAGAGTCGACCTTTGCAGCGATGTCATTCATGAGTCGTCTCCAGCCATCAGAGAAGTGTCCTTGTACTCGTCCGGGAACAACGCTGTGTTGATGGGTTGGGCTAGCGAGGAGGGACTAGTGAATCGCGAGAAGTTCCCTTACGTATGTTACGGACTCTTTTCGTATAGTACGATCCTACGCCCAAAGACTTCAACTTACTGACATCAGCTCTATAGCTTGAGACGGTTAAACTGTATATCCAAGACGTATGACTTCCGCGCTGTTAAGAAAAGCGACTAGCTTTGCTAATTTATTTCATTTGTAGGGCTACGAGGACGAGGTGAGGTGGTCAGAGAACATCACACGCTGGGAAAAGAAAATCGAGGAAGGGAAACCCGGACCAGGCGGCGGTAAAATCAAAGTCAAGATTATACGAGATAACAATCCAGTCAAGTTCTTTTCCGAGCTCTCCGCTCCCGACCACATCGAAGAGTAAGTCTAAGATAATTCACTCGCGTACGCATCTGCTTCATCCAGTGTGTCTGATACAATTTAGGGTCCCTCCGTGGATTAAGAGCATCCAGGATTTCTCAACATTCCTGATGAACGCTGCCCGGGACAAGGGCAACGTATCTCCAGTCAAAATTGCCATTATTGATGATGGCATCGACGCTACTATGCATGATCTTCAGCCCAAGATTGCCGGGGGTGCCACCTTTTGTCCATATCCGCATTCCCCGGTGCTTGTCAACTCTTACTACGTGCCTCGTGGAAATCATGGTACTTTAATGGCACAGCTTATTTGTAGCATTTGCCCAAGCCCCCAGCTCTACATCGCAAGACTCGAAGAGCTTCCAGCGCTGACGGGAAGTGGTCGTAGTGTTACAGCGAGGTCAGCGGCTAAGGTACGTCTAATATACTTACTGTTTGTCTCTACGAAGCATTCTTACAGCTTTTTAATCTAGGCTGTCGACTGGGCGATTAACTGTGGTGTTGATATCATCTCCATGAGCTGGACGATTCAGACAGCCGTCCAAGACAATGCCGACATGGATCAACTCAAACGCGCTATTAACAGGGCACATGATGCCGAAATTCTCATGTTTTGCTCCGCCAGTGACCAGGGAGCGAATAATAAGGAGGTGCACTATCCCGGTGGCTGGGGCCGGTGTATTCGCATTGGCGGTGCCACTTTCACAGGCGAAAAACTGACCTGGGTAAATGACGAGGTCGACTTTTGGTTCCCAGGCCGTAACGTTCCCTTTCTTGCGAGGGACGGCAAGTCGACCGTATATGAGTCCGGTAGCTCCGTCGCTACTGCCGCTGCCTCCGGACTTGCCGGGGTGCTGATATACAGCGATAGGCTTCGTTGCGATAACGCTATAAGCGGTCAAAGGAATCCCTTTAAGTCCCAAGACGCAATAAAGACAGCATTCAAGATAATGGCCAAAGGGGAAGATGGTAGGTTTCCCAGGACGTACGACTTCTTGATTAAGCATTTCAGGACAAAGATTCAGCAAAGCGAACCGAAGCTGGCTAAAAATCCGAATATCGAAATTAGCGACTTGGAATGGACGAAGGCCACCAAAAAGGCATTGAACGCCCTCTTGCTCCGTCTTCAGGTATGGCGCCAATTCAGGAGATTTTATGTAGCATTTAACTTACAATTTCATACTAGGATAAATGAGTAGAGCACCCAAATTGTACAATCACTTCAAATGAGAGCTCGTCCCTATCAGCACCTAATTAGGAAGACTTTGACGTTTTTATGAGATATACATAATTCTCTGGCGTGGCTTCCCCGTGAATGTGTGTTGTTGTTCACAGCCACATACCGTGTCTTTTTCCGTATCTCTAGGATATTCTTCCACCTATATATCGTTCACTGCGTTTGGGTGCCTCAGAATGTACTTGTGCCGTGAACTTGGTAGTACATAGTAGTCAATGCTGGTTTCTAAAGGGCTGTTGTAACTAAATATAGAGTCATTGCTTTTTTTCCAGTAGTTTCATAGTATATGGCGCTCCCCACGTTGTCGATACTAGATGTAGTCTGCCATGCAATCGGCATCAGGTTTGAAGTCCTTCGGGCTAAGTACTAGCATATGAGCTAGTTTGCCGTGGAAACGCTCGGCCACAGCACCGATAACTTCGCGTATCGATATTATGGCCATGATTGTGTTCTGTGATGATCATGACAATAATACCCACGAGAATAACTTTATGATCCACTCTCGACTCGAACATGTCATGGAGCATTGACTCAGGAGGCTCCCATGCTCAGATACCCTGACCTGGTGGCCGGAATGCGGCTGGTCCTGAGTACGATGCTCCAATCTTTCATCGATGACTCTAAATCTCAGCCCAGGAAGAAGTATTGCCATGTCAAAGATTGATATAATGGACTCCGGGTGTTCCGGTTTTCGGAAAGCAGCGTCGCAGATTTTAGTTGAGGCGGGCACTCAGACCAGGTGGTGCGTCCCGTGTGTGAATTATGGTATGCGCCTCAATATGTTCACCGAAGAACTTCTGCATGGAAAGGCCCCTCATCTCTTACCACGAATGTCGTTCCGGATTTCTTCCAGAAAATGGGATACGAAGGCGCTCAATCTGGTGCCCTTGGGGTCTCCTAATCACATTCCATTAGATACCTGCTTGCTTCTTATTTCTATACGGACTGCACCTACGGGTAGCTTCGCCTTCTCGCAACGGTTCGCTCGGATCGCGGCCGTGTTTATAATCGTGGACGGTCCGATGGATGCGGTCGACACCTTGTCGGAACGTTCGGGATCGGAGAAGCTAGGGGTAGAGACGTCAGGAATAACCGTAATCGTTGCTGTTAGGTATAGTATATTATTACCTGTCTGACAATATAGTCCTAAGAATGATATTAGTATTCGTTCCTAATAGAGTAGATGGACGGGCTGACATGCCTCCATAACGAACAGCCATGATGCCCACCTCATTGTTAACGGTAAAAAAACGAGGAAGATTGAAGAGTAGTGTTCCGTATATGCGGCAAATACTAGAGGAATAGAAGGGGTAGAGTAATGAGGTAGCTATCCGTCTCGTCAATTTCTATTCAGTGATACTCAGGGATATGAAGGATGAGGTTGAAGTTGGAGATAAGATAGTTGACCTTGTCGATAACGGTTCTCCGACATGGAAATCCTTTGGAACCACCTGGCAGCGAGGCGGATCATCGCGAGATCGCCGGGTAAGTACTTCGTACTTAAGTACCTAAATACCTACAAAACTTAAAACAACATCCAACGTAGCCCACCTGCCTATATGGGCAATAAGTCCAAAATTCATAGGTTCGAATGTTAATTAGGCCAGCGTTAGAGTTAACTAGCAGCAGTTCACTTCCACAACGCGTTTGACTTATAATACCATAGCGCTGATAGGGGACACAGTACGATCTACTGAGCGTTGGAAGTTTTTGATTAATTACTGAAGTACTATATAGTACTTCGAAGACAGAGCCGTTCTGAATCTCTAACGTAATGGTTGGCATAGCAGGGTGGGCGGATATTGTGTATTATTTATATCGGTTGGTGAGAAAATAATAAAAGCTCATCACTATATAATATGATTTATCTGAATCAGCCTTATATGAATATGTACCTACTCTATACTCCGTAAAGCAAACGATCCATGATGATGTTTTGCTTGCATGGAGCATGTAAGTGTAGGTGTGGGTAATCTGGACAAGAACGATAATTGGTGGACCTAATTGCAGATAATTGTATGGATCCTCCCGTCGGGTGCCCTAGCAACGCTGGCAGGCTGGGCAGGGGATTTACATGTAGCGCTAAGATAGCAGTTCCTAAACCATGGTAAGAGGGGACCGAGCGCGTCTTCCTGCTCGAGCGTCAATCCAAGTCGTCGGTAGGGAAGGGGTAAGGTGGAAAAAAAAAGGCAATCTATATGTTAATAAATCATCTAACATACTTCCTCCATCTTTTGCATCTCGCCTTTTTCTTATTGCTTCACCATCAGTAAAATGATTATGATCCAGATCATGAAGTAGGAAGTCGCAAAGGTAGTGCCCCTCTAATCCAGAAGGAAGTACAGTACATTTACTTATCGATACCAGAATATTTCCGAGTCGTGGTTGTTATTCCCAATTCCCAATTCTAACTTTGAGCTCAAGCTGAACTTGGAATTCAATCACCAACGAACCTGCATCTCTTTAATTCGACTGTACGCGATCAACACATATGACATTGCTTTGTACAGTCAGCGTGTCGTTTCTCCATAGCCTACCGACGGCGTCCGCTCACAACAATTACAACATTAGATATCCCCATTTTACATACTCCTAAGCTGCGATACGCACGTACATGTAAATGCCCTGAGATCGAATTAGTAAAGTCCCAGTCGCCAAACACCATGGCCGAAGACGATAGTCGCATAGACCAGAGCTCTGCCGACGTGGCCGACACAACTGAGGCCTCTGTTGAGCCCGCCGCTCAGGTTTCAAATACGAGCGCAGATACTCCTTTGTCCAAGAAGGAAAATCCTGCGTCGGTACTTCTTCGCACACCACCTGACGATGATAGCTTCATCGAGACAACGCGCCTCGACCAAGACGATAAACATCTCGACTCCGTGACCGAAGAGCAACAAGTAAGAGCTCACCTCGAAGATGTCGAGTCTAGTTTTATACCACCTATATCACCCATTCAAGGTGCTAGCCCCGACGCCGGGATAGACGACACATTCCTATTCGACGGCGCAGCGAGGAAGAAACACCCCACATCCGCACCCTCGTCACCGTCTCCATCCGCACCCGCATCCGGCGCAGTGGCCCAACCCTCTGATTCGCACGCCCAATATGACTCGCATTCTGACCGCCATCTTGATACGTCGGGCGTCGAGGCCAATACCGACACCGACAACTCGGTTGCATTACCAAACCCTAGTTCTCCCTCCCAACGAGAAGCCGACGACTCCAATGCTGTTGATACTGGGAATACCACTTCCGAATTAGAGAATTTATCTTCTCTATCGTCTCCTACCGCTGCTGCTACTGCTCGTACGGTATCGAGAGCTATATCTATGGCTAGTAAACGTATAGATGACGATACGATCAGCGAGAATGGCCATCCCGATACTCTACAACCCGACGACTCGGGTGTAGACGCGCCTCCCGAAGGCTCATTCTCTGCCGGAGCTTCTACTCTCCACCACCAAACCTCCGATCCAAACCTAAGCAAAGTATCCGTCGATAGTGGGAATACCCGAGGGAACTCTCTCAAGGTTGGCAAGCGTCCTAAGTATCTCCGCAGTAGAAATGCGAGCCAGCGCTCTTCAACCTCTTCCTTTGTTACCAACGACGATGTCGATAGTGATGCCACCGTTGGCTTGGGTGCTGACTATGCTCTTCAGTCTGGGGGTGCTCTACCAGCCTTTGGGTTGTCCCGGAGTGCCAGTAATACCCTATCTCGATCCGTAAGTATAGGCAGCATGGCGTCGGGCTTTGACGAGCCCCCAGATCCCATTCGACCGGATCATCTTGAACCCTTGGAAGAGGTCGAGAGCCCAATGCCTGACCGCCGCGCCGATCCCCTCGCGACTCCCAAGGCGAAGAGGGGCTCCCTTATGGCACCAACCGACACGGTTATTGCCAGACACGTCCGGAATGTCGAGGTACCCGAGTCTCTAGCAAAGGAATACAAGACGAAGGGCGGCTTATCTACGCCGATGCACCAGCAGTATAGGAAAGTGTCTAGTTTCACGCCTGCGACCGCCGGTACCACCGCTCGTAGCGGCAAGAATCTAACACTCAAAGAGCAGTCTAGCACCATCGAGCGGCTATCCAAGGAGAACTTTGACCTCAAGCTCAAGGTTATGTTCCTTTCTGATCGCCTGGACAAACTCTCCGAAGAAGGTATTAAGGAAATGGTCTCGGAGAATGTTGAGCTCAGGACTTCGTTAGCGGTTATCCAGCGGGATAATAAGATCCTCAGGCGGCGGGTGAAGGAGCTGGAGAAGCGCCTTCGCGACGAGGAGGATCGTCCTAGTACTGCGAGAAGTGGGTATTCCTCGGACGGCGCAACTACTCCAGCTTTTGATGCCGACGCGCAAGAACGCGAAGAGGAATTGCTGTATCTGAGAGAACGAGTTGAGGAATATGTTACTGAGATTGAGAGGCTTCGAAATGAGAACATATCAAAAGAGGCCGAGAAGAGGAGACTAGCGGAGACGGTCAAGACTATGGGAGACCGTGCTGGCGAACGTGTCGGTGAGAGCCTCGGTCGCCAGGAGGAAGCTGACGTATATAAGGATCTTCTCGAGCAGGAGACGGCCCGCCGTGAGCAGGCGGACGACGACAACCGGAGACTTCGAGACGAGATCTTCCGGTTGAAGCAGGAGATAAACGGCACGGCCCCCGCTGGCGGTGGCTTGCACCATACGACCAACATTTATAATATTACGCGGAAAGCCAGGCCAACGTCCCCTTCGAGGTCGCGACCTGTCTCGGGCCTGTCCGGAGAGATCGATCCCGCCAGCGTGTCAAGCCAGTCGGCGACCCTCGTTGAAGAACTCCGTCGCGAAAGCGAGCAGCTACGCCACGAGAATGCAGAGTTGCGACGGGAGGTTGGGGCACAGACTTCCATGCTTACTTCCCGCAACCGCGAGAAAGAGAGGCTGTATCAAGAAATTGAAGACCTCAAGCTAGCGCAACGTCGCGGCGGTCCCGCACCCTCTACCATCGATAGTCTCCTTGATCGGTCGGCATCGCGTGCAGGTGGTCACGAACGGTCCGCCTCCCGAGGTAGTGGCCGTACGAGGCTGACCATGACCGTTGAAGAGGATCCCGACCGTGAGGAGCTTGAGAATAAGCTTGCTGAACACCGCGACAAAGTCAACGAGCTCAAGTTCGAAAAGCAAGAACTCCACCGCGAACTACAAACGTGCATGCAGGAATTAGATAACAGCAACGACGTGAGGAAACAACTAGAAGAACAGAACGCCGCTCTTGAAGACGAATTGCAAAGACTAACCAACGATCTAATACAAATACAAGGGGAGCGAGATGAAGTTTTACAGGAACACTCCGAACTCGAGTCAGAATTTAATTCTCTACAAAAGGAAGCTCAAGAGGAAATTGATACCCTCGAGGCCGAGAGCGACCAGAAGACGGAAGAAATACAACGCCTGCAGATCGAACTGCAAGATCGATCCGAGAATTTTGATGCCCTTCAGGAGGAGATGCGCCTGATGAGCGAAGCACTGATACGACTAGAGGATGAGCAAGAGAAGAAGCTCAGGAGGATAGAGCAGCTCGAGCAGGAGCTTGTCGAATCAAACAAGGAGTCGGAGGACCTTGAAGCAAAGCTTCTCGAATCAAATGACAAAGCCCAGCGTCTGGCGGTTCAGCAGGAATCTAGCCAAGGCGAGATCGCATTCTTACGCGAGGAGCAAGAAGCGGACAAGATTCGGATAGGTGACATCGAGGCCGCGCTTGCTAATGCCGAGCAGAGCATCAGAGATGAGCGTGATCGCAACAAGGAGCTGGAACAGCGCCTCGCTAATGAGCGGAAGCAGCGCGAGATTGTGGCTACTCGCGAGAAGGAAGAGGTTCAGCAATTCGTGAACGAGCTTAACCGCGAAGTCTCTACGGCGAAGGATGAGGCTAGACGACTCCGCAAGAACCTGACCAGCAGAGAAGTCGAGGCTACCGAGTGGAAAGAGAGGCTTATGGAGCTCGAGAACAATCTACGGGAGGCTCTGGGAGACTTGAACGGAACAAGGTCCAGTCTACTCAAGGTACGTTACCGCAACCAAAGTAAAGTAATTCTCTTCCACATCGATCTAATCATCACCACAGTCCATCGCCAAACTTCAGAGAGAACTCGAAAACACAGTTCGCGAGCTTGATACCACAAAGAACTCGATGCTTGAAAAGGATCGCATAATTAAGCAGCGCGATGCCCTCCTCGAGTCGCACGGTCTCGAATCTCGAAGACTAGCAGAAATGCTCGACAAGGAACGCCAAGCTCACCGTAACACGAAGAATCAGTTTGAGACGTTTCAGCGGACGCATCAGCACGTATCGCGGACAGTCACCAGCCAAGACTCACGTATCCTGGAGCTCGAAACGAGCCGTGCGACGGACAAGAAGAAGATAGCGCAGCTCGAAGCTTCGTTTAAGGAACAGCTCAACGAGCGCAATAATCTCTTGCTCGTCTTATGGACGCGCCTGTCGTCGCTCTGCGGGACCGACTGGGCCCACGACAATAGCCTCATCAACGGCCGTGCTCTACCCTCGTTAGAGTCCGTGTCTACCATGCTACCCGGCTTCACTAAGAATCTCATGGGCGCTGTCAAGATGATCGAGTCTATCGTGGGCAACTTCCAATCGCGCATCAAAGCTGTCGAGCGCGACCTGTGGAAAGAGTACCAGGCCCTTGAGAGTAGTCTCGACGCCAAGTCCAAAAAACTCGAGCGCCTCGAGACCATCGTCCGCACCGGCATCGCCGCCGGCTCCTTCGACGCACAGGCCAAGATTTCTCAATTGGAAACGGCGTACCGCGCCCTCAAGATCGAAAACGCCACGCTCCAGCGCGCTAACGACGCGCGTACCCGCGGCGCCGGGTGGAAGAAGCCTGGAAGCAGTAATAACGGCTCCCACGAGGACCTACTCGACGGCGGAAGTCCCGCGCCCAGCGTCCCGACGGGTCCGCACCGCCGCGACTCAAAGATCCCGCGCAGCAAGACGACGCACCTGGAAACGACAACGCAGACCCTAGCCGAAAAGAGTCAGGCTAGTAGCATGTCGCGCAGCGCCTCTACGATGGGCGCGGCGGAGCTGGAGCGGCTGGGGACATCGCACGGCGAGGGAAAGAATGGCAGCGGTAGCGGTGGTGACGATAACCGCTGGATGTTTAGGCTAAGAGAACTCGAGTATAAGCTCAAGCAGGAACGCGAAGCTCGCCATATGGATCGCGCGGCGGCCAGGCAGCGGATTCAGGATAGTGAGAGGCAGAATAACGAGTTAGCCGCCGAGCTGGTGAGAGCCCAGAGGAGAGGGGGTGGGACCGGCAGTGAGTAGGACCGCTGTAAGAGACACTGGGATAGGTGTATAAGTCATTAAGACTGGGTTGTGAGGTATATCTGCTGGGTCCCGCTAGTGCTTAGTATAGTACGCGGGGGGGAGGAAAATATCAATCACGCAGAATCTCTCAGAAGAAGACGATAAATAAGGGGCCTTCCTTAGCAAGGCGCAGAGGAAGAAAAGTGGAAGAGGGAGTTGGAGGACGAACGTACGACATGAATGATCAGTCGGCACGCTGTATTAGTATCGAATCGAATGGAATCGACGCAACGCAACGCAACGCAATGCATGGGAGCCCGGCGTTTTCCTAGGGATAGGAATACCATACCATGCCAGTAAAATGCGTCTGGTCTGGTCGGAGAATAGGCACGAATGCATTTATTTATGGCGTTGTTGGGTGTTTGTTTTTTTTACGGCGGTTATACCATAGGTACTTATAAACAACAATCGATTCAATGAAGCTTTTTTCTCGCATTTGGGTCGGTTTTCTGCTGAGGCTTGACTTGATGGATTTTGGTGCCTTGATCATTATATCAATATCTACCATCCTTATCCTGACCCCTTTTGTTGTGCTGCCATCCTCAGACAAGGGAGGCGTTTCTTATACCGTCGCCTATTACGCGTGCTGTGTATGGATTCAGAGATATATACCCAGGTCAGATGGCTTCCTTCCATAAGCGTTTCCTCCCGAGTCTTCCCCCGGTCAACTAATTCCAACCCCCATGTCATCCGTTCCCTGATTGAAGGTAGAAGAATCAGGAGTACTTGTTATTTTGCTGCTTTACTTCTTGCCCTGCTTCGCTCTCGCCATACTTGACTCTCTATATACAACATGACAATAATGACAACATTGCCTACTTTGGCTGCCTACTTGCTTCGTCCTCTTGTGCTGTGGCTAGAGAGATAGTTACTAATCGTTCTAGGCCTTCTTCGCATTGGTATATAGGCTCAACTCTAATCCATTAAACAAATATCCTGGGCCAGTAGTGGCACGGTTCACTGACGGCTATGCTGCCTTCTATGCTGCTCGACAACGACTTCATCTGGCCACATATCGAGACCATCAGAAATATGGTACGCATGGTTTTGGCAAGCAGCTGTATATATCACTCAATATCACCACTGATAGGAACAACAGGCCCTATGATGAGGCAAGGACCAAATCGGCTTGTCTTTAACTCACTAACAGCTCCAGGCGCTACGGAAGATGATCGGCACGCGACTGAGCATGCCCAAGGACGCCGCGCACGACCTCTACGCCGTGGCACCCAGGGATGTCACGGCTAGCGGCGATAAGAGCTTCCAGGGCACCGATTTATGGTCCGAGGTGTCCTTCTTCGTCATGGCGGGAGGTATAATGGTGTCCACGCTCATGAGCGCCGTATTCTTCTACCTCACGCGTCATACGGACATGTACACACGTCTAGCCACGGAGATCCGTACCACATTTATCTCAGGTGAGGCCGTCGTCGGTGGCTCGACGCCGAGGACGATAATAAGGATAGCGGGTTCAGCCAGGAGGCTCGGGCTACCATGCGGCAGGCTTTCGTGCCGTTTGCTCTAGGCGACCGCGCCCGTGCTGGCAAGGCCATGGCATACCTGGAGTCTGGCCTGACCATCGCCAAGACATTGTAGTACTTCGATTTCGAGACGGCTCCCACGGCGCCGGGCAGAGTGGTAGGAGGAGGGACGCCCGGGAGTACAGACGGTAGGGATCGCGTAGATGAGTATCAGTTCTACGATATCTCCACGGCTGACCACGACAGGCTGATTCTGACGTTGAAGCCTCACGCCCAGCATGTAGACAACCTCAAGCCATGTAACTGAAACATAAAATATGTCCCGAGAAGATGATATCAGTTGTATGATTAATCAACGAGAGTAGGTCATCCAAGAAAGCGGCGTGAGTCCTACGAAAATGTAGATAAGGAGTTGTGTGCTTTTCACTCCGCAAGTCTATAATATCAGATCCGACACTTACCGTACATGTACACGTGTGGGTACATACGCCCGGTCAAGAATGGGGGCTGAAAAGGGAAAGCCCCGTATAATCCTATATAGAGAAGCTAGCCTACCTATGCCGGGCGGTTACCGTGCTATGCATGTTGCTCTCCGCCTGTGCTGCGCCGGCACTGCAAGATGAGTTGGCTCGCTCATACGTCAGCTGGTAGCCGGGGCCTCGTTAATACGTCGTAAAGCCATGTTAGGCTAGGACTTTCCAGCCTTGAAAACATCGGATAGGGTATGGAATCCATGTAACGTTCAAATGAGAAATGTAGAAAGAAAATGTGCTCTGGCCCGGGTTGGTGGACACTGCTTCTTGTCGGTTTGTTGTTGGGGTTGGAGTACCTACATATGTCGGCGGTGAGTGACACAATCGCGATTCAGGACGTTGGTAGGGGTATATTTGATTCAATCACTCGGTCACGGCATGTCAATTGGGATCACAGGATATCCAATTGCCGTGCCATATCATCGGACGAGATTAATTACCAACTGACCTGCCGTAAGCCGTGACGATCAATTCATGAGGATTTTCGTTTTTTGGCCCCCAAATCTCGGTGAATCTGGGGCCATCAGATCCTAATCCCGACACTACCAACTTCAACTCCGACTCACTAATAGACTGATGAGGAAAAAGGGCCCCAAATCCAAAAATCAAAAGTGCACAAAGCGTCCCGGGTGCAGGAAGAACGAAGCAACAACCAGCCAGTTAAACGGCTCGGGGGAAGGTCGAAGGGGAAGCGACCGGCGCCTATATACACGTTGGCGGCGGAGTATGCCTTGCGGCGGTGCAGTACGCCTAAGCTACGCATCACATGCGATCAGCGGCTTGCATACCGGGAGACTTATGTGGCTTGGAGGTTTTTCCACTATGCCATTATCCCGTCAGACTAATGCATCCGTCAATCGATCATGGCTTTTCCTGTGCGATGCAATAACTGCAGAAGTCCTACCCTGGATTAGGCCAGGTGAGAGTGAGAGGGGGGAAAGGGAAAAAGAAGAGGCAATATGGGGCTTAATATTGGCTACCTACCATATATGATATAAGACAGAGGCGACTCAGCTTCAATTGTCACCACTATTCCCAATTGCGCGGAACTCCACCGTCGATACTTCCATATCAATTGAGTTCCGCTCGTTTAGCTGAGAAGTAATACCACCAAATAGAAAAGTGAAACCATGACGCAGGCAATAGTTGCGTTCTTCCGAAAGTTGGTGTCTCCAGCCACGGATACGAATCGCCAATGGCACAGACCCAAGAACACGGGTTTTAAAAATGGCGGCAGTAAGAATCCGCTCCGACGGTTAGTTCATAGTTCCCATCCTTCTTCGCCTGAGTTACTCCTACGCCCACGTATACGTGATGTGTGACGTGGACTCAGCTAACGGGTTGCGGCTTAGAATAATACGAGAACGCGGAGTGCGAGACCAAGCATACCAAGACCCTGTTACGAACATCAAAAACAACAACAATGACACGTTATACGAAAAGCCCAATGGCATCAGGAACGGCGTGTTCGGGTCGGACGGCGAGTCTAGTGACTCGGTTACACGCCGCTACACGACGGCGAAGGCGTCATGTTCCGCGTCATGTTCGAATTCCACGACAACCATCAATTCGGAAGGCTCAAAGGAAAATGCATCTTCCTCCTCCTCCTCCTCCCCAGCCTCCTCTACGTCTTCTGAAGTCGAGCTTGGGGCGCATACCACATATATCCAGTCTGGGAAGTCAGCTAAACCAGTACCGAAAAAGGGTTGGACATTCCCTTTCACACAGCGGGAGCGACTCATCGACGAAATCATCAACGAGAAGACAGCGAGCCTAATCTTGGATCCCGCGTCTGTGTTCGCCATGGGCGACAAGCGGTCGCAAGACTCGCGGCTATTCGTCCGCATCTGGGAGCACCACCTGCTCCCCGCGCTCGAAAAGATGCTCGAGGAGCAGAAAGTCAAGGAATTCACCATCACGGTGCAGCGCGGCAAGCAGGAGGGCCACCGCGTCATCGAGCTCATGACCGCGACCGACGTTTCTCAGGAGGTCGTCGATCTCATCAAGGCCGCCAAAGACAAACACCTCGAGGGCGATATGCGGGACCGAACAACGGTGCGCACGCGCCTGGGCCGAGTCGAATATTTAGCCGATAACCCCGGCCCCGAACCCCCGAGCCCCCTGTCGACGCGCAGCTCCGACAGCTGGCACCCGCCGGTCAACGTGCGGCGGTACACGAACCCGGTGATGGGTGATTCGGTTGGTCCACGTTGTGCCCAAGGGGGGAGTGCAACAATGGGACCCCTGCTCCAGATCGCGGCCAAATTCTATCGCGTCTTGAATTGGCATATCTTCGAGGATGAGGACGAGGGTGGTGAGAACCTGCGCTGGAACCGGGCCAATCCGCCCGTTGTAGAAGCCTGCCATCCCTCGTTGGCGGACTGCGGTGATGTGGGCGCGCAGAGTGTTACGATTGGGAGGGCCGCCGCGTACTCCGGACCCATGCACGACACGTCCCGGACGTCCGGTTCAATCCAAAGAGCGCTGGACGATGGGACAGGGCCGACTAGAGAGACACGGACGGTGACGGATTGGGTCTTGGTGGAAACGACTACGGGACCGCAAGTCAACAGAGTGCGCAAAGTAGACATGCCCACAATGCGCTGTGACTCATTCTCGGAAAGTATCACCCAGATAGCGGACCCGGTCCTCGGCACCCAAAGCATGGTCTATTCCACGGGGCGGTCGAGCGGGTATTCATTCGGGCAGATCTGCGAAGTCCTCGGCACAACGCGGCTCCGCAACAACGTCAGGACGCGGAACTGGGGGATCGAAACCCCAAACCACGTTCCCGACGACGATTGGAATAGGGGTGGCATGGGAATACCCGGAGATTCAGGCGCGCCCGTGATCGACCAACGCACGAACAACTTGCTCGGCCAGATCTGGGGACGCAACCGGTATAAGACAAAGCCAAACGAGTGTCCTATTACGTGGTTCACGGTCATGTCGGATATCTACGACGATATCCAAGAGCGGATGCCAGGAATGGGCGCTCCTAGCCTGCCGAGTGACTCGTCGCTCATTCTCGGCACCGCCCGCTCAACCAGCCCAACGCCAATCCTTCCCCTCCCCCTCCCTCCCGCCAGCCCCATCGCCAACCCCAGCGACGCCGGGCGGCGGTCGACACTCGCCAGCATCAGCGAAAATGGGGACGAAGCCTCGTCTCCCGCGCCCGCGCTCACAACGCCCAACCAGCGACGCTCGGTGGCGCGAACCACTGCGGCGGCGCGACTCTCCGCGTACGGAAGTGGTATACCAGGATTAGAGCCGATACGGCGATTGACGATGATTGCGCACGCAGCGACTTTCTGAGATTTCTTTTTCCTTGATTGGTTGCATTTAGCGGGCGTTTAGGGTTGGGGAAAGAGGGAGAGAGGGAGGGATCACCAGGTTAGATCATGGGGAGCTTGCGGCATCATTCCATTAGGACGTCTCGGATGACTTAGAGCGAATATTAAGTAGATTTTGGCGTAAATTGACATGGGTTCTCATCTTACCTTACTCTGATTAATTCGAGCTTATAGGCCCGTAGTCGTGTTCCAGAATCCAGACATTCGGTGTGCAAGTAACTATATAGGGAGCCAACCCGGCTTCCACGAAATCTGCTGTCGGCTTCCTAGACGTGGTGTAAGGCGACCAGACCGCCAAGCCAGGCGTCGGTGGGTGGTGAAGATGGTATGCGAACTACATCTGCTGCGCCCCAGTGCGACTCTGGCGCCTCGATCCATCGCGGAGGCCTCAGGCTAGGCAACCCCAACGCAATTCCAAACCAACTCACCGAGTGACTGACAATGTGATTTTCGACCTGGGCGAGAAACATTTTACTCTCGGGAAACGAAACATCCGTTTGGGTTGCCCGTCGAATCTGATTTCTATCGTTTTGGCAGCCAACTGCATCTTTCGCTACTCTCTTTCCCTTTTCGGCCACCACCACACCACACCTACGGCGGCGCCGTCTCCACATCCATCCTCTTGTCAATCCACCATGGGTGTAAGTCGGGAGTCCACGGCTGGTTATGCATCAACTTCCACATCCGCATCCTCGCCCGGAATCACGCGGTCTGCCGGACATACCGGTCCACGGGCAAATAGAATTTCCCAATGCGGCAATGTAGAGCCTGCCATGGTCGGAGGCTTCAACAGTAACTTCCACTTCGAGGACCCGCCATTAGTTTACCCGCTCGCGCGGCAAGACTCGCTGTGGGCGGAGTGTAGCGGCGGCAGTAGTAGTGCGATGCTTCCTTTCGGAATAGGGGGGATGTACGGTTCCGGGGATAAGTTCCCCAGCGCCGACTTTTCGCCTCATGGAATGCTCCCGCTATTTCCTCCCGACGGAGCCAGCTCCCTATACTCCCCACCGTCGTCAACGCAAGGCTCGGTCTGGTCCCCTGTGCAGACCGACTTTGCGTCGGATATCACCGTCGCGGGAACCTCGGGGTCGCGCGTCCCGAGTCCCTTACGGAACATGGCGACGATATCCGTTGGTACTGAGGATGAGTCCGTCGGTCTCAAAAATAGGTGTGGAGTCGCCCTCGCCGGTAAGGAAGATCTTGACCCCCACTCGAGAGCAAGCCATCCGCATATTTGTCTCTGGGGCGTAAACGGGCCATGCGATAGCGCCGGTTTCGCGACAAAGGAGGAACTCAATTGGCACGTGAAACGCGAGCACTTGCTACTGTGTCCAGATTCCGGATGCACCGAGGGTCCTTTCGAGAACAGAGATATGCTGGATTGCCATTTAAAATGCACTCATGATAGTGCGACGACAGGTAAAACTGTCGTATTTCAGCCCGCCAATCTTCTCGGGGCTACTCCAGTGTTGTCCGGGGCGTCGACGCCAGGGGTCCAAGTACAACCATCTGCCACAAACTCCAAGGCGCCAGAAGACAAGACACTTAAAATGGAAATGTCTATCGGTATCTCGAAAAAGCGCTGTCGAGACCAGCTGAGGAAGGTGCTTGAAAAGAGAATCAAGAGAGCCAATGGTGAGTCCTTTTCACATTAACCCGATGAAACGGTGACTGATACTTGATTCGATAAGGTGGCACACCGAGAGCCGGCGAGAGCCCCGGACTGATCAGGTCTCGTACGCCTAAGCTTCTGGAAGCAGCCAGTTTTCCGATTATTTGGGAACACGGCGTTCTCCCATTCCTAATCGAATTCATCCCGAAATGGTGCGGTTCAGGCCATGTCATCAGTGTATCACGCGGGAGGAAACCCAATTCCCGACGAATCTGCTTCATGACAAAACAAGTGGTCTCTATGGCCCGCAGACTAGTCATTGCGGGCCATGTACGAGATCTGCTACCTGGGAATCATCGCAGCTTGGTCACGTTTGTATTTTCGACGGGGAAGGTAGACCGGCTGGTATGGGCACGAGGCCTGAGCAAGGAAATGCCGGATGAGATCTGCCTTCCACGAAACCCATTCTGTTATATGAGCCCGTGCATGGGTGATAGTATTGGCACGACGGCTGAGGACGGAGATGAAATCACGGCGACCCTAGGTCCTTCTGTGACGATTGATGGAGCGAGCTATTGGCTTGTTAGTTTCCATCCATTTGTTGAGATGACCAAGACAACCCGGCTTGTATCTGTTGAACACCCATCTCCCATGGACCGTGCAAAGTGCATAGAGGAGAGCCATGATACGTTGAGCAATGGTGACCTCGACTTCCTAGTTGGAGATTTGACAGCAACTTCGGGATACGACTTGAGTACGACCCGAATATCTCATGATCCATATTGGGAAGACTCCGATAAGGAGCCACCACTGGTGGTGACAGACTGGGCTTTGGTCTCTGCAAGAAGTCGACAAGCCAACCTGCTCAGAAAATTCCCTACTACGAACCAAAGGCTGGAAACTCCCGTGACGACGATGGGTTCAATTGTGCCCGGCGCCACAGTCTGTTCAACAGGACGCACGTCAGGGTTTCAGCGAGGACAGGTTTGTGACGTACCGGCATACCTCGATGGTACGGAAAACGGTACTGGAAAGGCATCTCGTGAATGGTATATAGAGGAGCCATACCCCTACGAAGATGAAGATGCGTGGATTCGCGGCGGTATAGGTGTCGAAGGTGACAGTGGTGCCGCCATCATTGACTGCGAGACTAACGCTCTCATCGGCCAACTTTGGGGCCGAAATACGTACTACGGTCCAGGCCCAAGACACACGTACTTTACGCCTATCTTTGACATATTCGACGATATTCAGGAGCGGTGCGGTCAAGAACGACGGGCACAGCTGCCACAATACCTCGCTGAATCAGAACGTTGGCCTGTCTATCCGGTCTGTAGGCAGTGCTTTGATCTTCGCGAGTATCTTGAAAGCCGACGTTGCTCACGAGAATCGTTAGTATCGATGATTGGCATGCACGATGGAAGGGCCGGGGACACTGACAACGATCTTACATCGGTATCGGAATTGGCGACTCCAAGAGACCAATCCCATCTTGTTCGCCATATAGGCCCGGATGAAACGAGTTCGTTATTCAGTGGCGTCGTATCTCCAGCGCCAGTTCATGCTTTCTACACTATGCCACAAGGCATGTCTCCAGGAGACCCGGAACTGCGGAGTCCGTATGCACATGCTCTAAACGAAGAGGATCTCTACGAAAGATGTCCGGGAGCCAACGGAGGTACATTAGGGGTCTTACCTACGCCAATGACGCGCAGCAGTAGTCAGCAGCCGGCCAAGAGACGGAGGGTAGCGTAGTTGTACATCAAACGCCAGAATCTATCGACACCGGATTCTTTTCGGGGACCGGATGCCCATAATCATCCTAGATCGCGATGTCACATTATCCCGGGAATCCCCCTCTCGCCATCTTCCTTGCACGTTGGTCTCGACGGTTATGGTTGGCCCTGGATCCCTTGTTTGCCTCCTTTCGTTTTCTGGCATTTTCGGTATCCTTATCGCCGGACGGGCCAGCGACATTACCTCCTCTTCCACGACCACCGCCTCTACCTCGTCCACCACGACCGCGACCACGAGGTCCACCTCGGACACTATTAGCTCCACCGTCCGCCTCCGAATCCTCCGCTCCCGACCCTGCTGGGGTCGCACGCCAAGCGCTCGGGGCTAAGGCAGGTTGGTCGCCGCTAAACGCACTGTACTTCATTTCCAGCTGTCTCATCTGGTGGGGTGTCCGGGTAAGCATCAATGCCCAACCCTCGATGGCTTCATCAGTCATTCCCGTTTGCTGCTTCAAATTTGACCTAGTCTGACCACGCCTCGTAGCCGCATCTCTATCGAAGGCCTTCGGGTTGGACCGGTATACTCTGAAAAGAGCTTCTTCGCTGGCGTCCTTGCGTTTCTGGTCATCTGCGTCCTCTGGGTTTCCATCGTTTACTACGAACCCAGCGTCTGCGACGTCATAGGTATCGTCCCGCTCATCATCGTCAGCATCGAACGCAGAGAGAGCGGAGAGGATGGCGGCCTTGTTTGGAGCGGAGGATCGATCGTTTAAGATATCATCCGCAGATTTGTCTGCATTTCGTTTCCCGAAATGTATATTGGATACATCCACTGCTAGCTTGTCAAATTCATCGTCATCAAACACGTTGTGGCGTATAGGGACTTGAGGTGGGGTAGGTCGGGGTGCAATATCGCGACTTTTCCTCCTGGTTCTTTCCGGAGATCTGCAAGTTGATTAGTACATGGACCATAGACACCATATTGAAGTGAACAAACAGCTCCTGAGTACGATCCGCGGTAGCCAAGTGAGATGGTAGGTCATCCTCAAGCAAGTGTGCAATGACTTGTTCCGTATCGTTCCCATATTCATCGAGAAGCTTCGAAACAAAACCAGAGCCCAGAGCGGGAAACAAGTCTTGAATCTGGGAGATTTGGCTCATGCGATGCATCCTCATCTCTCCCGGAACCTCGTCGTCGTCTTCTTCTGTCATGATACCCTTTCCTTTATCGATCTTGCGCTTGACCAGCTTCTTGGGTCTGATGTTACCACCAGGTTTTCGGAAACCCTCTAGAGCAGTAATGACTGACTTCCATCGTGCCGTATTTGATCCCGACTCCTCTAAGCGGTGTTGCACTTGTTTAAGAATGGGGGTAACCGTGACTAGCTCGGCTACCATGGAGTCGTTCGCATTTAATGGCCCAGCTTTATGAGCATCGGCGGCAGCTTTTAGAGAGTAAAGCTGATCAGTAAGCATAGAAAAATTGGGAGATTCTCCTTCTGTCAAACCGATGAGGCATAGGTATGCCGTTGTTATGATCACTTTTCTCAAAGGGGGGTTCATGATCTTGTAGCAGTTGGTGAGCCCATCCAGAAAATCGCTCCCAGCCAAGAAGAAAGCAGCAATCTCAGGGGATGCATGAATGAGATGATTCAGCCTCTTCAAACGGGACTCTAGAGTTTTCAGATCGCCCTTCATGCCGGAATCTAGAGTAAGAATAAGTGATTTCTTGAGGGAATTCAGAGAGTTGGTTACTTGTAACTTCTGAGAGACCCAATTGATCAGAGTAGATGCTCTCTTTTTCGAATACAAACGACAGAAGTCAGAAAGGAATTCCCACTGGAGCAGGGAGAGAGGGGATGAAGGCGTTCGTAAAAGTCTAGCAACAAGAAGGAAACACTGCCGGAACAGGAGCTTCGCCGGTTGGGAGGTGCCAAGTATGACAATGCCGTTTGATGCCGTTTCTCTCATGAATGAGACGAGGAAAGATGATAAGGATTCATCCTTAACAGACGAAGAGGCAAATTGGTTCTCGGGTAGAGATAAATGCGCCTCTGCCAATGCAACCCAATTAGAGAGACATGCCTCCCATTCCTCTGGAACGATGTGATCCCTCCACGGCGCTTCGGGAAAGGTTGCAAAAGGAGGCAGAGACGTCATCGTGTTGAGTTGGGTGAGATTAGGTTGTTTGAATGAGAGAGGAAGAGGCGCGGAGAGTTGAACAAGGCACCGTCCAATCCGCAGTTTCTATATTCTCTTTAAAACCAATTAACCCGAACCCTGTAAGAAACTCAAAGTGAAGAGTTGTTAGACCCACATCGTGAAGATGACCCTAAGTTTGCCGGATGACTCTTGCAGTTTCTGGGTCTTGATGACGGGACATTAAGCTCAATGATTATCGATAGTACAAAGGTACAAGCGCTGTAGATCCCTCCAGGGCTGCCCCTGCCACTTCTTATCGTTATCAGAGATTGAGCTTTAAGGTCGGGCCCACTTTAGCCCTTATCCGAGCCCACACTGGAATTTCCTACTATCTTTTCTTTTAATTGTCGCGAACTTTTCGATCTCCCCCTCCTCAACCATCACCACCACCACCAAACCGACGTCGCCTTCATCACTTTGCCGCAACGTCCCCGTTCGAGTCGTGAAGGCCCTTCCGTCTACCACCAACAACCAACACATCTCCACCTCCAACATCCCAATATACAAAAATCCAAGATGTCGTACAACAAGCCCGAGAAGGACTTTGGCGGCGAGGCGGCCAAGACGCACAAGATCCGCATCACCCTGACCTCGCGCAAGGTGGCGGCCCTCGAGAAGGTCTGCACCGAGCTGATCGAGCGCGCCAAGAGCAAGGACCTGCGCGTCAAGGGCCCCGTCCGCCTGCCCACCAAGACCCTCAAGGTCACCACCCGTAAGACCCCTTGCGGTGAGGGTTCCAAGACCTGGGATTGCTACGAGCTGCGCATCCACAAGCGTCTGATTGAGTATGTTCTACCGTTCTGTTCTATATACCAGTTGGATTACGGGGATGAATATTAACAATCGTCAGTCTGAATGCGCCCACCGAGACCGTCAAGCAGATCATCGTCAACATCGAGGCCGGTGTCGAGGTCGAAGTCACCATCGCCGCCTAAGCATGGATATGCCAATGGAGAGGGACGAGAGGAAATTCGAGAAACGGCACGGATCCATAGATACCAACGCCATTCTCACCCTCATTCTGGAGATAGCTACAGCGAGATAGATTCAGGGGCACCATACGGCAACTGAACACAAATACGAGCTGATTTGCACAACAGTGGCACCAGTCCAATTGATATTTTCCGTCCTGGAAATGTGATTCCCGAGCGCTTAACGTAGTGATATATTATTCCGTCCAGCCTAACTCCAAGACTCCGAGGGTATCATTGTAGGCTTGTAAAAGCAAGCGACCCAGTAGATCGACAACCCCCTATTAGCAATACAATCCTATCATTCTCCGTAATCATATATAGCATCACGATCTCAATCCCTCTCCCCTTAAAAGTTCCACAGGCAATCCTCCCTCATCGGCGGCACCTCCGGCATATCGCCCTCAAACACGCCCCTGGCCATCATTTTCTCGTACGCCGCCTTGACACTTGCAGTGTATGTCCCCAAGTCGATCGGCTCCGTGTCTCGATTGTACCCCGGCGGGCCCTCAGGGAAGAACACCTTGCGCCACGAACCATCCTTGTTCAGCACACCCGGCACCGGCGGGTCGCGCTTGCCCGTGTGGATATCTACGGGCGGCATCACCTCCACGTACTTGTCGTCCACCTTCCACCGGTAGTACACCGGCTGCCCGTTGAACGAGGTGATGCGCCCGTTAAGCGCCTTCACGATATAGGATTCCGGGGGCGGGTGTTGCTTGCTGCTGTTCGGTGCATAAGGATTCTTCGTAGCCGTGGGTGCGGATTGAGGCTGAGCTTGGGGTTGTGGTTGTGTCTGTGCCTGCATTGCCGCGAACGGGTTGCTTGCCGCCGGAGCGCCAAACCCGGAGGGCTTCTGTGCTGCTGCGAAGGGATTGTTGGCTGCGGCAGGGGCCTGGGTAGCGGTAGCAAAAGGGGAAGAAGTCAATGGCTGGCCGAAGGGATTGCTAGCAGCTGGCGTAGGAGCCGAAGTGTCCATCTGTTGGTCTGTCGACGGCGCCGGCGCAGGTTGAGCAAAAGGATTAGCGGCGGCTGGTTGGCCGAACGGGCTAGGTGTGGACGTCGCTGGTTTCGCAGCGAAAGGGTTAGGCGCAGTGGATGTGGCTGCCGCGGCAAAAGGACTGGGCTGCTGCGCCGGCTGTCCGAAAGGACTTTGAGTCTGAGTCTGAGTCTGAGTCTGACCCTGGCCGAATGCTGTGCTGCCGAAGGGATTTGGCTTTTGTCCCATAGCCGATGCTTGTCCGAATGCGGGACCAGCAGTACCCATTTGGGAAGTCTGTCCAAACGCAGGTTTGGGCATTCCCATGCCCATGGGAGGGGGTTGGCCAAAGGCTGAGCTATTCGACGTAGAGGCAAACGGGTTGGGTTTCTGTCCCATCGCTGACGTTTGGCCGAACGAAGAAGCGCCGCCACCGAATGGATTTTGCGGAGGTTGTTGAGATTGCTGAGGTGCGGAGGAGAAGGGAGTCGAGGCGAGAGGGTTCGAAAACCCCGACTGGGTGTCAGCAACAGGCTGTCTCGAGAACACACCGGCTGTGCCGCTTTCTGGGGTGGTCTGCTTGCAGATATCTATACGGTTGGGATGGTTGTTCTCTGCTGCTAAGATGAACTGTATTGCGCCATCCAGATTGCTTAGAGCCGCCTGTTTCTGCTGCTCGGCTTGCTGCTGAAGAGCTGCGATTTCGGACATCTAATCCGATAGTCAGCACTGTATATGAAAGAAGGGGGGATCGGGGGCATTCATACCGCCTGCTGTGGATTGTTCGAACTCCTGATATAGAATAGAACTTCCTCCGGACTCAGTTCTCGGTTGGGACCTCCGAATAGCTGCTCGGGGGGATCCCTCCCAGCACCGTAAGATGATAGGATCCATGACGGTCGCTCCTCTGTTAGATCTAATTTGATACTCTCTTTCGTGATCTTGTAGGGGATCTCTTGCGACCTGTTTCCTCCCGTACTGAGGGCGCTGAAACGATTCGATGAGGAGCTAGCAGCTCCGAAAGGATTCGGGTTCGAATTCATATTGGCGCCTGGATGCTCGAAACGGCAGGATGCTGTGTTGATGGGTTAGCTTTGATGTACTGAAAGGGCTGGTTGAGTGAAAGCTGTAGGTAAAGTTAATCAAATGAATTAGACTTTTCTGTTTACCTCCATTTCGGCAGTTTCCCTGCTGATAAAACCGGCAGATTGGCGCCATTACGTCGATACCTTAGGTACTCGGGTACTTGGGTACCCTTTGCACACAGTGGTTATGGTGATTGGTGATGCATGTGATGGACGTCGTGTGGTTGTAGCTTGACGAATTGGCAGCCTTTTCAGCCTTGCAGGTGAGATATACCTATTAAAGACCCACTATAGTTCCTTATCGATATTTATATATGAGGTGATTACCTATTGGCGCCCCCTTTAAAGCATATCTATTCGTATATTGAGAATTATTATGAATCTAAATAACAGCAGCGCGTATTACCCGTCATCAAGCTTTTCTCTAAGCTCTTGGCTTTTCCAATCTCACCCACCACATCAGTTTATCTCCTTAAAATTTCACTCGCGCTTACAGTCTTCAAAATAACCTTTCATCTAGGGGTGTAAATCATGTGTTGTCCTATACTCTCGAGCACTCTCTTCACAACGTCGTTTCTATTCTTATTGGATCAGATCTTTCCCCAGAAAGCCCTTGTCACAGCTACGCTTCCCCCGGCGCTCATCACCTAAGGATTCGTCGACTATCACAACTACCCCCGTTTCCAGACTCAAGAGTAAAATATTGTTCTTGACACAGCACTTACTTGATCGAATACGTGTGTATTAGGAATATCCCGACTTCCCAGTTCATCCATTTCTTACCCAACGTTCTTCCAGATCCGGACATAGCTCTGGACACCACGTTTCAATTACTTGACTATCCTTCCCGTTCGGACCGTAAATCATATCCCATTCTTCTTTAAAGACTTTCAGGAATCTTCATCTTACGCAGTGGATCCCTGAGATACATTTTAAGCAGGTGTCTTTTTGCAGTAGTGTTTTCTGCATCGTCGTAGCCCTCACGCCCGTGCAAGATAGTCATGTCGTTGATGAGAATCAAATCCCCTTTCTCCATCGGAAGCGCCACGGAATTCTTCTCTGCGAGGAACTGCACGGTATTGAGGGCTCCAACTTAAGCCCGGGTTGGCGCTGGCAATGCGGCATTACGTCTCTTCTCTTCGAAGCCCGTCATAGGAAATCTCGAGAAGCGGATGATTGGCCTATCCCCATCATCTCCTCGGTGCAAACACCGTACCTTCTTCGGGGGGTACTTTGAATAATCCGGAAACCTGCCCCGCGAACATGATATTAATGGACAGGGCTTGCAGTAGAATTCGCGTGCACTTACGTGTCTAGGACCCAGTCAGTCGCCAGCGTTTGCAATACGCCGGGGTGGTTTGTAGCCAGGTTATTGTAGAGCTGGTGAGAGCTGGAGACCAGCGTACGTCCTCGATCTTCAGCAACGTTGAGAGCATATAAAGCAAGGATCTCGCAACGGTCCGTATGAAACGCCTGGATTGTCAGCTCCGCCGGCTCGACATAACGGTTTGCTTACCAGGGGACTATTGGTAAACCCAGGCGTTCGCCGTCGCGCCTTCGAGGATGGTCCCGTCACGTCAACGACATGACCTAGCACTTTCTGCCGATCCCAGTCCAGAAAGCCTCGATGGGCGGCGATGTGAGAAGCAATTCCTGCGGATAGCTTGACATTCTGCACTTGGGTATATCGGCTAGGATCCAATCATTTGAGCACGGCAATTCCAGAGCCCGTATAAAGCTCATCAGAGACCCTTCTAAGTCGCTTGCACAAGTCGCTTGGGAGGGAGAACGTCTATGGGGGGGTATGGAAGTGTAATCCACATGATTCTCATCGAGTTCTTGGAGCGCGCTTTCGATCTGCTCGATGTCTAACTCGGTCAATTCGAAAATCCACTCCGATTGTCTAGACAGTATAAAATTTCGGTCCTAGCTGGACGGGGAATCTATGTGAGTTGGGAATCCAGTCGGAAGCTTTACATGCGGAGTCACTTCGGCTGGAGAGCTGCTCCAAATTTCCGATTATCCTCCTGCGAGGGTAAGTACTCAATTATCTCCATGATTTAGTGGCTTTGGATTATTTTCAACACTTAAAGGATTGCGGACATACAAGGCTTGTCGGTTTCACAGCAGCGGAGCGAACCGGTCGACAATCGACAAAAGTAAAAACACGAAACATTCGGTACACAGTTAGTTTGAAGAAGCCGTTCTGCCTTACCAAAGACAGTGGAATAGTTGTGGCTTGGCCTGGCCTACCATACTGCTATACCTAGTAGACTGGTCGAAGGTCTGAATGATTGACGAATAGGTATGCTCTAAGAATGTAGTGGTGGTTGGCAGTGCGCTCTGATTGGTATTCTGCATGCATGCTGCGCCGTTGCTGCTTGTTAAAACTGCGTGGCTATTCGCGCGTGACGTGTCGCCAAGCTCAGTCACATTTCTTCGGTGCGCGATGTACCTATTCAGTAGGCGCGCGGCGTGGACGGTCCCTTCTCTATCTTGATTGGCTTCAAAATAGTACTGAGTGCGGTGGGGGCCAAGTGGTCTAGCTGTACTGATTATCTCGATTCCGCCCCAGGATCTGCCTCGTTTGTCAGTAAAATGAGGCTGAGATTTTATCAAAGGTTGAGCCTCCCGTTTAATGTTTCATACTTCACCTCTGGAATATCTCCTGGCTACAATAAGAGTTGTATACAGACATATGCTACTAATAAAGAGTATTAACGGTCCTGCTGATTCTATCAACTTAGTATCATGGATCCAGTAGGGTTCACTGCCAGCATCATCACGCTTGGAGTGTTCGCAGGTCAGGTCGCACAGGGGATAGATAAACTGGTTGAGCTGAAGAACGCACCGAATGAGCTGCAGGCCATCCTCGGAACTGTAAGCATGGTCTCACGGTTGTGCAGCATGGCTTACTGATTTGTTGTAGGTTTCCGAATTCCGTATCACATTGGATCTTGTTAGGAGCTCTCTCCAGTCTTTACAGTCCGAACATATGCCTTTAGTCGAGCCTGTCATGCAACCAGCTTGTCAACATATACATAGACTTCTCCAACAAGCTTCCGAGATTACCAATGCGCTAGAGAAGCTCGTCACTGAGAAGTTACAGAAGCCTGCTAAGAGCTCTGGTGGTTCTTCTCAGGAGGGAAATGTTGTGAAGGTTGCGAAATGGAATTACTTACGACAGCGACCAAATCTAGTGAAAATGCAAGATCAAATGAAAGGGCTGGTTCGCGGTCTCTCTCTTGCCTTAACAACGTTGAACAGCTTGCAGCTATCTCATATGCAACGAAACCAGTCGGCCAATTTGACAGTTGTGATCCAGGAGATATCGGCTTTAAGTTCACTGGTAAAAGATGAACGAGACACCAGCACGCGAAGTTTAGATATTCAACTTGAAAAAACCCTTCAGAAGGCCGAGGAACAATTTGAAGCCAGGCACGCAATACTTGCTACCCCGGGAAATAACTCTTCCCGGAGCGCAGCACCAAGTCGCAGAAATTCCCCATTCAGCGAAACACCTTCACTTCGAATATCCATGAAAGTCGAGAAAGAACGGTGTTTACCGATATGCCCTTGCCAATGTCACTTCCAATCCTTAATCAGAACGCCACGGTGGGCGCGTATCGTATTTGGAACCTTTGTGCATCAGTCGAGTAATCGACCGTGCAATTTGGCTAGTTGCAAGCGTAGTCGACAGGCTCCAACCTATTTCACATATATAACCCCCCGGTGGGCTGTCCAACGCGCTCTGCACATAGCATTTGGAACATATGATCTCTTCGGCTTGAGTCCGTCGATCGTGATAAGATTTCCTCGAGTAATCTCGGAAGACACACCTGCGTGGGATCTCATTAGCTGGCGTAGCTCGAATATTGATGAATTTCGACAGCTTTTGATGGAACGGAAGATCTCGCCTTTTGACGTCGCCGAAGATGGAGACTCCCTACTCCAGGCAAGTACAGGATGTGGCATTCTGTATTGCTCGTCATTCTAATAATGTAGTAGCACGCAGGTCAGTGGCATGAACCTGGTATCTGTGAAGAGCTTTTGCGGTGTGGCGCTGACCCCTATTATTGCGGCACAAGTGGAGTGTGAGTTACGTGCTAAGCCTTTGATGAGATGAGCATCCTAACGGTTACTTTGTAGGCCAGCGTTTGCATATGGTCTCGAATGCGTGTTGCGCCACGGTGGTAATCGCAAGATGGGCCTGGAGAGTAGGGTCGCTCATTTTGAGAGACTCTACTCCGATGAAGATATGTATGAGCAACTCGCCTTAACACCTTTACATCGGATCATCATCTCAGCTGATAGCACGGAATCTATCAAAGACATAACTCTGCATTTAAACGACTTAAATAGGACTGATATCTTCGGTCGAACACCACTATCTTGGGCGGCAAGCCAAGGAGACGCAAAGAATTTGAAGACACTAATTTCTTACGGATCTCAAGTCAACAAATCCGATCACTGGAACATGACTCCATTATGGTACGCAGTGTATTCTGGCGATACCGAATCTGTTCAGATCCTTCTATTAGCTGGAGCCGATGCCTCTAGTCTAGACCACCTTGGAGCTACAGTGATCCATCATGCAATGTGGTCAGGTAACGATTGCACCGGCGTCATCAACCTTCTGATGGCTTACGACATCAATCTGGAAGCACGTGATATCTTTGGCCGTACGCCACTTCATCTTGCTGCAGAGTATGAAGCCGCGGATTCGATTGAAGAGAGGCTTAATAATGTTAAATGCATTCTCCAACATGGGGCTATGATAGATGCCCTGGACAACCAAGGAAATTCCGCCACCCTGAAAGCGTGTTTTTGGAATCGGGTCGATCTCCTTTCATTGCTTGCCAGCGCTGGAGCGATCTTGGACGATGAAAACGAGCACGGCTGGAACATCTTGCATGTTGTAGCTTGGGGAGCCAATGCCAAAGTAATGCGAACATTGGCAGACCTGGCATCACATGGAAGGATGACTAGGATCAACCTCAACGCAAAGCACAATGGCCACGACCTTTGGACCTGCTTTGACACCTGTCGTCGCAAAGGGATGTACCCCGAAGCTCGAGGAGATGGGGAGCGGGAGAGGAAGGCTTTTGAGGATCTGCTCGATATAGTAAGACAATTTCAGCCTTAGGTATAGTGTTCTGGTACGAATGGATGCGATAGATGAATTGATTTTCGCTGGCGGAGGGAGAATTATATTTTCTACCCCCGCCGATCATACTGTATATTCCTAGGCTCCGCTCGTAGAGCTCTTGAAAAATATAAAAACTGTATGCCAACCATAACGAAGCCACTGCAGCTGCACCAAAGAAGAAGGGCGCAGCTAAGATAAGCCACTCTTTCCGGTCACTTCCATGTTCATCGGCCCATCCATTGCCACCATACGGCGGAAAATCATTCCAAGCAAAGGGATTGGTGAGTAATCCGGCGCAGTAGAAAACATTACCAAGAAATTCTGCAAGGAACAGCATGAGATTAAGTCCTTCCGTCGTTCTGCGCTTGTTATTCTCCGAGAGGACTAGTACACGAGAAATGATGAAGGAGACGTTAGGCACGAGAGCGAGACACCATCCGATCACAGCGCCATTATCCGCATTCCTCGTGCGGATAGAGAACAAGGTTGATCCTGAGACGGGTGTAACGAATATTAATGGTGCCAAGGTGCTTAACAACTTACTAATTCCGCTTTTTGGCGACTCTTGTATTTGAAACTGGCCGATTGAGTCTCCTTGACAGGCTGGAGACTCGGTGTCGTCCAATCTTTGAGGGAGGAGAGGTTCATTCTATGCGTTCCGGAGACTCTTAGGCAGTCGCCAGTGGCTGTACCAAACGAATTGAGCCGTCGAGACCAAATCTACCAACACATACCAGCCCTCTGACATTCGCTGCCAGGTGGCTTACCTTGTCAGATTGGAGCCAACGAAATTCATGAGGTCCCCCAGAAACCAGAAGGCCAGAAAGGCGGGGGTGATGCCACAACCTCTCCACGATTATAATTGGTAACGATCTGTGGCAATGAAGCCACAAGATTGCTTATGATGCTACACGTTCCTAGCAGTAAAGATGCAAGGGCAAGATAGGACGGTACACAAATACTGAAAATTAAGGAAATCCAAAGGAGTGAGCCATGGGCAGGGCGGCAGTGAGGGACAATATCCGAATGCAAACTTTGTACCAACATTGGGGATTACAGCCCACAACAGTGGCCAAAAGGTGCGAAAAGATGATAAAGAAAACTTGATTCCGTAATTTACATACACGTATGTTTCGAAATTGTCATATAATAATATGGGTTCTAAACCGAAAGGTTGAGGGTTCAATCGAGTCAATTTCATGTGTCTGTTGCTTGGCTACACATCCTACCTAACGTGCCTGGGTAATTAGCGAAGGGGGTTCGAGATTCGAGTCCAGGGGTTTTCGGGCGCGGTACCCGGTTCCCCAATATCCCGCCAGGTCAATCGTCGCGCTGATAATTATTCACTTATCCATACAGATATGCACTAAAAGTGTTAGATGCCAAAATACAAATATCCTGACTGACGATTATGGGGCTTCTATACCTTCGAATCTACACAACTATAGACCCAAGAACTCGTATAAAACATAACCTTACTCAAAATTTCCACTCAGTTGAGGAATTTCGAATGATACAAGCCTCGAGCTTGAGTATGGCGGTTGGTATAGTAGGGGATTTAATGACATCGAAGGCAGATTTCCTTCTATTTATTCAGAGCAACCATGACGACAACCGCCGGGACCCAGTCGGCACACCGGAACCACGACCGGGACGTATTCAGGACATAAATCCTCATCGCAAATTTTCGTTCTATGATATTATAATCGACTTTTTTTTTTTTTTCGTTCCGGCTACCCGGGACACAAGGAGTCGATTAATTCAGGGATTTTAGGCGTTCGGGTCCAGTGAGGCCCCCATAGTTTAGCGCATTGAAAGATCCATATGTCGCAAATACGCCTCCTAAATTGAAGACTTCGATCAGCACGGCGTACAATAGGGATAACGCTAAGCCAAAGCGCCTATCTCAATCATCTGCATTGCTATATAGATGTATGTACTAGGTACGTATGTATGTACCTAAGCGGACGAGGTTACCTAATTACTGTATAAAGCCCCTTATTTCCCGACGCCAAAGCTATTCAGTTACCTTTGTGCTCATCGATCTGCATCCACCGGAGATTCCACGGGCGAAAGCAGCGCAAAGCCCGGCCGGGTATTGATCCCCCGGCGCACCGCCTCCTCCAGAATCGCCTCGGTGGACGAAGTCCCGATCCGGGTGACCCCCAGCGCCACCGCCCCCATCACCTCATCCAGCGTGCGGATACCCCCCGCGGCTTTGATCTGCACGCTGGGCCCGACGTTGGCCTTCATCAGCTGCAAGTGCGGCACCGAGGCGCCCTTGCTCGCATATGCGCCATCGGGTCGCTTTACGAACCCGAAGCCAGTGGATGTCTTCACGAAGGCGACGGGTAGCGCCGTGCAGATCCGGCACAGGTGCGCGATGTGCTCGTCCTGGAGGTATCCGTTTTCAAAAATGACCTTGAGCGCCGCGCCGCGCTTCACTACTGCGTCGTTGATCGCGCGGATTTCGTTGGTGACGTACTCCCAGTCGCCGCCGAGGACCTTGCCCACGTTGACCACCATGTCGACCTCGTGCGCGCCAGCCTTGACCGCTTCTTCCGCTTCGAAGACCTTGGTGGTGGTTGTGCTGTTGCCGTGCGGGAACCCAATCACGGCACAGATGAGCACGCCGGAGTCCGTGAGCACCTCTTTTGCGATGGGGATACTGTAGGGCTTCACGCATGCGGCTGCGACACGATGCTTTTTGGCGACTTCTAGCCCGGTTAGGATCTCCTTGTCTGTCATGGTTGGGTGTAGCAGCGAGTGGTCGATCATTTTGGCGATCTGAGGTAGGCTCACGGCTATTGCTGTTTGTGTCGCCATGTTTGGATAGGGTTGGCTCCACAGGGGTTAGGAAAGATCACATGGGGGTATTAGGAGGGGAATGAAAGCGAGTATGTCTAGGCGTGATGTGAGTTTGTAGCTTAGCCCCTATCTTCGACTCAGTAGACCTTCCTTAATACGAAATACCAGAGGTAATTAAGAAGCCCACAGGGGTACCTACATATAGAGCGTGGCGGCCCTGATTAGGGAAGGGATTACAGAACAAGCAATGGAATAGTGCAATACATATAGGAAGATAATGAGGCGAATTTCAAAAGCCTCTAGGGCAGCGATGCGGGGTCCGTGGTATCTCGTTCAGTAGTAGACTCTATTTGGACTTGGAGTATTGAAAGCGGCGACGATCTCTGGTCCACGCGACCTGCATAAGCAGGGGAATCGAAGCAGCAAACTTACGATCTCTGTCTTACGGTTCGTAGCCTCAACTCAATTAGTCCCCTACCCTTTTCTTCTTCTGTGTGTGGTCGTGCCAAGAATCCGTACATAACCGAATCTTAGACCAGCACCGGTTCCTGTCAGGTACAGATTAGGCGCATATCCTATTGCAGTAGTCCGAAAGCTGTAGAGGAACACCAATTGATTGAATTGGGGCAAGTAAAATGGGTCGGATTATGGAGAAATGAATGAATACGTACCTCATGCTATGCCTACTGGGTATGAACCGCGCCGGATGAGTATAAGATAGGCAAAGGCAAATGCAGATATTTCATCCCCATAGTTGCTGCCAATCGAACCAATTGGACGAAGCCCCAAAATCCAAATTCCCCTCGAGTGCCGCATCCACGGCCCCCAAGTTGAACGTAGGATCGAAGTACCCAAAAACGTCCAGATCCGGAACCGCTTCAAGAACAGACATATCTGAGCCTCCTGGGTTGGGATAATCAGCAGCTATACCACGGGGATCAGCAATACTCGTCGCGGGTATCTCGCGGTCCCTGGAGGCGTCCGCCAGACCTGTTTCCTGCGTGATCGACGCGACCACCTTGTCCATCTCCTGGAGCACCTGCTCGGCCATCGTGACCATGGTTTTCGCCGTCCAGAACGTGTCGTCCATGGCTTTGAGCAGCGATTTGTTCGCGATGAAGGCCTGCTTGCCCCGGTTCCGGAACATCGGGACGTTGCTGTGGCGCATCTTCCGGTACGAGACGCTGAGGGATAGGGATACGCCGTAGGGGATTATGGGGAGGTAGGAGAGTTGTCCGTGGAATTCTTGCTTCACGATGGACGTTATGCGCTCCGCCGCTAGAGAGCGACGGCTATTGGTTGCTGGAGCTGGGAGCGCTGTAGAGCGGTTCTCGGCGGGTGACTGGCTCGATAATATGGCTACTGAGTGATAGAAAATTTCGAGTGAGGCTAATGGTGTGTCAACATAGCTCATCTCTGAACTAACACGCCGTAGGGCCTAGACTACATACCTAGACATGCGCTCGAAGCCCTCGCCGCCCCTGCGTCCAGGATCATCTGCTCGAATATCGGCAGCTCGATAATTATGTCTTTTTCCTGCCGATTGCCGGGGCGGTACAGGCCGATGACATTATCGAGCAGGCCGACTATCATCAGGAACAGCCGGAATAGCGGCGCCTGCTCCGCGATGCAATCATCCATGTTCCACCCGATATCTCGTTCGTGGATTAGACACGCCCGGCCGTAGAATGCGCCATTGATGCGATCCAGCGCCCAGATGCAGCAGAATAGGGAGCGCGTGGCTTGGCCGATAGTGTGGTTATCTTCTGACGCCATTTGTAATCCCAGTGTGTGCATTTGATGAACCGCACGGCCATTCAGGAGCGCGGGAATATCAGCTTCGTCCGGGCTACGAGGCTGCATATATAATGAAAATGCGGCAAGTATGCGGGTTAGGAAGATCCTGTCCGTTATGATTCCAGCGTCGATAATCGTCTGGATGGAATTTGACAGCGAGGTACAAAAGTCATGCCGGGAAAGGAGGGGGGCGTTCACATTTAAGTGAAGGTAACGAGTAGCCTCCGGGTCAGTAGCGGCCGCAAGACTGACTACCTGCTGCAGTATCCTCCCTTCAACCTCATCTTGAGGAGGGGCTGTCAAGTGGCCGCCGAGAATTGGGAAGATGGGATCTAGCTTTTCAGCGTAGATGCGCTGGAGGACGGCGTAATCTGGCGCGGGAGGACAGCAAGCAACACAATGACTCCGGACATATGCTTTCAGCATATCCTGTACGGCCTGTCGAGACGGGGAGGTCAGAGCAAGCGGACTAGCCGACTTGTTTGAGTCGGGAGCTCGGGGTTGCCATATGCCTAGGCCACCTCGCACCGAAACATCACGAGTGGAACAAAGACTGGTAGCTTCCATGAGGATGGCCTCAGGGCTCAGATCACCAACGAATCGAGAAGTATGCCCTTCGGAACGGTGATTGTCGTTCCGTTCAGGGGGAGGTTCGAACGACGGGGGAGTTAGACGATCAGCCGAGGTACGTGCTACCGTCTCACTGTCCCCGGACGTTGATCTAGGTGTGACTTCAACATCATGATCAACATGGTTGTGGGAACATCTCTTCTTCCGCCGACGACATCTGGCACATGCCTGAGCGACTTGCTTCCTCTTCAGGGGCAAGCCCGTCGAGTCGGTTCCCACAAATCTAACCATGACCGCGACCACGACCAACGGCGAGAAGCCCGGAAACGTTAACTCCGACACCTAGTCCTCGATATTCCGATATTGTCGGCTACCGCGAGGAGATATTCACTAGCGCTGCATCCTCGAAGAGAAGATCGGCAAGATAATTTCGTAGATATACAAACGAAGCTTTTAAGGCTTCCCGAGCTTCTCTGAGATACTAGTGATGATATTTCACCTAAGCTTGGAGAAATGAGAAAAGGAATAGAAAACAAGGTGAGCCTCAACGACGAAGCTCCTAAGAACACATCAATTGGAAACAGGCCAGAGAAAACATGAGATTGTCGATGGCTTTACTGTGTCCGCCTGCTCATAGTAAAGTAGAGGATTTGCGGACGAGCTTAGCAGAGATGGCGTCGGACTAGCTGAATTTGGTAGCTCCGTGTCGGAACGAAAGGGAATCCCCGCATTTTTCGGGATTACGAAGGGGAATTCCGACTCCGATAGAGAAGGAATCTTGATAGTATATCTAACCTGGTGGTCGGACAAGAAGCGATCGTGTGTTATAGAACGATCGAGCGGCGCCAATTGGCGGGAAATAGAATCATGATGCTCATAATGTCCCTCTTAGCTTGTAATACGCATCTTAAGAAACCCGTGACCATCTAGCTGCTACGGGGAAGCCTGAACTGGTAGTTCCGGTATAATCCTAGAGTATACATCAGTTAGATATTTAACCACGTTCGACCTTACGTCGTCTGCGTACCTTATATACATATAGATGCATTCTCACCTCGCATGGCAAGTGCCGTGTCCCCTATCTTTTTTTGAACTTTTACATCTGTACCCAGTCCGTTTCGGCTAAGCCCTGAGTCGACATCTACCTCTCCTGTATAGAGAGGTCAATCGAAACCCACCTGGATACCTGAGAATGCGTACCATTTCCAGGGGCATATTAAGAGGTACAAACCAATTGCGATCCGTAATGATGGCGGCGACCCAAACGCAGATCAAGCGGGAGGGCAATATCTCCGACTCATTCGTATCGTTGTCGGGGCACGCACGCCCACCTCTTCCTCAACGGTTTCTTGGACTCAAAAAGACCCTAATTGCCGGCCATGAAGACCGGGTGGTCCAGAGTTGGAACCGACTTCTCGCAGAGCTAAAGCGCGAGAACGAGATCATCGCTAGAGATGGTCCCCAAATTATTCCCAGTCTCAATTTCCAGGATCTGGACTCGGATCTCACCAAGCTCCGCGGGGAACTCCAGAAGCGCGGTGTCGCCGTCATCAGAGGCGTGCTCCCGGAAGACGAGGCGCGCGCGTTCAAGGCCGAGATCGAGGAGTATGTACAGAAGAATCCGCAGACTAAAGGTAACACAACATCATCGTAAAAGAATAAGTCAACCATAACTTAACTCATAAACAGCGTTTCCGCCTGACGATCCTCAGGTCTATGAATTATACTGGTCGACGCCCCAGCTTCGTGCCAGAGCGCATCCGAACCTGCTCCGCGTCCAAGCGGCGCTCATGAAGTTGTGGAATTCCTCGGACCCCGAGAGCGTCATATCGATAGCGCAGCCCCTGTCATACGCCGACCGCCTTCGCATCAGGCAACCCGGCGACGCCACGTTCGCCCTGGGTCCGCACATCGACGGCGGTAGCGTCGAGAGGTGGGAGTTGCACGGGTACGGCCGCGGCGGGGTGTACAATAAGATATTTGAAGGATCGTGGGAAGATTACGATCCCTGGGATGCGAGCACGCGCGTGGACGCCGTCATGAATAACTACAACGGGCTAGGCGCGTGCTCGATGTTCCGGATGTACCAGGGGTGGCTTAGTATGAGCGCCACGGCACCGTTCGAGGGCACGCTTATGGTGAACCCGGCGATTAAGCTGTCGACGGCGTACCTGCTGCTGCGTCCTTTCTTCCGACCGATAAAAGAGGCCGACCAGATATCCTCTGAAGAGTATCTCGCAACCGAAAATTGGGAGTTTGTGGGCGAGGAAATGACCAGCGAGCTGCAGGGCGCGACGCCGGGGCGCGGACAGGAGCTGAACAATGTTCTGCACCCGCACTTGGACCTGGAAAAGACCATGGTGCACGTCCCGCCCATCAAACCAGGAGATTACGTGGCGTGGCACTGCGACAGTGAGTTGACACCAATCCGCCCCTGTTACTCATTATCTACATGTATCAACTTGAGACAACTGACAGATAGGCCAGCCATCCACGCTGTTGATAAGGTACACAAAGGCCATTCGGACTCGAGCGTGCTATATATCCCGGTATGCCCGGTCACAGAGGAAAATGCAAAGTACCTCGTGCGACAACGAGACGCGTTCCTCGCAGGGACCCCAGGTCCCGATTTCCCAGGCGGGCGAGGCGAGGCCGACCACGTCGACAGACAGACGGAAACGCATCTTCGCGCCTTCGCCGCACACGAAGGATTGCAAGCGTTCGGGTTCGAGAAGCTTGATTTGACTGTGGATGGTACTAGTGGAGCGAAGAGGGCTACGGTGCTGGCGAATGAGATATTAGGGTTCTAGAACCTCGCGCTGGCGTAGCGGTAGCGGTGGGTATGGGGATGGATGCGGTATGTCCCGGGGCCAAGAACATGTTATTCTCCACTGGGATGCTAAGATTACATGTACATATAAAAATATATATACCGTTTTCAGCTCGGCTCCTGTGTTGTGGTCTTCAGCATGGGAGCGAACTAGGTACCGCTACGTAGCGAGCCATTCCAAGACATGTCATCTCGTCCCAGCTCATCTCGCATCTTGGGTCTAGAGCACTGTCGGATTTCAGCTCAGTTAGGTATATTCCGTTTCAGCATTCAAATTATAAGGCACCCTGAAGTCCGCAGAGGCAAGGAACAACGGGAGATTACGAGACATCCGAATTTATCTACGTTAAAATTGCCATAGTAAATAGAAAGGATTATTTTGCACATTGGAGTAGTACTGCATTATACTGGTTTCAACGCAAGCTTCCCGACGTCGTCTTCTAGGTCCTAAACGGCAGTGTTCTGGAAGAGTTAACTGAGGTATTATACCCCTACTGTACCTACCTGAGAGCAGAAGGTGTCATTGGGAATCGGGATTGACGGCAAAACATATCGCAACCTACTTGCATATGTACTATCTAGTATACTACGAGCCGATACCCTATCCTGTGCGACTCTTTTACATACTCCAATTTTCCCAATTCCTTCAAGATGATTGACAATACCTACATGTACTTTCTGGTGACTTTTCTCTTATCTTTCATGATACCCAGGAATGCGGCACAGCTTCGTAACACGAGCCAAATTCGACCGAATCAAAGCAAACCGAGAGTAATTATCGCGACCACCCAGAAGTGTTTGATGGGACATCACGGACCCCCCGCCTCAATTGGGTCATATCATACCTAGTACCTACCTCCTACATATCCTATCTCCAAGGGGAGGTATAGTAATCGTTGGGGAACAGGGAGGGGAGCAGAAGCTGAAAGAGGTGATGTTGCGCATCAAACTTAGCCCTGGTTCGTGATAGGATTTGGAATTGCCACCGAAAAATATACCCCAGGTTGCAATTGTTCTTTTGACCATTGTCCAATCCCGCCTGGAGATGTCGCCCGAGATATATCGGCACGCGGAAACTGATACTGATATGAGAAGGTTGCAAAACGCGGGACGACCCTATCTGCCGGGCCCTGCAGCCCGTCGAATTGGAAGATGGCGTAGAAGTACCTACATAGATTGTATACCCAGCCAGTATACCGAGCCAATCTTCCTGGCGTGAATGTACCTGGCACTTGCAGCAAACAGGTCACACAGGGTGGCCATCCTATCCTATCCTATCCCGTCCCCTCGCTACCCTACATGTACATCCTTCGTCGCCCCCTTCTGCATACCATGCAATAGATAAACAGAAGCCCAGCCGCACGGGTCGGCTTCTTCTTTTCCTTTCTCCCTTTCTCTCCAATGCCAATGATCCAATGAGTGAGTCCCCGTCACAATGACCAGCCTGCCCCCCGCAAACCTCGCCCTCGACGGCGGCGACCCGCGCACATCCTTAGGAGCGGACCCCAAGCACGCTTCACCGACCGCCCTCGACATCGTCGGCCGCATTGAGCAGACCAAGGGCCGCAATGTGAGTTTCGAGGAGTACATGTACTACGGCGCCATCACGCGCGCCGAGGAGATCGAAGCGAACAAGAAATTCCTCGCGGCGCGGGGACCACGGACTTTTAAGAATGTGATTATGGGGCGGTTCTCCAGCGGCCGCGTCGCAGACGGAGATGGAAGCGGTGCGCAATCAGTGGCGACGCGCGAGCTATCTACCGGAGAAGGAGAAGGTGACGAGAAGGTGCGCCGCGAGGATACGCCGAATGCGGCGGACCACGGGAGTAGTGTCCGGTACGGCGTGACGGACGCGCAGCGGCACACGGCTAGTCGCGCGCTGCGGACGGCGAGCTGGGGCACGATTTTTTATCTGATTACCACGGACATATTGGGTCCGATGGGCGCACCGTGAGTTTTATGCTGCTGTTGCAATGGAATCCCTTGCGTGGATAGGTAAATGGATAGTAGCTGAACGTGTTGTGTTCTAGTTGGGCGTTCGCGCAGATGGGTTACGGGCCCGGCGTCGCGCTGTATACCGTCTTCGGAGTTATGTCATGCTAGTAAGTCACTTACCCCGGCCCTCACACGTGTCGCGCCACGTGTTGTCCTACGTTGCTTGTCTAACGGCGGACAATCCAGCTCCGGTTGGATTCTCTGGAAGGTGTTTTGCGGGCTCGACTCGGACCGGTTCCCGCTGCGCGGGTACGGCGACTTCTTCTTCCGCATCTACGGGACATGGGCTCGGCACTTCGTCAACGTCGCGCAGGCGCTGCAGATGCTACTGACGGTGGCAGTGCTCATCCTTGTTAACGGTCAGAGTATCTCGCAGATTAGTCGCGGCTCTTCCAGCGGTAGCACGGGAATATGCTTCATTGCGTGCCTCATCATTTTCATGGCCGCTGGTCTCGTCTTGGGTCAGATCCGCACGCTGCAGCGCCTCGGGTGGCTCGCGAATCTTTCAGTTTGGCTGGTGGTCGCGCTTGTGATATTATGGTGAGTAGAGTGGCATTCTTGCACAATTCTAGGGACTGTGTTGCTGATACACCCGGAATAGTATGGCATCTGTGGTGTACGGTCCGAACTATGCCGCGATAAAGGCAAGTTTCGGTATGGATTCGGACCTGCCCATCCAAACCTTCGCCGGAACGCCTCCGTCCGGCTTCACCACGGGAGGTGAGGGATTCGTCGCCTCCCTGAACGGCCTGAACGTGGCCGTGTACGCGTACGGAGGAGCAATGCTGTTCGCCGCTCTCTTAGCCGAAATGAGGTATGTCCCCAAATGCGACCCGGGCAACAGTCCCGAGAGACGATAGGTAGGCTAACACCGTCTAGACATCCACTGGACTTCTGGAAGAGCCTGTTTATCGCCGAGACCTTCATCTATGCGGCGTACATGCTCTTCGGCATCTTCATGTACTCGTACCAGGGCCAATACGTCTACAACCCGGCAGTTCAGGGCATTGCAGTCTATGGCATGCAGACGGCTGGAAACCTGTTGAACATAATCAGCAACCTCATCGCTGCGGTTCTGTACAGCAACATCGGCCTCAAGGTTGTGTATATCGAAGTGTTCCACGAGCTCCTAGGATTTCCCGACTTGACTACCAAGATGGGCAAGATATGGTGGGCTGCGCTCATCCCAGTGTACTGGGTCATCGCGTTCATCATTGGGGCGGCCGTTCCGCAGTTCTCGTACATCGTCGGTCTGCTCGGTGCGCTGTTCATCTTATCTTTCACTTACACGTTCCCGTCCTGGCTAGCCATCGGCTATTGGATCAAGAAGGATGCGATCGTCGAGGGCGAGGAAGTGTTTGACCCGGTTACCGGCACATATAATTACGTGGATCACGGTTGGAAGCGACTCTGGCGAGGGTTCATGAAGAAGCCGTTCTTTAACGCGTTCAACATATTCTATCTCCTTGGCGCCTTGGTGACGTGCGCCCTCGGCTGTTACAGCAGTATCGAGGGTTTGATTGGGGCGTTTCAAAACGACATTGCCACCAGTCTATCATGCACGCCTCCTCTCTGAAGACACATGCGGTTGCGAGCTGAGGCAGTTGGCTAATTATAGAGTACAGAACAGCCACGGCTAGGCCACGCCAGTATAGGGGTGTCGGTGTCGCGTCGGCAGCTTGTCTGCATAATTGGGATACTCCAAGCTCTGAGTATATTAGCGTTAGGCGATATGTGAAGAATAACAGAACATTATAATATTCCCCTCTTAGCCGGAGGTGAGGTTAATCGAGTGTCTCACGTAAACATACGTCTCAGGGAACGTACAGGGCTGATGACTTAACAGTTCCGAGTGACAACCTACTACTGATACCCTTAGCATCATCCTCTGGTCATCAAATATTCACTCATGCTCAACGTATAGAATACTCCAACTTAACGACCCAAGCTCTGGACAGCGGCCAAAGCCAAATTTTTTTACCTATCTATTTTTATGTCAAACTCCAAGTCCAAATCTTTAATTCATATCCCAATCGACAAATTCGATAAAATCAGCCAATAGTACATCGCCATGCCGTACTAGTACATTCATGCAAACACCCAGTCGGAGTGAAAGAAGGTCAAGTATTCCTTCTTGCCAACGGGCACGCCCTTCATGCGGAGGATATCGTAGAGGGTGACGAAGTGGAAGTAGATGGTCGGCAACAGGAAGTTGTGCACGTCTGCGGAACGTCAGTATGCCGTGCCGAAGGGTGCATCTTATCTTCACCCCAAGGTCAACTGGACCCCAGGGATTAGATAAGAAGTAAGGCAGAGGAAGAGGGATAGTGTTGTTTATGTACGTACAGTCTTGCGCTGTGACAACAGCCTTCTTTGGGCCTACTTTGACCTCGACCTTCTCCTGCTCCTTGCCATTAACGCTCTCGGGCTTGACCTTCTCCAGGCTCGCGATCGCCTCCTTAATATTGGCGTAGCTCTCCTCGAGGTTGTACCCGCGCACCTCCTTCTTCAGGAGCGGTACCTCTTCGCCGGTCAGGGCCTGGATGGCTTTGCCGGCGTATAGCACGGTCACCATAACCTGCATCGACAGGTCAAACATGTCCGGGTACAGGCGCGCGTTGACGATGTCCGCGATGGGCACATTGTTCGCCTTGGCCCATTCTTCGCCCTGCTTGAGGATCGCCTCCTCCGTCTTGAGGGCCTTGATGATGGTCGGGATGCTGCAATCGTAGAGGGATGTCATGGTGGCTAGCTGGGACTGGGATTTACGAGCTAAGAGGTAGCGTAGAGTTCTCTTGGTGATGTCAATAGGTGAAAAAGACTTGGTCTAGAAGACGATTGTGTGATCAGGGTCCTTGGTGATGTTATCTGGTTTACTAGACTCTTTCAACCTTAGACCAGGAGCCCGTCACGATATTTATCTACACCATTCCCCCGTCATCAATAGGCGGGTAATTTCCCGGCATTTGCTCTCCGGTCCTCGTCGATGCGGCTGGACCAAGTACGATGACTGCGCAAAATACGGCTGGGCATTTCAAAGCAAGTTTCAAACTAGTCGTAGATCTCCATCTGGAAAAAACGGACCAGGGGTCGCCGTTCGGCATGCTACGATATCATGTTTTTGGTGCACCTATTTCTAAGCAATAGCTTACTAATTATGCCGTGGGATCCAGTATTATTAATGACGCTGCCGAGTAGGCTACGCTCTTAGACTTATTATTATTCCGCATTACTCACAAAATATTTCCTTCGCCTTCTCAGGGCATCGAACTGCGGTGAATGTAGTTAGAAGGACCGTGATTAGGTTCGTATTTGTCCGCGGCGTTGCTACGTGGGCTGCCGTCTACTAACAAATCTCATCACCTTAGACAAGCAACATGGAGGATGCAACTTGGAACTACGGGGATAGAATGGCAACGCACGGTAACATTAACTAAGAGCAACGCAAGTTAATGTACAACTGCGTTGTACGATCTCTTAGCGAAATCATAATGGAAAGAAATTAACACACTATTAGCTTTATCGCTTAGTGACACGGATAAGCCGCATGATAAATCAACTCATCCACCCACCCGTCCATCCATCCACGTAATTATCCCCTGCGTCCCAGCGTATCAACAGAAATAATGGGGAATTAATCCTTGGTAATCCAAAGCCAGATCACTGGCTTCTCTCCGGGACGTCCTGTACGGGTACGGTCCCAACCGAGAGCTCGCAGGGTCTTATTCATTACAGATCCATCGTTACCCGCGAAAGTGATCCCTCGGTACCATTTTCCATTCCCTCCTTGGATAACCTCTGTGATCCTGTTCTTCCGTGGAATGGGGTTCACAGCGCCGAACCCAGCCATAAGCTCCGACAGCGTCGTGCTAACGGGGACGTGGTATGCACCAAAGCCCATCGACATGCCCTCCGGGAGTCGCCAAGGTGCGGTGGTCGACTTGATGACGTGGAGCTTCGTGTGCTCGGGAGGGAAGAAGTAGTTGTAGCCGGGCTCACAGCCGACACCGCCAGTGGAATTGCTTAGATTCAGAGCCGGAGTGTCCAAGCTGACGACGGGGTGTGGGTTCGGCAAGCGGAGCTCCTGGTTTGGGAAAACAGGAACGGGATGATTCTGGCCGTTCTGCGGAATCACATAGGTAGGGGCCACGTTGTTGGGACCGGGTAGGACACTGGCGGGTGCCATACCCGGGAATTGGGGCGCAGGGTTCATAACATAGCCAGGTCCAGCGGAGCCGGGCACGGCAAAACCACTTCCGACGGCGTTGTAGACGGGCCGTCGGGCGTGGGGGTTGTTGTCGGGGCCGAACTGGGGGTTCCAGCCATTTCCAATTTGCTGGGTAGCCATTGCCAGTGGGTGAGACGAGATACGCGGTGGGTATGTCAGGTTGAGGTTCCGTCGGTAGCGAGGATAGTTATCAACGGCTCTGTGGTTGAGTTCTAGGTTGCTATTTTGGCTGGCAACGACAATAGCACCTTCCTCTGCTACGCTCTGACTATTACTATCGCTATCGCTGTTGCCGTCGTCTACTGCTCTGCTGGCGACAATGTCAGATCCGGCTGTAATACGATTAGCGATGATGGACAAGGAGGTTAGGGATCATGAATACATGATGAATAAAAGCACGAGGCATAGATGGCAACTCACAATTAGCTTCAGGTGCGTTAGACTCGTCGGATTCGTCGGCTGTGTCGGTGGGTTTGCAGCCGAGGATGATCTCGATATGCCAGAGCTCACGCTTCTCGTTGTCGTAGAAAGACGCGACAACTAACCAGGCCCAGGTCCGTCCAGATGGAGATATTCTTAAGTGTTGTCCGATGACGAGCTCTGTAGCTGGGTATGGTAACTGGACTGAAGAAAATCGGGAAGCCACCTTGAAAGATGAAAAGTGGTTGAATGATTAGAAGAGTTGATGAATGTTGAGTCTTAATGTTGTAGAAGAGTTGTGGAGGAAGAGAAGACTATGGAGGGGGTCCCGCCGGTTTATATAGAGAACCATCGAAGGTGTCCAGGTCAGTGCCAATCCATGACTAGAGAATTCTTCAGACGACACGGCGTCAGAGTTTTTCAATTGTGTACTCGAATAGTGCACAGTTCCAATGGGTGACACCCAATTTCAGATGAATATACCCTATGAGTGGGGAGGCTGACGAAGAAATCGCGATTCCATTCGCACATGATACCTTGTGCGGACTAGACTCAGGGCTGGTCGATTCAGGTGGGTGGTCGGATATTCTAGGCTTCATAGCTGTATCACCAATGTGAGCTGGTCGAAAGCAATCACACGGGTCCTGTTGGGACGAACTGGCGAATCCGAGTGGTTGTTCAGCGGGTGAATCGAAAAAATTATTCGCTATGTGGGACTTGATCGAAATTGTTCAATGCTCCGTGCACTCCCAATGGAAATGCACTGATTTCAACCGGAGCATGGCCGTGTAAGAGGCGGAAGGCGTGAGTCGACTAAGTGCCCAGTGTTTGGTCAGCATCCGTAGTATTATCGACAACGGCGGATTTCAGACGTCCAGTCACCCGAGAATCAGGGAAAATAGCCAGCATATCTCCGGTGACACATCGAACTTAAAGAGGAGTCATTCGTGGGTAACACGGAATTAGTCCGTATCCTTTAGGTTCAACGTCGGCAACGTGTGGGGGACCATATTCGTCATAGCTCCGTGGCGCTAGTGTCTACCACCCGATATATTCTTTGACAGAGTAAATGTCTAGTTGGTGATTCCGAGAACAGTGTGAGGTCCGAGCCTCAAGTTAGAGGTTTGCCATACAGTTGAAGTTATGTTGGATGTTGGCTGGTGAATGTAATGCGTGTAATGGTGGAGACCAGCTTCAGTCTGCCACACCAACTTCTTCCTCAACCAGTCGGACAGCACCTCCCTTCCTCCCATCCCCGGTCTCGCTTCCGAGGCGTCGCCGCTTCTCAACCTCGGACACAAGCCCTTTGAGGTAGACTTCGGCCTGCACGGTTGCGCTGTAGGCGATGGCGGTCCAGCTCCATACGTTCCTCTTCTCCGGGTCGGCTCCGGCAGCGAGCAAAGTACGAAGAACTAAAAGGTTCCCATTGCTGCTAGCAAAATGCAAGGCAGTATTCCCGTCGAGGTCTGCATTCTGTACAGCGTTTTGCGCTCCCCCCGGCACGTAGGTGAGAAGGATCTGCAAAACGGTGTCATGGCCTGCCATGCTAGCTTCCATGATAGCATCTCTACCCCGGATATCACGCCGTAAAATAGAGCTTGGATCGTGCTCGGCCAGGAACAAGACGACTTCGGTGTGACCGGCCGAGGCAGCTAGCATTAGAGCTGTTTGATGGTCGTCGTTGAGGGCGGGTGTAGGAAGTTCATGGCCGAGGGCGACCAAGACCTTGCATACTTGGAGATGACCGAGGCTAGCAGCGAGATGAAGACTCGAATTCGATCGACCAGTAGCGGAATGATCCGGATTATGGATCAGGTCCGGGTGGGATTCCACGATGCGACGGACAAGTAGGGCATCGTTGCTATTGACGGCTCGCCGTAATCTCTTCGATGGCTCGATCCTAAGACACGTGGTCCTTTGTCAGCTTTCGTAGGTAGTGATGGGAAAGGTAGACTTGAGGTACGAAACAATATCGACCAACGGTTCTTTGCCCAGATATATACTGACATGATGATAGTTCTTATAGGTTCTATAGAAATGCCGTCAATAATAGGAAGTTTGCTGCCGCTGCAAAGGCACGACGATACAAGCCAACACCAAGCTTTACGCCAACGTTACCGATCTAGCAAGCTAAGCTCGGGCTTGTGTGTAAGCAAGCCTTGGAAGCTGACAATGTTGGAAGATGGATCCTTCAGTAGATCATCACTTTTTGACGAGAAGAGAAGGAAAAGGGAATACGAGTCGAAGAATATATTGAGAAGATATGGATGGAAAAGGTTTACGTTTGTGGATTCCGATTGCTAATTGAATTGGTGCTTTGCTATATATACCTCTATATGCTAACGTTTGAGTTTAGGAAGCGACGAACTCTGAAAGCCGACATACCTTCCAAGGTTGTCACTCCATGGTGCACTTTTGAGGCCTCAGCGCGAAGGTGCGCTACACGCGCTTCCCCGCTACACGCGACCCCGCCAACTACCTAGTAGACGGTACAGTGTATCGACGGTGCAAATACGGCCGTTGTACTGTCCATGCGCCACCTCCTTTTCCTTAGTACCTCAATCATAGCCCCTTTTCACCTTCCAGCAAACAGAGACGAAAGCAGGACGGATGATGACAGCTCTTTGAATGATCCAAATGTTTGCTCGTGGCTAGAAGTTCAAGCCACGTTCAGCACCCCTTACGTCTCCCACAAACCATACACAAAATATTTTCTTTCATCTCAACAAGGCGTTTTGGTGAAAGAGAAGGCGCTCCACCTCAAAATCATTTCCTATGGTTTCACATATACCTACTGGTGGGAAATGCCGAACCCGACATACAGGTGCATGTAGCCTCCAAGGATGAAAGACTAGCTTTCAATCACTTCTGGCTTGCCTTGACGCTATCTTCCCAGACTGAGCTCGAAAAGGCTCGGGCAACCCATCTCATTTGTATATATAGGGGAGGATAACTCACTGACAACCTTGGAACAGTTAGTTCTCCACTGGCTGCTTAGGCATTGAACGACGGCTGGTCTCTCACAATCTGGGGAATTCAAGCAACTTGCAACATTCATTGCTAGCCTCGTAACTCTGGTTACAATCTCGACGAGGATTTACTCAGTGGTTCAGTTTTAATACTAGAGGTTAACTACACAGCTAATAGACCAGTTAACCTATAGGTGCCGTGGGTTGTAGCGATCCCGGAACTTCAAAATACAATTACTTGTCTTCGAGAATGGTGCTATTCCACCCAGCCAGTAATATTTAGGCCAGTTCAACTCCCATGAAGCCATACGCATGTTCCTCTGACCAGGGAGAAACGGACCAATGTAGCGATTCGAGTACAAGTAGGCCAAGCGATCACCGCCTTCGCCCGCCCTATACCCTCTGACTTGCCTAGGTAAGCGAATAAATAATAACCCAATATCAAGCTAAATACTCAAGGGGGCTGGCAGCTACCACCAGGCCCCGAGACGCCTCCTGGAAACCATTGGAGAACCGTGTACACCCTTGGTTCCCGTCCAGCTGACTATGTTCTGTACAATATCAATACTTACTCACGAACAAAGAACCGGGCCATATCAAGGGTTCGATTAGGTCCGAATCATGTTCACCATTCGGAGACGCCATCCAACAATAATGTTGTTCAAGCTACAATGACGTTGTTTACGCTACTACCTCCGTGTTTAGCAACGTATGCTTTGATTCTGTGCTCTCGCGGTGGGTATATATAGGCAGCCTTCAGACCAAATTAGAAATTCTTATGAGCACTCATATCCACTTATAACTCGCATTCGCATACCTGCACTCGCATCATTTAGTAGACATTCTAGCATCGAATAAACTTACTACTCACCCTAAAACATACAAAATTCAACATGAAGGTCGCCGGCTTATTTTTATCTGCTATCGCATTTGGAGCAGCGACGGCTGCGGCACTCCCTGCTGGTACCTCGGCTACCAACTCAGGTCTGCCAGAGGGATACAAGGTAGTCGATTTCACTTGGTCGGGCAACGTTACTACTAATGGACCTGAAATGTCCTTTACCGGTTCTAGCTTCCACGACATCGATGCCCAGATTCTCAAAGCCAACCCAGATTTCGTCTGGCCCGATGTAAGCACTGCCAATTCCACTTCCGATATGATGAAGAAGAAGGCCTGGATCACCTGCGACCCTAACAATGTACGGCACGCCAAATCGTACAGAATTAGGGAGGGTATTGACTACCTCCGGGGCAAGTCCGGACAGTGCCATATGCAGGCAGGCCCTGGCGTCTGTTCTCGCATCAGCTGCTCGTACGATTCAGGAATTTTCTGGTGCAATGATAACAAACACGACGTCACGACCGACTGTTCTGACTGGGCTAACTACGCTCAAGATATCCTGGACAAATGCGAGACAAACGACGGCCAGATCAGAGGGCAAGAGTTCTCTAGCGAGAACTGGAACATCTTGATCGGTCGAGGCAACTGTTAAATCGATGCCTCCTGTGGCTAAGTGAATGAGTCAAGTTGATAAGCAAGTTGAGAATTTAGACCTAAACTACTAGTCTAGACTAGTAACCACGCTCGTTATCCAAGACTTAACGGCTTGAGACTCGTTACATACCAACTCTTAGCTGCTTTACACTCGCTATTCTAGATTAGTTGCTGTACACTCATTAAGTCTCAACTAGTCGTACGCTCGTTACATTTATAGATAGATAATAAAATAGCTACTTGAAAGTTCATTGAGTTGTGAAATAATCGGATAGGCCGAAGCTCACATAGTAACGCAATTGCTCTTAAGCTTCTCGCTTTGCATCGTGATAGTCCCTACGGACACTAGCATCATCTCAGGCAGCGCCATCCTTTTCCACTTTCCCCTTCGCTTAATTGTTGCCTATGAGTCCGTCCTGTAATCGTGGTTCTTTTAGCTTTAGATATATTTTTTAAACTCGGTGTCTTTTGGAAGTCTATTATTCAATACCTAGCAGTTACCTCTTAATAGTAATGAAATCATGTATACAACGCTTCGCCGGAGTGAGAATAACGGATAATTCCGCACCGTAAAGCTGACCATTCAAGATATTGACGCAGTCAGCTTACCTACCATCCTGAGTTCCGCGACGAGGTTACGGATTGAAACGTCTTTCCGCTCCCCAATCAAGAGGGCTTGTTTGGCTGGGCCTTGATTAAGCCCTTCATATCTGGACTGAGTTTCACAAGAGGGCGGATCCATGCGATCCTTAAGTCCTTGGGCGCCAAACGTCCCAGCAAGGTCGAAACACTTTGCAACGCTTTCGTATCATCCTCCAGTTCTACTAGTACGGTGCAACAGTAACCATGCGAGTAGAGGGAGCAACTTGCAGCCTCGATAAGAAAACACAATTCAGGGGGAAGACTCGTAATTCCTGTACAGGCAACAGTCGTTGTACCACGTCACTTATGTAGGTTCCGTCTATCTACGCGATCGAAGCTATCTCAGACACTTCATGCAGCTCCAAACGTGCCATCTTAGACTTTCGTTCTAACACGTATCTCGTATTGTGGCAGTAGAGCCCTACGCCATGTACTACGTAGCGAGTGGCTATGGGTAATGAGTCCCTTGTTTCCGTTTTTAAAAATCCTACATTTTATATATGACACACAGCCAGATTATCTCCTATTAGACACCCTAACATGGAAGCCTTCAAGCCGGTCGGGAGTACACGCTTTGGATGTTGCAATAAGCCTTCAAGCCTTCGATGCCCATCTCGACACCAAAACCGCTCTGCTTATGGCCTGTAAACGGTGTGGAAGGTTGCATCTCGGCATGGCAGTTGATCCAGATGTTTCCAGCTTGGAGTTGCTGCGATAGGCGCTCGGCTTGTGCCGTGTCGCGCGTCCACACAGATGCTCCGAGACCCGCCTCGCTGGAGTTGGCCCTCTGGATCACGTCGGCCTCATCCGACCACTTCAATAGAGGGAGCACGGGACCTTGTAGGTGTTAGATCAATTTAGCCGCATAGTCTCGTCGCGGACGTATGAAACTTACCGAATTGTTCTTCGACGACAATCCTTGAGTTGTCGGGGGGATTGTCAACAACTGTAGGGGCGAGCCAATAGCCCGCCTTATCCGCCACCGGCTTCGTGTCTCCAGCCGCAACCGTGAATTTGTTTTGCTCAATGTCAGCAAGCAGCTCCTTCACCCGCTCGTACTGGGGCTTGTTCGAAATGGGGCCCATGAAATCCAGGCCCGCATCGAGGCCCAGTTTCAGGTTCTGCGCGAAGCCGACCATAGTGGCCAACACGGCATCGTACACGGCTTCATGGACGTATACGCGCTTTACTGCGATGCAAATCTGACCTGCGTTGCAGAAGGCAATGAATGCGATCTTACCCGCCACAGCAACGGGGTCGACGTCAGCACATATGATGGCGGGGTCGTTGCCACCCATTTCGAGCGTAAAATGCTTGAGCGTCTTGCTGCAAGTCTCCATGATCTTCTTCCCGACGCGAGTCGAACCGGTGAAGCTGACCATGTCGACGCCTGGGTGCTGAGTTAACATGGCGCCAAGACTATCATCTCCGCTCAACGCCTGCAGGATGCCCGCTGGGAAGAACTGCGCGCCCAACTCGGCGAGCTTAAGAGAGCAGTAGGGGGTGTTTGGGGACGGCTTCCATATGAAAGCGTTGCCAGCGAGGATTGCTGGCGCGATCTTCATGCATGACAGCTGGATGGAGAAGTTCCACGGCACGATGCCAACCGCGACGCCGAGGGGCGTGTAGCGTGTCGTCACCTTCCGTTCTGGCGCGTCCTCGATGACGTCGCCAGGAGGAGACATTTTGGCGAAGTCTCGCAGCCACTGGACTCCCGTGATTACTTCATGTTGAGCCCACATGATCTGGATAGAAGGTTAGTCCCGGGAGGCATTTGAAAGCAGCTTCCGTAGATATGCAATGGTGCACTTATAGATGTACTTACCGGTTTACCCTGCTCCATCATGATTAACTTGACCAGGTCTTCGATTTGAGCTTCCATCGCATCAGCGAACTTATTGATGGCGCTTGCACGCTCGCTCCAGGATACTGTAGCCCAAGCCTTAGCGGCCTTTTGAGCCGCTTCGACGGCTCTGTCGACATCTTCTAGAGCGCTGAGGGGGACATCTGGATTGTTCTCCAGTGTTGAGGGGTTCACGGTGAACCGGGTGTTAGGAGTTCTTGAAGTTTTACCATCAATTACATTATAGAATTTAGTCAAGTCAAGGGAGGTGGTGGTGGTGGTGCCGTTAGTTGCCATTTTTTCCGATTTCTTTAGAAAGTTGATAGCTTCAGTGTGATAATGAGAGGAGGTGGGCGTTGTCGAAGGATTTGACAAGAATTCGATCGACTGCGCTGAAATATTTGAATACTTGCGCCACAACCATCTTGCCAAGCTTTTATATATAAAGCTCCTTGATCAACACGAATTAGTTGGATGTGTCTCACAATGCCGTGTAACAACTACGTTGGATCTGGGATGGGAGGTCCAGGCCAGGCCACACAGTGCGTTTAGTCGTCCCAAATTAGTAGGCGGGTACCCCTAATCGAGCAAGACGCCATCTGCGGCGCAAGTTACATTGGTCGTACATGCACTATGACCTAAAGGGGGAGGCGGGCTGGGTCGAAGGATGGCTGCGAGGTACATGTAGGCTGGGTGAGGTCAGCTCAGTATTGTAACTTTTCTGCAGGTCCATTGACACCTAAGAATTGTGGCAGGCAACACAATGCAACCCAGGGCTACATCAACCCCCCTTTCTAGCAGAACAGTCGAATACGACTGCATCCCAATATTCCTTCACACACGCGGCATTCGGCTCGTAGAATTGTCTACCAACTTACTCTCGGAATCGCGCCGGAGAGCCGCAAATCGCTTATGCTGTTAGGTGGTAACGACTGTAACGAAATAGAGGCGTACGGTACCTGACATTAGGGCGGGTCGCAAGTCAGAAGTCACGGAATAGGGGAAGACAACGAAATCGATATCTACAGTTTTACTTTCTGGGTACCTAACTAACATGTAGAGTAATATGACAAATCTACAGTAGTGTACAGGTATTATACAATTAAATCCTTCGAGGCGCACGAGCTAGATGCCATTCATAGTCCGCACCCTGTGTCTCCTAACAATTAGTTTTCAACGAAAGGACCGATATTTCCTTTGCCGGTATGGTGGTGAGCAGGGAAAGGTGCCGGCTCGTCGTGCACCCTCACCCACGAACCTCGGACGTTGTCATGGCGAGTCAGTTCAATATGATCGGTAACGGTGATACCGTGACGCGAGTGGTTAGAAATGCTGTTTGTTACACCCGTGCCCACTTGAACCTTCGTACCATACTGGTTCCTCTTGTAGCCTCCATAGTTAGCAGACTCGCTATTTGCAGAGTAGCCGTACTTGGTAGGGTTTGAGTCCTTGAAGATGAATCGGTAAAGAGGACGGTACGTCGCAATTGACGTCGCAAGGAACGCAATCATGATCTCGACATCAGCGAGCATAGCCGATGGTATAACGGTCCCTATATTGGTGTAAGCATATGCCAACGAAAATATGCGATACAGAATAACTCACAGCTCGCGTCTGCGCTACTACCTAAGTTGGTGATATAGCTGAGCTGAACCAGACTGACTATACAAGCACTAGAGAAGGTGTCAGCGAATAAACTGGAAATAGAGCAATGTCAGTTGAGAGGAATCTTACCTGCCACCCGCAGCAAACGAGATGACCAGTCTGCGTTTCTGAGACTTGGAAGCATTGAGCTTCAAGACAATGGGTATTGGCATGCTGAGGATAACCAGGTCGGTGGAGATATTGATGATGTACGCCACTAGAGCTTCAACGCCATAGTTTATACAAGTGCCCTTAACATTAAGATCCCAAGATGCCTCAATAGGGATGCATTGCAAGTTCGTTGCAATTAGCACCTGAAGTAGCCATTCGGCTACCATAGCGGTGACAACCCAACTGAATCGGTAGAAGACGACGGACGACCCAAACACTTTCCTGTATAAGCTCAAGATGCTGAACTTTAAGAGGGCCAGCGTGGTCACGTAGAGGCATTCATCGACGATGGTAAGCTATTGCGTATTTCTGACTGTTAGCATACAGAATCCCACAATGCCCATTGGCGTAATCTAATAGCAAATCTGGGTCGTACTTACAATACCAAGCATGCGCGGATCCGTAACGTAGACGATATGTTTTCCTCCTCCATAGCGCGTGATGAGTGCGAGACAAACGCTATATGGTATGTACATGATCTGAGGAGGTCAGTATCAGCACGTCTACGCATTGCACCGAGGCATACGCACCCAAGCCGTTACAGCGAACCAGTCGCTTACGTCCAATTGGAGCCTGCCACGGACGATTTTTCGGGACCAAAGACGCAAACCAATAAAAATGGTAGCCGCGGTCATACATATTACACAACACGCGATGATATTGGGCACGAGGCTGTCATCGGGGCGCGACAGCATGTACGCGATCTCCTCGGGTGTTGGTATAACCGGCCCAGGCATTTTGGTTCACTTCTCAAGACGTAGGACTGACTAGTGGGGGCAAGAGAGAGGGAGAATTGTTGCTGGGCGCTCGAGTGGGATGGGCGCAGCCGAACTCAGACATCCAATATCAAGGTAACCAAATCATTCCAAGATAAAAGATCGCGGAAAAAGGACGATGGTCAGAAGATGGCGCTGAATAAGTGTTTACAAGAGCGCCGAAGGAGTCGAGCCCCCCCTGGCTTGCTCGATAGTAGAGCCCAGTCTGGATGGGAAACTACTAGCACGACAGAGTTCGATGTAAAGGCGGCGCCAGACAAAGGATTCGAAGCTAGAGGATGTATTGTTTGAGGGTTACATCACAGTAGTCCCAGCTACCCTTTTTCCGAGAAGGTAGTGTGAGCGACTTAAGGGTCCCATTGGGCGCCGGAATCGAACGTGTTGGTGTGACACGGCATGGCTGCGCCATCTGCAGAATAACCTTCGTACCTCACCAACGGTAACATCGGCTAATTCATTTTCCACTTATGTATCGAAAGTTCGTTGCATCCTTCTCAGGAGGATCTAAAGGTGGTAATCAAGGCGTTGCAGTTTCTTCAGCGGGTTATCCCACGTTGTGGATGACGCTTTTCGTCAGAGTTGGGGGTTCGGAACAAGCAGTCTGTAGACATACGTCACTTGGAGATGTGTTCTTTCGTAAGTCTAATGAGGATCAACTAGCAAGCCGGCATGAAGCGTGTACTAGTCTGTCCCGATCGATCTCAATGGCGTCACGTACGTCCGGGGAATGCTTGTGGAATGTCTGTGCTGGTGCTGTAAGTCGGTGGGGACATAGAATCTTCCCAGGCGTAGCGACAGTTTTCCGCCGAAAACCTCGGACGGGGTGGAAGGATTCTTAGTTATGCGGCTCTGCGGCGTAGACCCGCCCTAGTGAGCCTAGAGTGTAAGCACATCGACCGAAAAGAGTACGACGGAAGCATTATGGGTTGCATCGGAGTTTAGGTATATACAGCGGTAAAAACGCCGGGTACCGTGATAAGGTACGATGATACCGCGTTCCGAATAGAACGAATCCACTACTTAAGTAGGTAGCTGATAGGCGAGTAAGTACCGAGAAGTTATCGAAAGAACATCTTGTCCCATATATATGCCGTTTCAGGAATGGCCAAGGGTATTAAAGTGTGTTTGGATATGATCAAGGAAAGGAATAAAAATAAAATTGAGATCGTTGTGTACACATCACTTAGAGGTAGGCAGGCTAAGGCGTTATGCCAGAGGGTACGCCGAGGGCTTGCACGAGAATGTACTGTATCGTCAGCTTTAGGACTTGTAGACGATGAGGAGGTTATTTATCCCTGCCTCTCCCTCCTCTTCCACTCTGCCGACATGTTGCTGTAGCTAAACTCTCTCATTCCGTTTGAGCATAGTTATCGGTCATCTCATTATGTCTTCTGTGGACGAGCTGAAGTTCCAGGGGAAGTCTGCTTCCCCTGTCAGCATTATACTAGACCAAGCTACCAGTACCGAAGCTAAGGTTCAGGTGCGTAGTCCGTGCCTAGTATCCCTGAGATCCCGCTAATACGGAGATAAGGTCGTTCGAACGATTTGGTATCACGCAAAGACGTTGTTCCTCTTCACGAAGTCAGACTTCAAGACGGTTATATTCCCGCAGAGCGTGTTCGCCCTCGTAATGGTACTATCCAAGGCAGGGTCGATTCTGGCGCCGGGTAAGGGCCTCCAAGAGATAGTAATGCGCATACCGTACATGTTGTTCTGGCTCTGGCTTCACCTCCTGGTAGAAAACATTGCCAATCAACGCATGGAAGAAGGCATATTGGAGGACAAGGAGAACAAGCCCTGGCGGCCCATACCGGCGGGACGGATCACGCCGGCCGAGTCGGAATCGCTGCTCCGGACAACCGTACCGCTTGCCGTCGGTACCAGTCTGTTGTTTGGCAGTTTTGTGCCTAGTGTTGCGTTAATGACATTCATTTGGATGTATAACGATCTCAACGGTAGCAGCACCGGCCCCATACTGCGCAACATCATCACTACTGCCGGGTTGAGTTGTTTTGGCTGGGGCGCTGTGGCAACACTGCTCTCGGGTGATATCACTCCCGGAGGAGAACGTCTGCTCAGGAGCTGGATGCTGATTATGGCGCTCATGATGATCACTACGGTCCAGGCGCAAGACTTTCCCGATACTGCCGGCGATATCGCGCGGGGGCGAAAGACCATCCCCTTGCTCTACGGTTTCAACTTTGCGCGACGAAGCTTGGCCGCCTTAGCGATAGTTTGGTCCATCGTTTGCCCAGCATTCTGGGACGTTGTGCCGCTGGCATGGTTGGCGCCCGTAGGCATTGGTGGCGCAATGGCTGGGCTGACTTTGCTCCGGTGGGACCAGTCTTCCAACGAACGGGTTTGGCAGCTATGGTGCTTATGGCAGACCACCATATACCTGTTACCCCTTTTCAGCCGGGCCAGCGCATAGCCGTCTTCCAGGCCGGTGGATCTGATATAGGGGGGTCTCGGAATTGTATCTTTATTGGTTATGGGCCATGGCGCAACATGGAACAGATAGGCTTGAGTTTCGACTGCTTACTATAGTATCTACCCTCCTTTACGAGTTACATCGAGGTGTTCATGGAAGGCGTACGCGGGGTCACACAGCATGAAAGTTCTCTCACGTGTCGTTGGTACGCCCGTATTTCTGGAATTCTAGAATTTAAGAATATAAGAAGATTGATAGTGGGCTAAAAAGACGCACGTTTCAATTAATAAACGGATATTTCCCAAATAGGCAGTTGGCCCTACACAATATGTAGCAAGCCCTACGATGTATCCAATGAGAACCCGGTAAATAGCTGTTACACAATGCATTCTATATAAGGTACAGATGAGCGTTTCTTACATGTGGTTATGCATGGTATCATTCCTGCGGCACAGCTGGCCAACAACTGATACCATTGACGCCAGGCGTACCGCCACTTTAGGGGACCTTGCATTTACGCCTTACCCTTTTAAAACGTGTACTTTGGACAGTGTAGCCGCCCAGGTGGAAATACTGTAACTTGCTAGCTGTGCCACCTGCTTGATGAAGAATTCGCTTATCATCACTGGCCCGAGACGTAGCGTCGATAGCTCAATAAGTCCAGCGTAGGGCAAACCAACATACATGTATGCACGACTGTAGCATTCCAAGAATCCTACATCCTCATACGTACATGTTAAACTCTCTATATACCATAGCATTTATCATATTACAAGCTTGTTACCCCTGCTGAGACCCCGTGGTAGCCTAGACCGACCCGAGCCTTTGTGAACTTACGATCGTATTCATTTGGGGGTTCTGGATATAGTATCTTCATCGCTAAGGACAATATCCGCTCCGTGTTTCCGGGAAATCGTATCAAAGTTTCAATGTTCTATTCAAGACAGCGGCGCAGTGCAGCTCAGCTTGGGTTGTCACTAAATGTTTCTAAAAATCGAGCGCAAGCGACGTCGCAACGCGAAACTTAGTCTTGAATAACTTCATCCGAACGTTCCTGCATATCACCATCGCCCAAGAACTCACTAGTACTAATCCGTTGCGGACATGCGTAATGGCTCGGCAGCTGAGGCAGGATTGAAGCTTACTACGTGAAGAAACGGCAACGATCGATCCACTAGTCTAGGAGCTGTGCAGTACTTTTTACCCCTGTATACTGAACGGATTTTAACATTGTTCTTGGGATCGGCATTTGAGGTTATGGCCGACCACATAACCGGAAATAATGATAAACTTACATGTATGCTTGCAAGGTGAATACCGTGGGGGGATTATGAAAGTAACTACATAAGATATACGAGTTATGGAGAAGATTTATGGTATCTATAATGATTCAGGGTTTATACCGTTGTGAACAAGGGACCCCGAAAGTGGAATATTTTTAGTATCTTCAGATATCGACGTCAGCACACTATCGTCAAGTCCCGTATGGTCCGGGATCATCTTTTGGCTGTGCCGTGGGAGGACCTATATAACTTTGGACGGTGGTGAAACTGACTGGATCTTGCCCCGGCTCACGAAGGTGTCTGCAAAGTCCAGCCACTCCTGTTCTGGATAGTTGTTCCTACTATTGATCTTCATCATGTTCAGTATAGCTCAGAACCTCACCAGCAACTTATGGCTCGGAGCTGGAGTCTCGCTGCTTGCCGGGATTCTCTACGTACGTCAAGATTGCCCCCCCGCCTGAAGTCTACATCCTAACCGTCGATAGATATTGGGTGTTATCGTGTATAGGCTTACACTACACCCATTGGCCAAGTATCCCGGGCCTTTCCTGGCAAAGATCACAGACTGGTACATAGTGATACGAAGTTTCAAAGGAGACCGACATATTGAACTTTTTGAGTTACACAAGAAGCATGGTGAGTCGCCGTGTTATCCTATCTAGATGGCCAGATGTTGATATGAACAGGACCGTTCGTACGCTTTGGTCCTAACAAAGTGTCGGTCAACACGACAGAAGGACTCCAAAAGATCTACGGATACAAAGCGAATACGCAGAAGTCCTCATACTACCACATATTCAGTGAGAACTTCGGCGGCGAAAATCTGCTTACAACGGTCGACCCCGGCCTGCATGCCAAGAAGAGGAAGGTGATCGGACTGGCCCTCTCAGATAACAGCATCAGAGCTATGGAGGAAATTGTGCTCAGAAATGTTCGCAAGTTCATACAACACCTCGGTGAGTCAGAACCGTCAGAAAAGGCGGTTCCTGCCTCCGATGATTGGAGCTCGCCAAAGAACATGATAGAATGGTCAAGCTATCTTGCCTTCGATGTCATGGGGGATGTCAGCTTCTCTACGTCCTTCGAGATGCTAGACAAACCCGACAATAGATACATATTAGACATACTGCCACAAGGGGTGAACGGCCTAAATATGGTAAGTCTTCGTGCAATACGTGCAAGAGCATCAGCTAACTAAGATGAAGGGAGGCTGGATGCCGGCTATTTCCCGTTTGAAACTTGGTGAAATATTTTTCCCAACAGTTGCCAAGGGCCTGAAGACTTACGAGGCATTCTCTGAACAACAAGCAAGCCAGCGCCAAAGCTTAGGCGCGAATGTACCTATCCCTGATGTGTTCTCCCATATGATCCAGGCAAATAAAGCATCGTCGGAAAAGGGCGAATCTCTCTTTACTCCGAGGGACCTTGTCGGCGAATCCTCCCTTTTTATCATAGCTGGTAAAACCATTGCCCCTGCTATGTACCTGAGCAGACATTCCGCTAACTACGGCCTAGGATCGGATACGACTGCTATCTCCATCACGACTACAACCTTCTACCTCCTTCATAACCCGGAGACGTACGAAAGACTAAAGGAAGAGATACGCCCCCGGTTCCAGTCCCTCGAGGATATCCGCGGCGGCGCAACTCTGAACTCGTGCCGCTGGTTGCGCGCCTGCATCGACGAGGCAATGCGCATGACTCCCGGCATGCCTGGCCTTTTGCCGCGAGAGGTCTTGGCACCAGGTGTCGAGATCGGCAGAGAGGTGTTCCCGAAAGGGGTGGAGCTTGGTGTAGTCCACTACGCGCTCCACCACAACGAGGACTACTACCCAGACTCATTCGCCTACAAGCCGGAGCGCTGGCTAGCAGAGCTAGGCGATGGCGAGACAAAGGAAGAAAGCGAGCGCCGAGTTGCTCTGGCCCAGTCTGCCTTCTGCCCCTTCAGCATCGGGCCTCGCGGCTGTGTGGGGAAGGGCCTCGCGATGAAGGAGGTCATGATCACAATGGCGCGGATGATCTGGCTCTACGATATGCGGCTCGCGCCAGGGGAGGAGAAACGCGGCACGGGAGGGCCTGGAATGGGTCTCGGAAGGCATCGTAGTGGAGAGCAGCAGATCACCGATATGTTTGTGTCCCAGTTGGATGGGCCGGTGGTGCAATTCCGTAGGCGTATCTAACCCACGGCTCAGAGTACGGCGGTATCACAAGGGTACATTGTCAACCGTGTCATTAGAATGAGACTTATGTATAAATAATTTTGTTTTATCTATTACCCATTACACGAAATAGAACGCGCCACCCGTGATAATACGTCCCTGTCATATTTGTATACATAGGTCGATATATGCGGCACAACCTTCTCGGTTGGGCCTCAATAGTCTTTTGGTTTGTTAGCCTATATTCCAGTTCGGTTCGTGGTTCCAAAATTACTTCCGAGGTCATCTAGCCTCCCCCCGGGAGATCGTTGACGATATTTGGGCCTTGTACAATAATGTCATCACTATTTAGTTATAAGCGAAAGTGGTCCTTGGAGCTTGATGTTATTTGTTCCTAGCTAACTGCTGCTTGACTTAGAGCCTCACCAGCCTCTTCCCCCTTCCCTCTAGTCATGGACGACGTCTATCTCCTCGGCGACGGATATCATTGCTATATAGCGAGCAAAGTCTGCTTATTTTCGACCCTTCCTCCCCTTTTTAGCATCTTTTTTGCCTTCGTCGGGGTTTCCCTTCTGATTATCAGGTCGGTTAACGGGAACGGGAACGGTAGCCGGTAACCCTTGCCTCCGCAAACGACTTTGAAATCGTTCATCGTTCAGTTCTGTGGGAGAGATGCCGAAAACGGATTCGTACACGGGCGCCATGTCGTGAGGGCCACAAGGTCTCATATCCCCGCTTGCTTTGCGTTTCTGGAAGAAATTTTCGAGCCTCGTATGAATCGCTTCCTCTACAGTTTGGATAGTAGACGTGTCGCTCTCTCTATCCTGGCAACCTCCCACGTGAACCTCTCCAATATGAACAGCACTCTCTGTAGTTTGGCCATCACCGCCACTAGCTTCAGCATCGTCCTTTGCACTTTGTTCATGGTGAGAGACTCTGGGTTCGAGATTATTCGTAGTTGCTCTCTTTACACGGGCGGCTTCTTCAGCAGTGAAGTATGGGGTGCTGATGTATAACTCGTCGAGTGTGGATAGGATGCGTCGTTCCGAGTCGGGGTTTCGAATATTTCGAAGATCAAATAGTAATACTTTCAACTTGTAGCTGATTAGTAAATCGGCCTTGAGATCGTCGACGGTTGTCGGAATTATGGAGTCTGAGGGTTTCTCTATTCTCTTCATTTCGAAATCTTTTGGGGTGAAAATGAAACGATACGGAATTTCCAGTAGAAGTAGATCGTTCTGTATTTATATAAAATCGGGAGGTACGCGCTGGAAACCAAGCGAGATAGTTAAGCTATCGTGGAATTTAATTATAATTAAATCTTACGCCCGTGAAAGTAACTATCTCCATGGCTCCTATCTACTGTGTATAAAAAGTCGAATGGCTTTCGCTAACATCTTAGTCATAGCTGATAAAGTTGTGCTTCCGCCTTCCGTTAACTCTGTTCAAGCCATGAAGTCTAAAGACGCTCATCACAACTATTGTCTCGGGCGGCTATAGGTTTCCCATGAAAAGGCTTGGGACCGCGGCTTCACTTTAGTGCCGTGTTCGTCTCAACCATCAGAATACGTCATGAGCGTCGGAAAAGGAGCTGAGCTACCCGAGACCTAGCTTAGAGTCAGATATGAGACTATACCCCTTTATCTTCTAGGGCTATAAGTATGACAATCTACACGGATATGCATGCCCATAGCGCGTACCAGCGAAGAACTGGTAAATTTTATCGGATTATAACGTTTTGATGGTTTGCGTCTTAGCTCATAAGGGGGACAAGAGAGACTGATGGCGTAGAAGAATATAGTTTTAATGTTGGCAACCTTGTGGCTCATAATTCGGTTGAGAGTTTGCGTGTGGCTGTTGAAGTCATTCCAGATAACGATATCAATGTGTATACCTTCATGTATGTACTATATAGGTGCATATATACATTTCTAAGTATTCACACAATCTGGAAGCTGCGGGATGTGAGAGACTCAGTGGTGGCTCTTATATCATCTAATTTGTCGTTAACGGTTGGCTGTGCAACAATTCCATGCTCCTGTGCACTCTGTGATCTACTATGCTGATATTTCACCTCCGGGAGGAGGAAATAAATGGGCGCGGTATGTAAGAGACAGAGCCAATCGCCCTTCTAAATAGGAGCTGTGGCCATCCCGACAATCCCTCTGTTGGTGATAAACTAATTTTTTCCCGCAATAGAGCGGAGTCGATACTCGAGCATCTCCTTGTAGACTTCATGTGGATCATCATCCGATGATAACACAAAAACTAAGACAAGTCAAAACTGTTCAGCATTCTTGCCATCTGTACCCGGAAGCCTATCTATGCCTCTCGAGTGGAAGTGGTGTACTAGGAGATATCTCCCACCTGCGTTCGGTCATCCACTCAAGAATGAAATCATGGAATTTTGGCATCATTTCATTAGTGTTGTTACTCAGATCAGGTCTCAAGCCAGTCTCGTGAATCTGGTCTATGGGGAAGCCAGTGCAAAATAAAGTTCTCGGAGTGGTGGATATAGGGGATTTCGAATCATTTTGAGAGTTAGTCTTGTTGAAAATGAAACCTTTGAGCGTTACTTCGTCTGTGGTCTCACTTGCGAGAGAGTCTCTGTCGAAGAATGTGCTACAATATGTTAAATCAAGGGCCCAAGACGGATAAGAACCAGCATATTGACTGTTATGTTTTCGTGGCTCAATAAGTTCCAAGGCCTGCCCGTATATCCTGGAAGAAGGGATTGTAGTGCGAAAATCTTGTCCCGCGGGCCTGTTGCATGATAGATATCTGTTGAATCCAAAAGGTCGATCGACGCGTTATACCCAGGCCTTTGCCGCTGCTCTGGCCCGGGACGGAGTCGGAACAATGGTGGTAGCCGTAATATTAATAGTTGCAAGAATTGTGCTCTGAATATAGATATAACGGACGTTGGCGCTTAATCTCGAAATGTAAGTTAGCACATATAATGCTTAACCTTTGTTTGGGGTTGCTGGGACACCGACACTTACCTGAACCTTCCATCTCGCTTAGCTCACTAAGCATAGGCTGCTTCTCAGGGCTACCTTCCACTTCCCTAATCATTCCAATCGCAGTATTAAGCTCTGTGAATGAAAAGCAGTGACCGCGAAAGAAGAGTGTCGGTGAGCGATGTGGGAGAGTAGCTTTAGCTTCCTGTAACGTCCAAATCGGTCCCCACCGCTTATGTGAGAGGGTTCCATAGGTACAGCAAAAAAGCATTATGAAAGGGCAAGGTACTCCTCAGTCTATGAGGGTTTCTAGCCACAACTCTAAAACTCTAAAACTCTCTAATCATAGAGGAGAGGTCGCTTTGATCAACTTGTGTGCCACCAAATCCCACAGGGAGAGGAGCCTGAATGTCAGCCGGGTCAAACGCAGCGCTCGGTTTCCGATTCTTGATGAGCTGAGCAAATCACATCTATCCAAATAGTATAAGTGGCTGTTGAAGATCGCAGATGGTGGAGGTCCCGAAGAGGTCCCTCCTCACGTCGAAGTCTCTTCCGTTAACCAAGGTAGGTTCCCTCTTGCAGGTCTTCGCCCCATACGTAGGACGAAACCTGTTCAATGCCATCTTTTGAAGATCACTTGTCTCAAGACTGCATTCATTCTGGTCCTCTCTAGTCCTAGTGTAAGTATAAAGGGCCTGGACGAGACTGGTCGAGAAATTTAAACGATCAGGGGATACATATTTCTGGGCTTCTATAGCTTGAGACACTTGAATGCGTGGCCCTATTGAAAGAAATATTAAGCCCTTAGATTTCTTGTACAAATTGACCATGATGCCGATGTGACCTAACGGCGGGCTCTCAGCTAAGACTTGTTCTGAAGCAAGGTCAAGTTTGAAGATGTTAAGAATCTCGTAAATGGTTGAATCAATAAGCTGAGCTAGGGCCGTAATGAAGTCGAAGCGATCACTATTGTTCTCGTCAATTGTTTCCCGACGTGCCATAGTGGATAATCCCTGGACCTGGATCTTCATCTAGATCACTTCGTTTACTTAGCCCGGAATGGCCGAATACAAACTCATTAACGACATTGTTCATGAAGGGGAACCGAGGGTCCTTTTCAGATAGCCTCCGGAAAACATGTGGAAGGATGCGTAATATAGTGACGAGAAGTAAATCATTCGACTTAGCTCCTGAATATATCTCGGCGAGTTGTGAATACACTTCCTCTGATGTGAAGAAATGTGGCGATAATGGCGTGGCTAAAGAACCTGTGGATTCCTTACGGGGTTCCTGGCGGGACGACGAAGTTATAGCTTGATTAGTAGATCCTGGAAGGACTGGAGTCTCTGAAGTTGTCAGAAACGCTGCGAGTTTATCCGGGGGTTCGATGGATGATTCTGGCGGCATCCTAACTGGAATTTTACGATACGAGGAATCGCGCAAAAAATTGTTACGGGGGGAATACAGGTAGATGCTTAGGGGAATTTGTGCTCGCGATCTATGACTCTATGAGACGGTGGCTTCATTGGTGGCTATGCGGGCGATGGACGACGCCCAAAGAGCCGCTGATGTTTAGATTAACGGTTTCATCGGTGTTCAATAAGCGTAGTCAACCTAATAATATACCTGATAAGCTAGATCTCTAGAATATCCGCGCTAGTATTAATACCATTCATTCTCACGAGGGTCTTTATTGTGCGAGGCGTGAAATTTGACTTTGTTGTAATGCGAAGGTGGGTTGTACTTCGTGAGTTACGCATAGATTGAGGAAAGCGACCCGGGGACTCGAGTTCCACCTGCACCGGCCGAACAAGCTGGACAAGCTGAGGTCGTGATACACAGCTTCCGGCGGGATAACGCAATGCACAGGCTTACAACCAGAAGACCAGCACGCAGCCAAAGACCACTGATTGCCCCTAAGCAGGCGGCAGTTCGTCTATGTTAGGGAGTTACCATCCCAGGAGCGCCTTAGAGTCTGAATGCTAGCCGACCCAATGCATACCTCACTGCCAGGCTTCGGCCATATACTTCATACGATAAAGATAGACTGGAATGGTTCTTGATAGAATAGTGTGTTTCTGTGATGAACTGACATTCCTGTGTAACTAGATCTGATAAGGCATTATTGGAGCCGAGAGAGCGAGTGCATAAATAAATCGGTCGGTCCGTCTGGCGTAGGCTCCCTCTTACTACCGGGATTCCGGATCCGGATTACCAGAAACTTGCTCTGGGCGTAAGGAGTCCCAGCTCACAAGAGAAGACAAATGACTAACAGAAATCATTCAGAATACGTGCTGATGATAAGTATTACTTAAGAAGATGCGGTAGTGGAGAGCCGTATTAGGAAGGAAAGGAAATGGCTGTGGGAAGGATGCGTCATGAGTCGAGAAATGGATAATAGGCTAAGCAGTTAAAAGGTAAACGTCGGGTTGAGGCGGCTTTTTTTTATTACTTGCTCGACCGAGCGAGCGGGATCGTGGGACCTGTCGTATCCGTACGTAGGTATGTGCACCGAGCTTCGCTCGTTATCGTGTAAGCCGATGCCGGCCAGCGTCGGGATATCTAGGCATTGTTGCTGATGTATGTGTATTGATAATGTAGGAAATAAAGAATGAGGAGAGAAATTGATCACTTATAGGGGAATTGGGGTAAGGTAGAAGGCTGAATCGGGGTCGTTTAATGATGATGGAGGTGTGTAGCCTCGGCTCAGGTTCCGTGCTGATCTTACACAGTTACCTATTTTAGCTATCTACATACGAACATTTACCAGCGTTTGAACGCTCGTCGGATATGTATGGGAGGTGGGATGCAGAACACAGGATGTGGTGGATCATGAAGTGAGGGTAAGGGGTTCAAAGCGACGCCGCGACTTATTTAGGGAGGTAGCTCGGGTAGTTTCTTGAAGAGATCTACAAGTATCCTACAGTACAGTACATGTCTTCATGCGGCTTTCGGATTGATTAGATTGCGGTACAATGTTGCTAATTGATGTAGGTAGTAGACAGCTGTGACTCTGAGTACCCCAATATTCGGCATAAACTTCAGGGCGTTTACTCTTACCGCTACTGCTACCTACTCGAAGCTAAGTGTAGGTAATCGCCGGTAGTTCCATCCAGATGTCTCAAAACCCCCACCACGCGGCAGTAAAGCTTAGCCTTTAGGGGGATAGATGGGTTAGGTAGGCTTGGTAAGTCACAAAGGCGGCGCAATAAACAAGGAGCCACCGCCGTCATATGCCTAGGGAAAAAAATAGGGAAATATTTAGAGCTCCAGACCGGAGAGTGGGTAGGACAAGTTCCAACAAACATTTATTACTTCTACTATTCTTTTCTTTTACGTAGGTGCTTACCGTATTTACTTGTCTCTTAACTCTACGGTTTCTGACCATCTGTGCTAGACGTAGCTATACCCCTCGGCGCATTTGCGAGACTCGAATTGAACGTCGCTGGCAACTTTGAGCCTGTCTCTCAACCGGTGAACTTACCATACATATATATAAACGGGAGGGGACCGACGAGAATTAGCAACCATGAACACTTCAATGATCAATTCCAAGTTTCTCTCCAACCCCGAGGACCTCGGCGTCGTAGCTGTTAGTTTCTCGGGTGGCCAGGTACGATGAACCACCACCACCACCATCACGAAAACCCCAAATGGTCACACAGCAGCTTACCATGACGGTGATCTTCCCCTCTTGTAGTGTAAACCCGGAGTCGACGCCGCCCCCTCGGCTCTAATCGAGTCAGGTCTGCTCTCGCAACTACGAGACGAGCTCGGCTACAGGCTTCATGGCCACGACACTGTACACTCATACCGCGATCTCGTTCCGAAAGAAGACCCGCCCTACCGGAACATGAAGAACCCTAAGGCCGTGAGCAGCGTAACCGAGCGGCTCTGCGACCAAGTCTACGAGCACGCCAAGGAAGGGCGCATGGTCCTGACCCTAGGCGGCGACCACTCTATCGCCATCGGCACCATCGCGGGTTCGGCGAAGGCGGTACGCGAGCGCCTCGGCCGCGAGATCGCCGTCATCTGGGTCGACGCCCATTCCGACATCAACACCCCCGAGACCAGCGACTCCGGCAACGTCCATGGCATGCCCGTGAGTTTCCTTACCGGCCTCGCCAAGGAGTCGAAACCCGAGTACTTCGGCTGGCTCAAGCCTGAACACCTCGTCAATATGCAGAAGCTCGTGTACATCGGCCTGCGCGACGTCGACCCCGGCGAGAAGAGGATCTTGCGCGAGAACGGGATTAAGGCATTCAGCATGTTTGATATAGATCGGTATTGAACCCCTCTTTTACTCTCGTGTTTAGTTTAGCGAGGTTCGTACTGACGTATGGTGACGCGCTCGTGTAGTCACGGTATAGGTCGCGTCGTGGAGATGGCGCTGGCGCATATCGGCGCCGATACACCCATCCACCTGTCATTCGACGTCGACGCGCTCGATCCGATGTGGGCGCCCAGCACGGGCACCCCGGTCCGAGGCGGATTGACGCTGCGCGAAGGTGACTACATCTGTGAAAGCGTGCACCTGACCGGAAGTCTCGTGGCTGTCGATCTCGTCGAGGTCAACCCGAGTCTGGCACCGGAAATCGAGCTGGGAGCGCACGAGACGGTTCGCGCGGGGTGCTCGCTGGTGCGATGTGCTCTCGGCGAGTCGCTACTATAAAGCGGATATCAACAGTTCTAATTGGGGACGAATTTGGGGTGGTTTATTATCACATCAAGGCCGGGTAACTTGCTGATTGGTACGAGGACACGTCCCCTCGCAGTGGTAGTTTATGATGAATAGGGACTAAGTACGTCTCTCCTAGTAAATGAGGAATATGATTATGTAAGTGATCACCTTTTAGAAGACCGCGGAGGATAGATAGAATTGGCGAATGTGGCAACGGATTCGGATGGACGGAGAGGTTATCATAGACTATGCCATCGCATTACTATATCAAACTATAGCAATGGTTACAAACTTGATCAGAGAAGCCGAAGCGAAGTTAGGCGTAGAATCATTATACATGAAATAAAACGTGCGAGGTTGGGCATTATATCTGTACAAATGTATGACAGGGGGTTATCTAGGACCCAAGGGAACGGGTCTTGGCAGAAGAGATCTGAAGGATCTCCCGTTTGTCGTCGTCCCTTATAAACTACCAGCCACCAATTTCTCTCCCGCACTTAGGCGAGGGTTCAATGTTATCTGTGCAACTCACATGACATAAAGACAATAGAATACACATTCTCACATAGCATAGAATATGAGTCTGGTTTTCATTTCTTAGTTGGAACAAGTCTCATCAGTTGTTCTCCATCTGGTCGTAGCCTTTCCATTCAAGCACTTACCATGGACCAAATTCGCGATCATTAGCACCGCAGATCCTACCCCCTGGTCTCATTAGTACCTTACAGACCCATACTGGTACCTAGGTCTATGCTAGGGTACCTGACGTGCTCCGGTAATCTCGGTGGGATACTGTACTGATAGACCGCGCTGCGCACCGCGTTTTGACAATTACGAATCAATTATACCTATTAGACAGGTAGCTGCATATTCCGGTGGTCTTGTCCCTTAACACCACGACGACCCAAGACGAACCTCCACGTATCTCGCCCTGCGTGAGCCAGCCCATATTCTGACAGCGCACAATCCCCAAGTGGATGCGCTTCCCCATCCCGCGGGGCTACGGCACCTGCAGCATCTGCGCAGAAGAGAAAAAAAAAAGGGAAGCCATCCAATCAGCTCTTTGGTACACCGAGAAGTATAGGTAGCTGTGAGCTGGCACTTCGTCGGGCTTCCGCGCGTTAGTTAGTTAGGCGACTCGGAGAAAAGAACTCACAATTACCTACGACGACGCTGTTCGGCTACCTATTGGTTCGACTGCCGTTCCGTTAGAGCCGCGACATCAGGCTATCCAATTCCCTCGCCGGACTCACGACGTCAAGGGGGCTCAAAAGATATAAACGCTCTTCGCTTCCCCTCGCAACCTTCATCAAAGCGGAAAACAGACGGGATCGGGTAGGACGGGAAGATATTTGCGAGTCCCTCGAGTACGTGTGACAAGTCAGTCTTTTGTCTGGGGGTAGACATCTTCACATTCGAGCCCCAACAGAAGAGTTGGGAAGCCAGAAAAGAACTCAAGAGAGCTATAGCTGCGCTTGATTGCGGCAACGGGACAACAAGAAGCGACCGTCGACCGATACCCCCACGAATCCGCGACACGAGACGAGAGACACCAATCCGACTTCACCTCCAATAAAGAACGGCATTTACAATGGCCGCATCCATCGTGACGGGCTCCGGCTCGTTTGTCTACGGGCGCCGCGTCGCCCGCATCCATCGGTACCATTGGCCCGCCATTCAGCTCAACGTGTGGATGCTCATCATGCTCGTGGCGTCGTGCTTGATCATCGGCGTCTTCGCCACATTTATTGGTGTGCAGCAGCAGTTGCAACTGTATATCCCCTGGTGAGTACCTCCCTAGCCTACACCCACACTCCTCATTCCTCGTCCTCGATTTCGGCTATTGTGCCTTTACTTTGTGGGAATTGTTGAAAGTGGAAGTTATTACAATGCCTTCTGACTCAAGCTGCTCTCGCATAGGTACTTCCCATATTTCATCACGGTAGCCGCGCTCACAATCGTCTTCATCGCCACGCTATTATGGCTGATAGCCCAACGGCGCCTCCTCCCGTCCATCGTCATCCTCGGGTCCTTCATGTTCTTCGTGCTGTGGATGGTCGGCCTCATCGTCGTCAGCATCGAACTATGGGGGCCCGTCGGCTCGGTGAACTCCAATTGCAACCTTCTCGTGTGGAGCACGTCGCCCTTGGGGAACAATCAAGGGACGCTAGCTTGGCTGGAGCAAAGATCTATATGTGAGTGAAATTTATGTTCGTGGCTACTATCTCCGTTATCCGTGCTGACAAGTCGTTGAAAGGCCAATCGTGGCAAGCGGTTTTTGCTTTTGCTTTGATCGGATGTATATTTTTATTATGGATTATCATCATGGCGATCCAGGTATTTTACGATGACGCCTGACGAAATGTTCGGGTGTGGTATTCAACGACGAGAAATGGTTGTGCTCTCTATCTCTTTATCGGCATAGGTACTGATATATGTGCGTGATAAGTGTGTATCTTCTAATGAACTGGCGTCTCATACATATGGCTACGGCAATATTTCAATTGGGGATAATAAGAGGAGTGGAGGTATGATGGACAACGACATCGTGTTAGTGGTACATGCATTTACGGCGTCCGGGTGGAGCGTCACGGGTCTGGATATTTCAACTTTTGGTCTCAAGAGCGTATCGGCAATACTCTTATATTGCCTGGAGGGCCCTGGTATGAACTATAGAGGGAGCTCGACTTGGGGCTCCGCTAGGTATATTTAGGTATCTTTCTTCATTAAGGAGTGACAGGCCTCCAAAAACATCATTGTATCATGTTGGTTGTGTTCCCTGTGCCGTCTCGAGTTCACATCTCATTCCAACGCGGAGCTCCGTATTAGCTAGGTCCATCGCACTCTCATCTTGATGAAACCCCAAGCTTCAGTACACCCGAGTCAATCCTAGTTGGAGATCTTAGGATCGACCTTGTTTCTGTGTGACGACTGTTATTAGTCACCAGATCACAGCATTAGGATTACGCAACATATGGAATTCGACTTACCCGGTGGCCTTCTCGTACAACCCGCGTACCTTGTCCGTACCGGATTCGATCTGGGTGTCAGACGCTCGGTTGCCTTCCTTCTTGTTCACAAAGCCAGCGACTGCCCACGATATGTCAGATAATCTAAGCTTAGTATTGATATGAAAGAAAGTTGGAACTCACTCTTGTCTCCGAGATCCTTCTTCTCGCCGGGCTGTTGGGGGTTGGTGCCAGTAGCGCCAGTAGTCTGGGTGTTACCACCGGTAAACTTCTTGAAGGCGTCCATTGTAGCTGATGATTTGGATGGCTGATCTTGTTTCAAGGATGGTAGTCGGATAGGTTGATGATTTATGTGAAAGATTGAATGTGCTTTTCTATAAACTACAAAGTGTAGTCTCAGCTAGGGGAAACCTGGGACCTACCTATGCCTTATACTCTCGGCTCCTTGCACAAAGCCCACCGCATTCAGTGTGTTAGACAATGTATGATGACGTCCCTGGGACACCAAGGTACGTAATCTTGGAGCGCCCTGTCGATCTCGATCTGTCCAACCGGCAGGACCCCAAGCTAAGCTTTGCCTTGTTTTACTTATTTACATGTAGGTTTCTACATGTAGGTGCTGTTCCGCGTTGTCTCGGCCTGATCCGATGAAGTTGTATGGGAAGGATCTTAAAAAAGCATGGGCAATGCTTGAACCTAGCTACTGGCCAATGGCTGGTCTTCTACGTCGGCATACGAAAAGCGACATACGTCATAGCATGTGTCCGTTTCTTGTGTAAGGGATAAGATAACAGGACCCTGACAATAGCAAGAAACAACCACCTGCTGAGTTTTCTAGGAATGCGTTTTTAAAGTGTATGCATGCATTAATTAGTTCTAGGCCAAGGTTGTTTCAAGGTGGGATATCCCGTTCCAATCGTCTAGGCGAACAGGATCGCCCTTCGTATCAATCCTGCTAACCTTCTTCGAATACAAGGCAACTAAACAAATAACCTGGAAAGAGTAACATTAAACACATGTATCTAAGCAACTACAGCTCAGTATCACACAATTGTCCCTCCGTATTCACATGATAATCGAAAGCGTCTTATCACTGTATTGGATCATATGAAGATTCGAGGTAGGAAACGGGAAGCTCCCCATGTAGCCATCGACAAGCTCCAAATCCAAATCATAACTTCGCATCTTCATAGCACGGCAAACCTTCACCCATTTTGAACATAAACCGTTTCTATTCCTCATAACGGACTCAATCCTGGAGAGGTACCTACATGTATTCATGTAGCTACTCGAAGCGGTTGGACGTTGGTCCCAAAATATACTGCCTAACCGCCCAACGCCTGTTTGCCTACCTAGATATACATGCTTGGGGCTCCTATCTGGCTCCAATGTCCCGCATGCTAGCATTTCCATGCCCTGATAATCCCCAACACCTAAAACGCCGCCCTTGTAGTATGATATATGGACGGTGTTGTTATACACGACATGCAGCTCGTCATCTAGGGGTACGCATCGTAATTGATTATCTCCGACCTTCGCCATGCTTCGTCTTTCACGACAGCAGATCCTCCACCCATCCCATGTTTTCTCTTCGGTCGTCACTGATTCGCGCATATTCGAGCAGCAATCTTAACACATAAACCTGCATGTCTTCTTTCCTGAGCACCTTTTCGGCCCAGGCTTTTCCGTCCATCGCGATCTTCTTGGCCACTTCGTCGTGGCCGGGGACGCTATCCTCGTAACCGAGGAAGTATTCCATGATGCCGTAGTAATCCTCAAATCGGTTGTCCATTGGCACAAAATGCTTCCAGGCCACCAAACGGCTATCGTGCCACTCGCGCCATAAGGTGCTCTTGATAGGTAGACTCGTACTCCTCAGGAAGCCGAGGTAACGTCCCGAGAAGGAGTTCCCGTCGATGTCGGGAAGATACTTGTAACCAAATTGGACCGCCAACTTCTGACCGAGCACCGTTTCGTAGTGTTGGTCGGTATAGACACATCGACCCTCTTCTTGCTTCGGTTCTATCTTGTCATCACAGAACAGGTCGGTAAAACCTACGTCGGACCACTGGGATACCCATGCGCCGAGCCGCTTGTCCTTCTGCGCCGCGAGGTCATATGTCGCACTGGGCAGTTCGAAGTTCACGGGCGCTTCTATGTCCTCCTCGGCGCGCGTAAGTTTTGTGCCATTATTCATAGCGACGAACCGGTGTCGTTGGAAACCCTTCCAGTTCGACTCGTTATTGCGACCGCCGGTGGCGACTCCACGCCATATCAGAGGGTCAACCTTGTTCTCCCATGCCGGTCCGTGATCGTCTCCACCGGTAAATCGTTCCTCCTCATTCCAATACATCGGCGCGGGGAGAAGGATTTCGTTGTTGGTAGCTAGTTTGCTTCCTCCAAACATTGGGAATAAAACTTTGGTAGCAGAAGTGGTCAAGGGTTTTATGAAGATACCCTCGAGCCCCTGCAAGTCGGGCTGATGGCAGAACTCGGACGAGAGCGTCGAATTGGAGACGTATCCTTGATATTGATGAGGGGTAGCCCAGGCAGAGGAGAAACTGGGCCGGCCGTCGAACGATGTCATGGCAGGTTGTTTGCGAGCTGGACTATCGGGAGCACAACCTCGGCGAGCGATTAGCCAGTAGGGATCTATACAGGTCAATACATACATCAACGCGCTACATAGAGAGGGAAAATCTTACTTGTATCCTCCCAGTCCTTATTCACTATATGAAGTGACTTGTCATCGCCGCCGGTTGGAGGAGGCAGTTTTTGGAATTCCTTGATGACGGTCTTAGCAGGACTGAGAACTCGGCTCTGCTTCTCCTTCTTCATATATGCGTTGATATCCTCCCAGGGAACGACAAGTCGAGGCTCATCCATAGCATTCAAGGCGATGTCCATATCAGGCAACAGGTGCTCGATTGTCTGTATCATGTCCAGCCAGATCTGAGTCCAGAACCAATCACTCTCGGCGCTCGCGTTGCCATTACGAATGTTGATAACCATTTCGTAGCCCATAGCCTCGTCGCGAATCATGGAAGCATCGAGACCCCAGAAGGGGTTCAGGTCGTGATAGACCTGGTCGAAGAAGTCCTCCACAATGACAGCATCGTTCTCCTTGGCAAACTCGTACCATTTGTCAAAACCTGGGGGCGGATGTCGACCGCGACGCTTGCGATATGCCTGGGCGGCTTCGGCGAGGGTCTTGGATTCCTTCCCCAGCAAATCTTGGAAATCTTTGTTGGCAACCCTGACTAGCTCATCGATCGGGTGAGTAACCGAGGGTTTGGGCGGAGTAGGCTGAACAGGTTGGGCTGGCTCGACTGGCTCGACTGGCTTGACTGGCTTTGCGGGAGCATCAGGCTTTGAATGGGCGGGTTTCGAATCATGAATTGGTTTTTTGTCGCTCTCTGGGTAGTCATGGACAGGTTTCTGATTAGAAGAGGGATTCTTGGCAGGCTGGTTGACAGGTTGGTTGGCGACATCTGGTATGCCTTGGTTATAGGAGGGTGAGGACGACGATGATTTGGAAGTGTCGTGGCCCGAAGATAAATAGGTATTAGGGACCTGAGGATCTCGAGGTCGGTGTGATAAATAATAGAAAATTCCTAGGAGGAGAATGGCGGGGAAAATGTATCGCACAAGGTGAGACGCCCTCCTTGGAGGGAAAGCGGGCGAGCGCATGGCGAACCAAAGACGTCGGCCGCCCCTTAAGACGGCGCGCAGACGTTGATTTGACTTCTTAAGATAGGACGAACCGTTTCAGAGGGAGTAACTTGGGTGCGATGCGACGGTCTAAGTTGACGAAAGGAGGAGGCGCTCGACAAAGTTCCAAAGTCAAATGCGTCGGCAACAATTGGTGAACTCAAAAATCTCCAAGTATATAGTAAATAGAGAAGGGGGGTGCGACAAGCAAAAAAGAAAAAGATTAACGAGTATAGAATATATTCATCAAAAATCTCCACTTCTATAGGACAAGACAGGCTGACAGGAAAACTAATAAGGGAGTCAAAAGTCAAGATGATACAATAGGTGAGGCGAAGTAAAATTATGTATGGAAGTACTAAGAACGTATCATGGACGGGCTGACTAGCTGACCGAATATCTCATGACAACCACAAGTTGCAGTCTGGTTGAAGCTTCTGCCAATAGTGTTTGAGAGTGAGGTGTGTCGATATGATTCTGTGAAAAAAGGTAAGAAGATAATGTGATTAGAGAGAGATAGAGGAAGTAATGCTCCTTGGAGAAATTTCACAATCTCGTGAGTACCAGGTAACGTGGACTGGACCTTCTAGCATAAACCATAGCTCCTTCTTCTTCGTATGGTAAGAGTAAGTACCCGATTGCAACTTTTGTACTGTACCCGCTCACAGACATCTGGAGCATGGGGTCGAAAGGTAAAGCGAATCCCGGCTTCCTGGACCTACCTAGGCCAACCTGGGTTTGGTAATACCGCTTGACATTGGCGGCAAGAGGACGGCGCCGGGCGGGGAACTGCAACCGTAATGACGGACGCACATCTGGGTAACAAGAATGCGTCTGGGTTATTACACTACGTGTCCTTCTACTTGCCATTTGTTAAAATGTTGCATTTGTTAAGTTTAAATTATATTAAATGTTGGTCGCACCATACTATGTACCCGTTTGCGTTTTTCTACAAATATTCATAACTTCGCCTTGAAATCCGGTTGACTTACCCTTAGATTCCTAAGTTCTGTACGGAATAAGAAATGGAACCCGTCGATTTTTTTTTCCATCATAAGTGATTCAGCTGGAGCTAGCGTGTGGTCGTCAATGCGGTAGCTCCTGTAGGTTCGCTTAAGGGAAATGAAAGCGGGTCCCACACCTCGTACAGTGCGTACAGTGTGAACCTCTCAGTGGGTACTTTGATCGAACCTTTGGAGCCCATGAATGTCTCTCCTATTCATGGCACGACCGATTTTGACATGTCTGTACCAGCCCGGTGGGAAGCGCAACCGTCATTGCAACTTCGTCATCGAGATTGGATGATCGACCGGAATTGTACCAGGGAGCAATTACGCATGGAATTCTTTTCTGGCTACAGATATGTAGGACAATCATTACTATTACTGTATCTCGAGCTGGTTTGTACCTGATATCCTCCCCCCCCCCCCCTTTTCCATGCTAGACTTACAAGTAGTACCTAATAAGGGCCGAGGGTAATAACATGAGATGAGTTTTCTCATGTGGGAGACTCATTCGGGACTAGCACGCAGGGGAGCGCCGTTAACAGCTGTGCTAGCGCTAAGCTAACCCCGCGCTAATCTTTAATTCGAATACATCCATGGATCCTCAGTTCCAATTCACGTGAAGAATAGCGACATTTGATGTCCCAGAAACCCGATGGAACAGCTCGTTAATAAGCAAGACAGAGTTTCAATTTACCTGGATATAATATTTAAAAGAAGAAGAAACGTGATATTCTCTGAGGCAACATAAACGAAGCAAATCTGAGCTTGGATTCCCGATTGGGGGGTTTATATAAGTGTATTAATGTGACTCTTGTTGCGAATGCAACTTCGCGAACATCGATTGATATAATTAGCAACTTCGATGTCTCTAAGTGGAGGTCACGCACGTAATAAGCGGTGCTAACTGGTGAGACCAGCTCTTAAATAAATGAAATGTGTATGCATATTCTATGGCTGATATCCTAAATGATGCCAGCACGTCCATTTATAGTAAGAAGCATGGCAAGTAGGGTTGTATGCAAAATAAGAAAGAGAATAGGCGTATTCTGCGAGTAGTAGGCTATTCGTGGCGTGAGGTCAGCCCGAGACACCATGGTAACAGGGGTATCAGCCTTGTTAATATTATCAGGAATCACTCAGGGAGATGGATCGCACAAGGATAGGTACAATGACGAGCATATATACCACAGTATCCTGCGGTACAGACAGAATATTACACAGAAACGGCTTAGAATAAGTTTTGTCCAAGTCAACGCCGTCAGCTTTCCTTTCGTGTTACCCGGAAACACCTGGGATACTTCGTAAAGTCAGCACTCATTTAATCCGCCGCCATCTTACCATCTATAGACAGTAATACGATCGGCTATTACTACTACACCCTTCCGTCTCGTATCCCGATTCGAGATACCAAGACCGGCAGTGACAACGGTCGACCGATCGCTAATCCTGGTACTATGTACGCACACATGTGAATGTTCAAACGCCAGGAAGCCCAAGAGCACTATAGGAATATATGTAGATTTGATTGGAGATTTATTTCGCTTTTTATTTTATTATCTGATTAAATTTAATTCATATATCCGGAGTGAGGCTATTCCCTTCCTCGGGCGCCTCGTCGAGCGTGCGAGCAACGAGCTCATGAAACTCGGGGCGAAAAGGCCACTCCATCCAGAGCTCCAGAAGCTCTTCCCACTGCCTCGCATTGAGCATCCTCGGAGTCAGCTCTGCGTTTCGCGACTTGACTAGCACCCCGCCGTGATCTATATCTCTGATGCTCTTCCACCGAGGTATGATGTAGTCGGCGGCTCCAGGCATCAGCGCATCCAACGTCTGGCTAAGGGGTAGTGTGCTGTGGCTCAATAACGAGCCTTTTATCAACTCGAAGCAATCGCCGGCCCGATTTGAATTTGGGCCGGTCTGACGTAGCAGCGGATGGACTGCTTTCGGCTGAATGTCGAGGAGGCTGCAGTGGATATTTGGGAAGAACTCGTCCGGTTGCACCGTCATCGGATCGTATGCTCGACGGTCCCAATTGAGCACTGGCGGGTCCTGGCGATAAAGGTGTAGGTTGTCCTTAGAGGTGGCAAACTCGGCGATGAGACCCCCCGGGCTGGCCTGTATTTTGGCCGTCCATTCCGCTTCGAGTCTCTCGATTTCCTCGGGAGACGCCTGGCCCGATTTGTAGAGCGCATTGATGGCATCCAGGTCGGCGACGAAATTGAATATTCGCTGGTTCTTATTCTCTTCGCTGGTAGCCTTCCATCGTTGGATGCGCATCTCCCTAAAGCTGTCCGATTCCTTGTCGAAATTTTGTTCTTCGTGCTCTGCCTCGAGTTGATGTAATACATCGTAGTATGGTTTCTTGAAGAAGGCCGGTTTAGACCCTGGCACAATGACCTTCCCTGACCTTGCAGCCAGACGAGCTGCTTTCAGGTCTTCGGAATATCTTCCCTTGGGCATCTTCATCCCGGCGGCTTGCATCCTCTTCCAGGTGGCTAGGTTACTACTGGCGTTGATATTGGCATCGCGAACATGCCAGACAGTTTCGAGGCCCTCGCGTCCGCACACTTCGCGCACCCATTCGCACATCAAATCAGTGTCGACGGCCTGCTTCCTCCGCTTCTGCATAACTTTGGGTACCAAGCTGGTTATGTCATCATGCCGGGCCCATATCAACATGCGAACAAGGCCGTAGCGTTGAAACAGACTACTCGTTCGGATGGCATCGATGAACTGATATAGTACTAACCCAGCTAGGGATCCGAAGTTGAGAAATCGTTTCTTGGGGTGGAAGGCGATATTGGCGGTGACCAGAAGAGTATCGTTCCGCTTCTGTGGTTCGGTCGCGTCGGGGACAGTTTGGTGAGGTAGATATTCGGGAGTTAGAACGGAGTTGAGCTCCCGCCAAAGGATGCCGGAGGCTGGAATGAGGGTGGTATTCGGTCGGTCGAGAAGAGGCTTAAGAAATGGCTCGTACAGCTCGGCGTCGGGTTCCATCAGGATGTGGGATCGCGGCTGGAGATAGTCGTGGAGCTTGCGACTCCATAGTCCCGCGCCGGGGTATATATCAAGGATATCGCATCCTTTATGCCGATCGAGAGAAGACCCGACGTACGAGAAGATATCATCACACAGTCGTTCGCTGACAATATTCACTCTGTTCTTGTCGGCCTTAATCTTAGATTTTCCGGTCTTCGCCTTTTGCTTCCTTGCCAACCATACTCCCGTATCAGCAAGCTTATCAGCTAATGAACCCGACACTTTTAGTTGCGACTTGAGAGGCTTAGAGCTAACGGTACGGCTCGTCAAGGAGGGAGGAGATGATTGGTGGATAGAGAGTCGAGGTTTGAAGATATTCCGTACATTCTTACGGACACCGAACATGTGCAATGAGCGACAAAGGGTCAGTCGAGTAAGTAATTCAAATTCGCCGTCCGATTCAAGAGATAAGTAGGAAAGGAAACCAATACCCCTATATCCCGTGTGTATCTAACCAAAAGGGTTCAAATGTTGTCTCATCTACTGTACATATGTTGATGGCATTTCTTTTTTGTTGAACATATTTTTTGCCCTCTGTGACCGCCGACGAAAAAGGTTACAACCACATGTAGACCGCGGTACCCCTGCATATTCTGCGGCAGAAACACATTGGCTCAAATCTTAAGCGGGATGACGTCCTTTTGATCCCCCAGTATGACGACATTATCCCCATCACCTCATGAGATATCGATAATAAGATATACGTATCATTAGCGTCAGGTGGGGGGTAGCAGTAACTGCATAAATACCGCTTATTGAATTTAAGCCGTTTATAGCTAATGAGCAACTCTTATTTTATGTATTCAAACAATTAAACCACTTAATAAATAAATAATATTATTATAACTTATATTTTAAATGTTTAAATTTTTTTAAATAAAATAATAAAATAAGTTATACGTTTTTTGATTATGTAAGTAATGTGATGTATATATTATTTATATTATTTTACGCGGCTTATTTTTTTATATTATTTTTGAGGTTTGCTATTTGCACCCCATGTTTTTGCTATCGAGGGCTTATTTGCACCCCAGTACATGTGGCAGGGCCCGCGCCCGGGGCCGCTAAGCCCCGCCCTCAAATACAGCTTAACCAACTTATCTCCTTATATAACTTTATATATCCAAGGCCGCAAATCATGCAACCTGGTTCATTCAATTCGTCTAATTAAGCGCTTTCAAATGATTCTAATCTCGAACGTTTGCGATATCTAGTTGTCGAATTATCGTGGCCTTTTTCGGGATGGTATATTGGCTTAGAAATAAAATGTAGCCGCCGAGGGGTATCACGTGATACGGCTCAAACGCCTTCTATCTTCTTACCCTTATAACTTTACAACCAGATATCGCAGCAGGATGCAACCGGTGTTAATCAATTTTCAATTGAGTAAGGAATCGATTGATATAAGTGATTAAAGGATGCAGGCTGTTTTCGTGAAGTTATTCGAGTAGATTTCGGCTTTTGCGGCCGGGCTTTAGCGGCCTGCGCGCGGGGCTCTCGCGCGGGGCCCCCGCCACATGTACTGGGGTGCAAATAAGGCTTTGATAGCAAAAACATGGGGTGCAAATAGCAAACCTCTTATTTTTATTTTAAGCCGCGTTTTATTATAAATAGCAGGGTTATTATTTAAAATAATTGAATTACATATATGTTACTTTTATTTTATGTCGTTTTAATTTTACGTTATTTATATAATAATATAAAAATATTTATTTATTTATTTAATAAAAATATATATTTTTTTATTAACTTTTTTATATGTGTAAATAAATAATTAATTTAAAATAACGTAATTTTATAACTTTATTTATAATTCATTAATTTATATTTATAAAATGTATGATTTGATTTAAATAAAAAGTAAAAAAAAAAAAATTAAATATTATTTTTATTAAATTATTAAAGAGAGTATATAATAATAAGCTTTAATTTTTTGGTAATATAGTTTATGTGAAGTGGCTTAAAATTAAAAGCGGTGTAAGCGTGACGTAAAGTGTAACTTATAATATGTTAAGTCGTTTTTTTAAGGATTAACTTATTTTTAAAAGTTAATTTATATGAGAAGTAGTTTAAAATTTATTGTACTGTTTTATATAATTTAACATGTAAGATATAAGCGTTTAACGCGTTTTATTTAACCTTTTAAGCGGCTTTAATTAAAAAGTTGTATATATATAAAATTTATATGATTATTACAACCCCTTTTATGACGTTAATGATATATAATATGTAAATATATAGTACTTCATGCAACATAAGGAATTATATACAATAATGGTACATATTATTTTTTATGATTTGATCTCATAACGCAGGTTTCAAAATGCTACGTACGTGATATCCTCAGCGAAGCGATCGCACTGCAAGCTTAACAGCTAAAACAATTTGATTGCATTGTATAAGTTTGATTTTTCGAAAAATAATCAGAATTATGAAATCATAGCATTGTGCTCAGGCTATTCGCTTTATCGTTCAGGTCCCGGTTCTCACGTCGCCAGATAACTCTCAATACGGTACAATAAATGAAGTGAGAAATAAGTGACTGCTGGGTGAATGGTTGGGGGGCATGTGGTAAAAGCTTGGCATCATATAGTCCGCATTGTAACGCCTAGTTAGGCAAACCAGTTTCCATTGACAACATGGCTGGCTCCAGCTTTGTGATAAAGTTGGCGACCTGCCCATCTTGCTTCAGTCGCAATGCCTCATCACAATTCACACTACCATCCGCAATAGACAATGCTTCATAGGGGACAGTGGTTGGTATTTTCTATATAATATATAACAGGCCCATGGCTCATCTCGTAATTAGTAGCTGAGATACAACTCATACACATCCCAAAGCCTTGACTATTTGACTCTTTGCAAAATATCCCCAAGACATTCAACAACTCCTAAAGGTTTATCATCAACAGCCTCAACTACTCAACAACGGCTCAACGCCAATTCTCCGTACTATCGAGTCAAAATGGTCCAAAAGCCCTCCATCCTTCAGGCCACGCTAGCTTTGACTTACTTAGCATCAACTGGTTTATGTCAGACTGGAGATAACCAAGTTGCCTGGCTGCGGGACGAACAAGATGGTGTACCCGCACCCCTAATGGTGGTTCAGATATTGAACGACACCTCACGAGAGACTCACGAGGCAATCCCTGCTGACGACAAGTAAGTTCCCACAGTCTTTCAGTACAGCTCGACTACTAACAATAGAGTCAGGATCACGATATCGGTCAGCAGTGCCATCCCTCAGACAGCAGAGAAGAGAGAGCCAAGAAGAAGACCCAGCCCTCCAAAGAACACCACCCAGTCGGACGACGACGACGATTCGGGAACTGGGAAGACAGATGTTTCCATGCCACTTTTCATGGCCGTAGGGCTTGTTGTGACAGCGGTGTTCCTCCAACTTCAATAGGAACATGTCGACGACTGAGAGGACTGAGCGCATGGAAGATCATCATTGTTCTCTGTCGCGGTTTCTATGTGTCTTTCGGGGAGGTATCAGATTGGCTTAGGTACCTATTGGATGGCGGGAGAGAAAAATGTAGAAGCAGGGAAAGAGGAGTTTATGTCAGACGATGCTATAGCTCCGTCCCCTTGAAGGGACGGCCCATGCGTTAGAGTTATGCGCGAGAAGATAGGAGGAGGATTTGTAAACTACCCTCTCAGTAAGATACTTCTGAGCAGAGCAGTCGACATTTAACAATAACAATAACAATATCGTCGTCATCACCTTTCCTGGCTTTGGTGTTTCGGACGCTTGGTAGACCAGTTGTCATTATGTAATGACGCATCGTAATTAATATTGCGACATACGACGCTAACAGGAAGCATTATAAATGAATACCAGAAGGCTGAGTATGCTGACATGATAGATGAGGTCTCTCCTGACCCCTTATCCCCGAGCAGGTAAGAATGCGGTGCCTTGGCTAAGGCCGCTTTTTGACAGCTGCTGATAAATGGCTGGTGGGATGTTAGGGCCCAGAAAAGAATGCTACGATTTAAGAGTCACGCAAAGGCGTCACGGGTTCCTATAACACAGCATCTTCGAGTAACTTTGCAGACATAGCGTACTGCGCTCATGAAACTCTCTTCGAAGAATCTAAAGAGATATATTTCAAGGTGGGGCGCTGTTATTACCGCTCTTTCTACACCACGAGCTTCAATTGTCCCAGGTTTACATAGGCATGCCGGCGCCCGGAATGCTCTCCAGCCCTATGAAGATGTTAATTAGACTTGAAATTTCGCACATTTACGTACGGAAGGTGTAACTTACATCCATCGACATCTTCCACCGCGGTTTGCGCCTTCGTGCACTTCATAGCCTCCTCAGAGGACTGAATCTTAAGCTCCTTGCAAACGGCGTTGTTGCATCGGGCATCCAAGGCACGTTGAAGCGAGTCATCCTTCCAGCCGAAGATATAGTCGCCGTGCTGTGAGAAACCGGTCCTATAGGCTGTTAGTCTAGTCTGCTACTCGCCTACTAGTGTGTAAAGCGACTTACTCATCGTTGGTACTCCAGTAGAACGGCTGCGAGCCATCCTCAGGCCATAACTCAGGATCATTAAACTGTCGGGTCTGGGGGATATGAAAGTTAGCATAGGGTTCTTGACGGGCACATCCCGACCCCACACGATCACCACAGCTGGTAGTCTACACTGCGCTATATCTCGCATCAGATAATAGGTTAAATACTTACATCCCACATAACTTCGTACATCAGCTGCGGCAGCTTCACTGGGTGCGTTTCCGGGCAGGCGCCAACCGATTCGAACGAGCCCTGGGCAGGGTAGGCCACGTGGCTCTTGTGGTCGGGGCTGTCTAAGTTCTTGCCGTCCCAACAGGTCGGGAACGTGATAGTCGTTCGGATGCCGCCGTTACACGGCTTCGGAGGCAAGCTCTGGGTGTCACCTCCGGTGCAGGGTGCGCCGCCCGAAGAGTCTCCGGGAACACCGGCGTCGTCCATGGTTGCGTAGCAGCGGTGGCATAGCTGGCGCTGCATGCCCTGCGAAGTGCGGAGCGCGGCATCTCCCACGAGCATGCGGAAGCCGGGCTTGAAGGCTGTCACCTTCGTCTTGCCGTCGTACGGCGGGATGTAGTACACCGTGATACCGCCAACAGCGCGGAGTCCGACGTTGGCGAATTGAGGCACGCGCTTGTACGTTCCATTGCGAGCCTTGAAGTACATAACCGCCGTCCAGTAGTTGGAGAAGTCTTCGGCGAACGTACAGCTCGTACAGGTAGAGTCTCTGACAAGATCGTGCATAGCCGGGTCCATGCTCGAGTTGAAGGAGTTGCCGCCTACGATCTGGTGAACATGCGGTGACGGCGTGGAGCCGGGGTTAACCAGGGGGTCCAGACGCTCGATGACAAGCTGCGAGCAGCCAAAACGGATCATCTGCTGAGCAGCAACCCCTTGCGCGAGGAGCGCCAGGGCCAAAGCCTTCAACTGCATATTGTAGGATGCTGTCGCTTGTCACTTGATGGAAAGAGACTATGGTGATGGAAAGGTCTTAGACGGGAGCGAAACTAGACCTAGGCCATCGTACATATGTGTTGTCTATCTTAATCCTATATACAACGCCATGCCCCTTCTAAAGATAATGCCGGTTCGCCATTCATGTCAATTGGTTATCTTGTCATCTTAATCTCCACGTATATTGAGATACCGCCAATGTCGGCCAATTTACCCGGCATGTAGGCCTCCTAATCAAGTTTCGTCACACAGCACATTATAAAACGCGATAACAGTTTCTGTAGCAAATGCTAATACTCTGGGAAATAAGTAGAGCGTCTATTCGAAGCTGAGCTACAGGTTTCCAACGATCAAGGTGCGAGCCCACGGCTACAAAGAATTGAAATAGTCGTTGAGATATGAGGGAATTCTCGACGCGGTAAGGATTAATATAGGTGCCTATTCTCCCAGGATAAACAATTGGAGGCCCTTGGAGGCCCTTGGCTGGGCTTATTCCGGCAAGGGGTAAATAGAATTAATTTTCGACCTACTCTTCCATATTGCGATGTAACAGCTCCCACGTTCCGGCATTTGATAATGCTCGGTATAACTAGGAACCAGGTTGGACCGTCCACAGCCAACTGGTCGATCCCTCCATTGTTCTTCTCTCCTGTCGGTAGGGAGATCCGAGTCGTGGTCTATTACCCCTATTACGTTTGAGAATATTCTGGCAAGTCATCACGATGCGAATCAGCACACTGACTGTTGCGACTGCGCTGGCCCTCGCCTCTGGAGGGGATGCCGCCAGGGCATGTACTAGCAGTTCGACTACCCCCTCGACGTACCAGTGGCATTTAGGTGCTGCGAGATACGATGGCGCAGAGCCGGGCGAGAGCAACGGGCCTGCCACGGTGGCACTCAGCATAGTTCCGGGCACCTCAACAATGGGAACCTTTTTCGAGTGTGTCGCCGAATGGCCTGAGTCTTGGGAGGGTTTCTACGAAGATGGAAACATCATCTGGAGCGATTGTATCTGGGCTGGAAACGGACAAACTTATGACACCGCAGTGGCCTTTGCGATGGACTGGAAGAATCGTACCCTGTATATTTCGCACACCTATGACTGCTCTGACCAACAAGGGTAAGTGCTGTCTTCCCCTACCTTTTACATTGTTTTCTCGAGAAGAAGGAAACGCAGAGGATATACACCCAGCTGACACCACTGGGTTAGTTCGAACGCTCTGGCGACGGGATCTGTGCACCTTGATATGGACTGCGCCACAAACACCGACAACAGCACCAGCTGTATGCTGAAGGGTGACGGTGCTTCCATCACGACTACGGGTGCGTTGGCTCGAGCGCAGACCGACACCTGTGAGGACAACACACAAAGGTACCAGTCATGGCAGCTTGAGAATTGGCGACGGAAGTACGAGATGGTTCCCGGTTCACCCGATGCCACGCCTTTGACGGATAGCGGCCCATCATTCACTTTGAGAAATATGGCCAACACGGATGTCTTTAACTGCTCCACTAACGGGAACCAACGAGAGACGATAGATGGTACTTGCCAGTTGACTTCCGAGGGGAATATTACGACCATAGCATGGTTCCGTTTCGAACCCCGACGAGATGTGATAGTAATTAGCCAACGCTGGTACTGTCCTGACTCGTAAGTGATACCAAATCAACCCTTATATCAACGTCGTCTTATTGGCGGATGGTCTTACTGACTCTACGCTACAGGGGTATTTTCGATACTAACGGCGTTGGGTACGTGCAAGCAACATGCAGCCGCGAAGGAAATGTGCTTTCGTGTAGTTCGAATCCGATTTGGATTGGAACGAAGACACTATAGTACTCCTATTACCTGAGGGATTTGTGCTTGGTGATAGAATTAGGTAGATTGTGTATATCCACATATGTTCCAACCTATCGTTCGGACGTCGTCCATATCATGTTCAACCGAGTATCCGACTGGCCTACCATATCTGACGAGTCTTACGAGTTCTCTGGCTGAAGGTCACTCCACGTGTCGAAGTTGATCATGAATCCCTGATCCCATTGCTTATCAGGTATGTATCTTTCGGCGGAACGGTAAGAATAGATAGGGGGTCCTCCGAGCCGCACTCTCCCCGGTTGTAATATTTCCCTCGTAAGACACTAATTGTTTATCACGACATTTCCAGAATGTCCTCTCTCGGCGCGTTATACTTACCTGCACCTCATCGCTCGTATCTTTGAGTGGTGCTACATGTAGAATTGTTATTTTAACTTCTCCATGCTCCGTGTCGGCCGCGGGACGGATTTCCGTGTCCCCGTAGACCTAAAATAAGTCACCAGCGTAAGTGAGGCACCGGGTTCGGACAAACCAAGCCTGTAAGGGGTTTGTGCTTTGTTTTCTGTGGGTATTATACGGATCGGGTACGTTGTAGCTGAGATATGGACGTGTTGTGGTAAGATGGCCCTTAGGTATGCTGGCACTGTCCGAGACAAGAATATGTCCTGGCTTGATAAGATACTTCATGGAAGTGTTTGAGACCATGCCGCTGGGAACTGGGCATCAGCTTTGTCATATTGCGACGAGGAGTTGTTTTTGATCCACTCAATGAGTAATTCCACCAGCTGGCGCTGCCTGGACCCCATGATACTCCTTAATAGTGCGTGTCTGGAATACTATTGGGCTCGACTTACCTTCACCTCCCCGTCTGATACCACGTCGTGTCGCCTCAGATTATGGGGCAACTAACTGCTTGACACGCGGTCATACCGTCAATTCTGGTCCGCTTTACGCCATTTAAAGTGTTATATAATCAAAGGGTGTTACATCAAGTGCATCGTGCCGCCATCGATATTCAACCGCTATATGTCATCTCGAATTGGGTGTGGGCGTGCCGCATGCCCTTGAGCACATGATTGTTTTAATTTGTTTATACCACGCTGCTCCCAGATTTGGGGGTTCAAAAAAAAGGTAGAAACCCAGCCGTCCGCGAAGGACGACGACATCTTACAATCTTCTAGACCACCGTAAGTATTCGCGCCTCGTTATGAACTCCTGATTCAAAAACTCCTCAGAAACATTATCGTAGGCTGCCCAAGCGTACTGTCCATATTCGTGCGGCTGTAGTTTGGCAACAAACACATCGCCCCGAGGACGAACGGCGCAGAGTCCAGGCGGGAAGGATTTATTTTCCGGCTGAATAAGCGCAAACGAGAAGAACACTATGTATACCCCATCGCAGCTTCGGCCATTTTGCAACTCAAGTCGCTGATTGTCCCGTAGGTCCCACGCTTCCGTACTTTTCCAAAACGGCCGTACGTCAGGCACATGGAATAACCATTGGTCTGTCGAGCCGCCGAGCTCGGACGTGGTTTTCAGTGTCATAAGATAAGGGGAGCCATCAACTGGAAACCTTGCGACGGTTATTTCCACGGGAGGTGGCTCAGAAGGTGATCCCCGAGAAGGCGGCTGCAGAGAGGGCGAAGCGGGAGGGGGTTTGAAAAACGACGATATGTAAGCCCACATGGCGATCTACTGTGTCTAAGTCAAACGACTTGTCTTTCCGCTGTTATGACCTTTTTGAGATCTGCGTCTTAGATTATTAAGATGTAAAGTGCTTAAGTACTTAAAGAATCAAGTCGTTTCTCGGATTAAATCATGCCATCGAAAGTGGAGAGCAACGCCCGCTGGACCAACAACTTAGAAGTTGGAGAACGTGTAGACTTTCAGCTGCCAGCAAAGCCTGCCATCCGGCACGCGTAGAGTTGACGGCTGACCCCCGCTCCACGTAAAATGTAAGATACAGGTACTGTAATTATGCTCCCACTTTAAACAACATCACAACAAGCTGTGTAATACCGGTAACGCCAAGAGCACCGGAAACGCAGCTGTGACTGTCCCTGAAATTATCTGGCTGCTCCTCTACCAGAGGTACAATGCCTAGACTGCCTTTATCCTGGACCCTGCAAAGACTACGTCGCGGATACACGATGTTACCTAAACACGACAATGCGGCTGGCGATGAGCAGCTAACCTCCCGTGAGGTGGATACCACTAGCAGCATCCGTCGCCAAGAAACGGGCCGATCCCGCGACTACTACCTTGGCGCGCTCCTTTTCAATATCGGTGCCTTCATCTTGCCTGCTCTCTACGCCACACTCTCTAAGTTATGGGTTGCAAATATCGATACATCCCTCGTTGTGACGACTGATGTGTATACATACATCGGCGTGATAGCTGAGGTGCTTAACGAAGGTCTTCCGAGAGCGGCATGGGTTGTTATCGGTGACAAGGCGTCTCGCTCCCTAGCGCAGCGCCTTAGTCTCACGCATACGCTCATCTTGGTCCAATCCATCCTCGGTCTGATCATGAGCATCGCCTTAGTCGCTGGTGCTGCCACGTTTGCTAATGGTTTCGTTCCTAAGGAGGTTCGCAGCGCGAGCCTGACGTATGTGCGGATCAGTGCCTTTTCAGCCTTGAGTTCGGCCATCGAAACTGCTGTTGCCGCCTCAACAAGAGCGCTGGACAAGCCCGACGTCCCATTGGTGATTAGCACAGCGAAATTTGCTGTGAATATTATTCTAGACTTCCTCATTATCTCGACTTTTCATATTGGCAATCATCAACCCACCGTTAATATGCAGGCCGGGATCCAGCTCACCTGCAATTTGACGTCCGCTTTCCTGGGGCTTGGCTACTTCTTGTGGAAAACGAGTCTACCATATTGGCGCCTCAGGCGTGAACATCCCGAAGGAGACCATGGAAATATCGCTCCTAGCTTCCGCGCCTTCGTCATCCTGCTGCGACCGGGAGTTCTCACGTTTGCCGAGTCCGCCGTCCGCAATGCTTTGTATCTTTGGTTGGTTAGCACGATTGTGGCATTGGGGTCGACATATGCGACCGCCTGGGGCGTCTTCAACACCATCCGCTGGGGATTGGTGATGGTACCGGTCCAATCGCTGGAGGCGACGTCACTCACATTCATTAGCCATCAATGGGGCTCGTGGCGTCGCGAAATCGGTACGGCAACACGTCGACCTGGCCGTGTCGCTTTGGGTACGATCTGCGCTATTGCGAAGCCTGCACTCCTGTCACTTGCCATTGCAATTGTTCTGGAAGTCCCCCTTGCGATCTTCCTATCTATCTGGGGTGCTAGGCCTTTTGCCCGATACATTAGCGGGTCGAATGATGTCGCCGATGTGACAGCGTATATGTGGCGAAGCATAGATTGGTGTTATATCTTCTACGCTGCGTCCACCCAGCTCGCCACGATCCTCCTCGCCACCCGGCCTAAGTGGTATCTGTATCAGAGCCTTGTGAGTAACATCCTGTACGTTCTTCCCTGGGCTATTGTTTGCCAGGTCAAAGATCTGGATGTGGATAATGCTTGGACTTATTATAGTCTTGTTTTCGGCGGAAGTTTGGTGTTCAGCTTCATTGATGTGGTCGTGGTAGACGTATTGTGGGTGTGGACGTTAGTTACGGGGAGAGCAAGACTGGAAGTATTCCAAGGAAGTTAATTGGCCTCCAACTGATACGTAATCGTGGATTGAACACATCCTCTGCAATCTAAACCTGGGGGCTTGTCTCGGCTTCCACCGGGCGTAAGCTTACAGCTTCAAATCATTAGATGCGAACGGAAGTACTGAATCGTACGTCTACTTCTATTTCTTGCCATTAATTCATTACTCGTAGGCATCCCTATCTTAACATATAGCCTATGATGACTCGATCCACCCATAATCTACTTATATAGCGAGCGGCCAATGGCAGACACAAGCCCCCGAGCTGCTGGACTCTATTATATCTCCTATCCTACGAAGGCTCCCTGGAGGAAATTCCGGGCTTCTTTACATAGTCCACGGGCTGCCTCTGCTGGGGTGTACGAAGATTAAGCCAGCAGCAATTATTCTACAAGTGGTGAGTTTCCATTATGATGGGCGGAAACGGAGTATTCATTCAGCTTAAGCTATATGAGATGTATTATTACACCGTAATTCTGCCTGAGACGAAAACTTATATACACGTCCAACTCGACGCTTCAGTCAAATTCCCTTTACCAGTATAGACCAGCTCTTTTGGAAATAAGCATAAGTTCCGCTTGCCAATTTTGCTCTTAGCTGGCATCACGTCGGGGGCTACTCCATTCTCCACCCAATTCACGAGCAGGGAAAAGGGGTCCGATGGTTGAGCACCAATACCTGACTGGCCCGCCGCACAGTGATCTACCCCTGGCGCCAAGAAGAGTCGATAGAATTCGTTGACAGCTGCATTACCTCCAAGGAGTTTCTCGACACGTCGTCGATAGTTTATCATACCGTATGGCGGTACGGTCTGGTCAACTAGGCCGTGCCAAGATATAAATTTGCCCCCGGCATCTCGGAAACCTGAGAGATCAGGATCGTCGCCACCCATCACGGAGCGATACATGCTTTCAGACTTCAACATCTCGGCATACAAATCTTCTTTTCGAATGGTCGAGATGTCGAAGTTATGATCCTTCTCAACAAAAGCCGCGACCCATACGCCTGCTATCTGGAACGGACTCGTACCGGCGAGGTAACTGAAATCTGCCCCAGGAAGTAGACCCCCCCAAGCACTATTGCCCTCATCGTCTCGCGGCCCTTTGACGACTTCATTCCAAATACGGGCCTGAACATGCGTGATGGATGCGTTGCAAGCCTTCCGGCCAATAGTAGACTCGGCATTAAAATGACATTTGAAAGGCAGGTTAATGACACCATCCTCACCGCCATCAAGTTTGTCGCAAGCTTTGACAGCAGCTGCTGCTATGAAATTCCATATACATGACGACGGGAATTCATCCTCTGCCACTTCGACAACGTAACCCTAGAGTCAGAATATGTAAGTTAAAGCCGAATACATGGTCGTTAGGAGGGGTTTCAGGTCTAGTTAAACCCAGATGTAAAGAGTAATGGAAAGCCTGCTTTACGCACTATCGAGTGGTCAGCTATGGTTAATATGCTCTCGGGGTAAATACGAAAGGGATCAAAATAAGGACCAACGATCAGCAAGACCAACCACTTACCCCATATGTCTGCTACCAGAAACCGATCCCAATTTATACCTGGAGAGTTCGCCATGATTCCGTCGTAGTCGTTAGGGTATCGCTGGGCTGCCACGTACCCCTGCCTTCCACCGTTCGAACACCCGTTCCAATACGAATACTCAACTGGGTGGCCATAAAAGTCTTCAGCAAGAGCCTTTCCTACCACTGTCATCTCATGAACGGATAAGTAAGCGAAATTGATAGTAAGTTGGTCGTTGCCACTCCAGCTGTCATCGAATTGTGTTACATTTGCCCGTCCAGCATCTGTCGAACCGGTCGCGAACCCGGAGCCGGCAGTAGCGGACAGATTCTCATCGAAGAAACCGGCCACCTAGATTCGCTAGCTGTTAGATGTCTTATCAAGTAAGGGTGTTGATACCCACCATCCCTGCACCTCCAAGTCCCTGATATCGTCCCGTATACCCGCGAAGGGGTAAGTAGGTCTGAATGCGAACATTATCTCCAGCATTTCCATGGGTAAGATAAACATTGACGTCGCATACGTCGACACCGCCGCTGGTAGCCTCTTGAGCCGTTATGTTAACCAACTCGGCCCCTTTTACTTTGGGTGCTTTGAGGTCAGAGCAGGCAATGACAGGAGAATAGATGCGACCTGTGGCAAGGGGAAGAGCCGTAAGCCCTAGAAAAGGCGCAACGATCCAGGAACTTCCCTGCATCATGTTTGGCAAGAAGTAACAGTTGAAAGTCTGAGTAGAATGGCATGGCATATAAGAGCCGAACTGTGGTGATGGCTAGGTTTGGCTTTCCTTTATAGTTTGTCAAGCTATGAAGGCTACGATTTTATCTCCTTTCTAGCTCGGAGTTGAACTGTTACGGACATAGCAATTATCATACATGATTTGTTAGTTGCGATGGAAAATCAGCTCTTGCCAAGCCAGTCTCTTCCTTCCTACATGTAAATCTTGGAACAATGTGACTAGCTGCACTAATGCACATCGTATATTCCTTCAAATGCGCTCATATTTGCTCGTAATGTCTCACCGTAAGCAACTCGAACATCCATTGGTTTACCAATCTTAAGCGCTTGATCAGTTTACTTTCATGTTTATTCATTTATTTTACTATTAAGTGAAATGCCCCGCTGTATTGTGAACGTCGTTGTTACATAAAATGAGAATCATATAACGTATTTAATAAAATCGAGGCCACCGCTTGCAGTGGCATAATAATTTAAGTTTTACTTATTTAATAAGCTAAAAGAAATTAATATTGATTTTTATTTAATAAGTTGGAGGAAATTAATATTAATTCCCTATATTATTATATAAGTAATTGAAATCTATTAAAAGCAAACACTTTAATTAAAATAATACATATTATAGTAATATAAGCTTACTTTTTACCCTATCCAGTAGGCTGGAGGAAATTAATATTGATTCCCTTCATTTTATATGTGGCTTGGCGGCCCGCTTTAAAAAATCCAACATTGATTTCTTTTATTGATTTCTTAGGGTTAGGGTTAGGGTTAGGGTTAGGGTTAGGGTTAGGGTTAGGGTTAGGGTTAGGGTTAGGGTTAGGGTTAGGGTTAGGGTTAGGGTTAGGGTTAGGGTTAGGGTTAGGGTTAGGGTTAGGGTTAGGGTTAGGGTTAGGGTTAGGGTTAGGGTTAGGGTTAGGGTTAGGGTTAGGGTTAGGGTTAGGGTTAGGGTTAGGGTTAGGGTTAGGGTTAGGGTTAGGGTTAGGGTTAGGGTTAGGGTTAGGGTTAGGGTTAGGGTTAGGGTTAGGGTTAGGGTTAGGGTTAGGGTTAGGGTTAGGGTTAGGGTTAGGGTTAGGGTTAGGGTTAGGGTTAGGGTTAGGGTTAGGGTAGGGTTAGGGTTAGGGTTAGGGTTAGGGTTAGGGTTAGGGTTAGGGTTAGGGTTAGGGTTAGGGTTAGGGTT